>CM021109.1:199102383-199132987 GCA_007115665.2 Sequoiadendron giganteum | reverse complement strand
CAGAGCCCCATGAATTCTGCTATTGCCTCATCATTTTGAAAGATATCCATCACTGGTGGTTCTTGTTGGTACCAGTCAATTAGTTGTGAGTAAACAAGGGAAATCCCATCATCAGTGCTAGTAAAAGATGGGGAAGATGCAGAAAGTGTGCAAATTGAAGCCTCAAGTGTGAAGGAAAAGTTGTCAATTTCAAATTTTGTGTCAGATGCAATGGATGGACCATATTCAGATTTAGATGAGTTGAAATTATAGTCATAATAGGGCACAAAAGTATCAGCATCATGACTAATGGATGGCCTTTCAGAGGTATGCATGGTAGGTTCAGATAGGTCAGGCTCATGGGTGGGCTCGGTAATGGAGCAAGACATTTCAAATGTTGTCGAGGACAATTTATGTTCTTCTGGATCCCAAGGAATGCTTACCCATTCCTTATTTTTGGAGTGTTAGTCAATAGGATCAATGTTGTATTCTTGTCGGAATCTTTCTTCAAAGGGGATTTGGCCGGGGTCCAGGAATAGTTCATCAATATCATAGTTTCTCAGGGTTTTCTCAGATCCCCATTCCCATTCATTAGATTCAGTTGCGGTAAGGGATTCTTCGCTTATCTCGACACTTTCTGGAGCCGTTACATCCTCACTTGAAAGTTCATAGGTACATTGATCTTCAGTTCTAAGTTGGTCAAACCCTAGCCCAATGTACCTTGGTCTTGCAGAGATAATGACAGGTTCTCTTCTTCCATTATTGGCCCTTCCAAGACCACTTGTGTCGTCAAAACCTAGTGCCTTGCATATGTCATAACCTTTTCCATAGAGATGCACTGGTAGTGGAGGTAACTCTTTTGGGTCTTTGTAGATCCAGTTAGCTATGTCGATGATGACTTCATTACCCATATCGCCCCATAGTGTGAAAACACTTTTTGGTGGAACCTTGAAAGTTTCTTTGGGCTCGACTACAAAACACGGTCTACCATAGACTTTAGACGGCTTAGGTATTGTGGTGATACAGTAAGTTGTATTTACTCTGAATTCCCCATAGCTAAGGTTTTGGAATCGAAGGTCTTTACTTGGTATGGAGGCCGAGGAAGATCGTGTGGCAGAATTTGATGGAATGGATGATTTGGTGAGTGCATATGGGTCAATATATTTGGAAGAGGTGGAAGCTAAAGCTTCCTAATTAATGGGTACTTGGTGTTCAACAGTGGCTCTCAGATTGGTACAGTATTGAAATGGATCAGGATCTCCTAGGATAGTAATTTCAGTACGATCAAAACGGAACTTCAGGTATTGGTTGTGTGTGGAAGGAATGGCCTTTAAGGAATGAATCCATGAGTGACCAAGTAAGATATTGTAATGTATGTCACGATCTAGGACTTGGCATGTTGTATCTATAATAACTGGTCCCACCTGAATTGGAATTGTGATGATGCCTTTAGAAGCATGTTCTTCATCATCATATGCCTTGATGACAATGCTCTTGGTAGAATCCACAAATGCATCAGAGAAGCCAAGAGCTTTAACCATTTTTAAAGAACAAATGTTCAATCCTACTCTACCATCTACTAAGACTCGACTAACCTTATGTTTTTGGACAAAAACCTCGATATGAAGGGCATCATTATGAGATTGTTTGTGTGAGGAATAGTCACTGTCCAAAAAGGTAATGTGGTGAGGCAAATTCAGATATCCAACCATAGTTTCAAAATGGTTGACATCAATGTTGGTTGGGATAGAAGACTCTTGCAGGAATTTATCCAAGATGGCCTTATGTGCGGGTGAGATGCAAAGCAATTCAAGAATGGATATTTGAGCGGGTGTTTTATTCAATTTCTCAATAAGTTTGAACTCTGGTTTAGGGTTTAACTATCTGGCAGACGAACCAGGTATGATAATTTTAGGCTGACGTGCCAAGGGACCTGGGATGGTGACCTTACCTTTACGTGTTGTGATGTTGCAGTCTAGGGCCTTTTTAATGGTAATAGTATTGACACATTGCTCTTCATCAACAGCTCACAAGTTGTTGATGATGGTAACATTGGAATAATTGAAGGCGGGACGGACATGATTATCTTGATTATTGGCATTCTTCATGCTAGATGAGGAGGGTTTACCAGAAACATGATCCTACAGTGGGTTCTTGTGGATTGTATGATCCGCATTAGACACAAACAGTTGACCTCCTAACTCAATGCTATGGTTTTCAATAAGGTCTTGCACAAGATTTTGCAACTGGCAGTAAGAGGAAGTTTTATTCTCTTTGACACGATGGTAATCACAAAATGCATTATCATCCCACCATGATGGCTTGAACTAACCAGGGTCATACGGTTTAGGTTCCTCCAACATTATGACTTTGTTTTGGATAAGTTTATTCAAGACAATTTCGATAGGTTCACCCAAATGGGTATATGTACGTTTTTGAAATTGTTGTGGTTGACGTAGCTGCCTTTGATTAGATTGAGTAGGATTATTTTGAATAGCATTGGCAGTTGGTGTCATTGTAGTCACAGGTGCATTTTGATTTTGAACTCCTTTGATGGTGATTACATGACCTGTTGCATTAACGGTTTTTGCATCAACCACACCATCATTCATGATGTGTTTATTCTTAACCTAGTATTTGTTTTTGTCATTGGAGTTACTTGGGTTATTGTTTGTGGTGGTGTTGATTGTTCTACCACCATATTTTAATTCGCCTTTGGCGATCAAGGCTTTTTCAAGTTGAACACCTTTTTCAACAAGGTCAACAAAGGTGGTACAACAATGGACTTGTAAGCCATATCTGAGCGGTCCTAGGAGATTTTGTACAAACATGGTGACTTTCTCATTTTCAGGTATTTCTACCGGACATCTGCTCACTAAGGTTCTGCATATTTGAAAGAATCAGATAAAATTCTCTCCTGCCTCCTCTTGGGTAAGTCAGCATAAGGAGGCAATGTCAATATCTGTGTCAATGTTATAGGCATAGTTTTCAACAAACTTGTTTGCCAATTCATCCCAAGTTTTGATTCCTTTAGGAAATAATGAGTACCACTCCAGTGCATGGCCTACGAGACTTCTAGAGAAAAGTATCATGAGATAGGTTTGTTCATATGCAATGTCCATGCAACTGGTGGTGAATTCTCTTATGTGTTCAATGGGGTTTGTTTTGCCTTTGTATTTAGGAAAATGTGGCACCACATATCCATGAGGAAAGGGTGGCATATACAAGGTTGTGTCAAACAGATATGGACATAAGTCATGTGACATGTAAGACTTTTTGTTTGACTATTGCAAGGTCTCCACTTGCGTTTGAAGAGCAGCAAATTGGAGTGTGAGTGCCTCCACAATTGGGTTGTTGGTAGCATCACACATTTTGGTGATAGGTATGGATTGGTTGCCCACCTATTGTGGTGAGATGTGTTGGTTTGGGATGTGTTGTTGGTGAGAAAAATGAGTGTTCTGATTTGGTTGTTATTGGAAATGAGCATTTTGATGAGGGATGTGTTGTTGTGTATGGACTTGAGACGCATAAGTTGGGATGTGGAATCCTGCCATGTTGGATTGAATTTGGGGACCTTGTTGGTTTTGAGCATGTTGATGCCCAAATTGAGGGGAAAATTGGGTGTGTTTTTTGCCTTGCCCAAATAGGTAATTATGGCCTTGAGGAATGTGAGTGTTTTTCCTCAAAGGAATGTTGGTATTAACCTGTGAAGAATTTGGGACATTAGGTTGGGTGCCTTGAATGAAAACTCTTCGTTTATTCCTCCCAAAAGGGTTTGATGATTTGGTTGCCATAGCATTTGAGGAACCTAATAATAGGTTTGCTGGTGTACCCATGGAACTAGATGAAGTTCCAAAGAGTTTTGAGGACACCCATTGTTGATCCAAACATTTGTGAAGGAATAGTGGATGTTTGTTGGGGGATGGATTGTGATGTGGTGTTGGTTTGGGTAGATGATCCCCCAATAGATGTTGTGTTGATTGTGGTGGATGCATTGGTTGTGGTGGTAGCATGACCAAGGGAGGTAGCATTAATGGTGTTAACAACGTTTTGTGATGTGTCTCCCATGGAAGTATTGTGTGATTTGGGATCAGGAGATGTTGCTCTAATAGTGTTGGGGTCAAATCCTTTTGGTAACCTATCCCCTTGGTCAAGGAGCATGTCTAGATATCTAGCTGAATCATTTAGAATGAGTTCTTCCACAAAAGAGACCACTTCTGGGTTTTGGGCAATAGCTTGGATGTCTTCTTCAATGACCTCCCATTTTGGTCTCTGCGGACAAATTGTTCAAAAGGATTGTGTGAAGAGGGTGGAATGGACATCTCACTGAAAGGATTGATAATAGAATTTCCCATGTCATTAGAAAGAGTGTTCATGTCATTAGGGAATGAATTCATGTCATTAGTGAAACCGAGAAATTTGGTGTCTTGACCAAAAGAATCCATGAGTCTTTTCTTTCTCTGTAATCTAGTTTCAACCATAAAAAGTTTTTCTCAACTTTAAGATGACAAGGGAGAATGACATAAATATGACACTATGTTTTTGGGGCTTTTTTTTTTTTTGGAATTTAGGGATGTTATGAAATGCAAATGAGACCAAAAGGAGACTAAAGGTTTGTGAGTGCAAATGATATGACACTAAAGTGAGGAGACTAATGGTATGCAAACTAAAAGGAGCCTAAGATGCACTCACTATTGGTAAATCTAAGGAGATATATACTTGACCATACAAAGTTTTGGCAATGCTTCAGGTTTGGAATATCAATGGACTGTAAAAGGACTAAAGGAGGACAAAGTCAAATTTCCACACTAGACTATTGAGTGGGAAATATTTCACCAAAGATATTGACAAAGGGTGATTGATTCCAATGATAACCTACTTTTGAATGCGAAGGTTTGACAATGGATGGTAAGGAATCTACTCCTAAAATTTGGAAAATGAGTGTGTAAGGGGATGGTAAAGTTTAACAATGCAACTAATGAAAACGCAAATGGAAACCTATGGTGAGTTTAAGAATGCAATGATGAGGGAAGTTGAGAAATTCAATGTGTGGTTTGCTAGAAATAGTAGAGAAAGACTTGATGGAATCTAGAAAAAGACAAGTTTGGATCTCAATTTTGATAGTGAAAAGAAATTTTTGAAGACTAGAAAATGCATCGCAACAAATGCATTACGACAAGGCAGTTGCATATTAGTTATGCAATGGCGGTGTTTTAACTGGAAAATGCAGCTTGAAATGGTGAATGTGGCTCGGTATCAATCATATGCGGTTTGGAAAGACGATTATGGTGTATGAGAAAAAATATGGTTTGATAAGGAAATTGTGGTGTTAGCAGTTGTGAATGCGGCTCAACAAAGCGATTACAACTCAGAATTAATCAATTGTAGTTTGACCAAGCAATTGCGTCACAAGAATCAAATTTGGGAAATAATTTCAGTAGTTTGACTAGTTTGTTTCATATTTTGGCAAGTTTGATGTTCATTTGTTGAAATTGTCTTAAAACAGTTGGCAAACACATGGTGTTGTAAAAATGAAAAACAACCACATAGAAGACAGTTACAAAAATCCTATGGCTGCAAGGATGGTATTCTTATGGATCCCACATGGATTTTACTCCAATTGCATATCCTTAGCGGATGAATTTAGAAGCTTGGCCCCATGGGCTCCCCCTTACAGTGCACTCACTTCTGAGGGAAACCAAGCTTACAACCTCCATGAAACTCCCATGGCAGATTCATCATCTCTACTAAGAACTGTGTAGGTGTGGGTGCCTTGGAAATGACCATTGTTGCACCAAAGAATAGAAGGTTTGTGGTTACTAAAACAAAGGTTTTATTTCAAGCACCCATTCAGAAGGCCACGCAAGAGGCATTATCATCCTAGTCTCTAGAGGTTACGTTCTACAAGTTTTGACACACCACAAGGGTACTGGGGAGTCAATTGATGGTCTACGTGAAGTTTTGTAATGCTAAGCTTTCTTTAACATTAAAATTTATATACCGGTTGGGCGTCGCTTGGCTTTAGCACGTTACCAGTTTCAGTCGCTTTGGGTTGAGTACTTTTTCCCACCAAAGCAGGCCCAATTTCTAAGGCTAACCAAAGTGAGCCAAAATATTCATAGTTCAATCAATCTTTGTTTAAAAACAAAGAGAGAGCACATGAATATCTTAACTCACACTCGCATGTTGTTCTTTTTAAGCCCAAATTGAAATGTTTTGTTGTGATGACTAACTAAATCAAAAAACAAAAAAAACAATGGTTCATTTTAACCATTTGTAGTGTGAGCTAACTAACAGTTAATTTTTAAATCATGAAAAAAGAGAAATGATTGTTCTTTTTAATTTCATGCAATTGCCTGTTTGTTCATTTTAGTGAATGAGTGAAATGCAAATTGCAAAATTTAAGTAAACAATAAATAAAATGTAGTTAGACTCCATCTTGACACACACTATCACAGAAAGATTGGTATCCTGAAAAATCTCTTATCTCGAAGCAGAAAACAGGACACTAAAAAAAAAGGTTTTACCAATCACTTGCGTCGCAATAGAGAAAATGCGGCTTGATAATGCAGATGCACCATTATCTCTGGTAGATACGGATTGATATGGCATTTGTGGTGCGGCTTCTGTCAAATGTGTTTCAAGAGGTCAGTTGTGTCACGAGGGTCATCAAATACGTCACGACAAAGCTATTGTGTTGCTCGCATAGGAAGATGTGGCGCAATAGAGCATTTGTGTCACATAAGTTGTCAATTGCATCATTCCATATACCTCTACATGCAAAAAAAAAAAACCGTATGATAACGTGCAAAATGTGTTAAAATAAAATGTCGGGTTCACCAATGTGATTGAGGATTTTCTGCATAGATCAAGATTAAATTAGCAACATTGCATGCATATTATATCAAAACCCACAATGACAATAGAATGCATAGGAAAATAAAGAAAGGAAACATGAAACAAGCTCACCCAGTCCTTCCTCCTCCATGGTTGACTTCCATTGCACCTTCTAGCTTGTTGTGATGATGAGTGTGCCCTTAGGTTGTGATGAGCAAACGGTTGTGACCAAGCCCTATGCAAGTTTTGAAGGATTTGAATGAAAAAAGACTCTACCTATGAAAAGTAATCAAATCAAATAAGCTAAATGTCAAGTAAAATCTAAGCATAAAATGTCGATAATAATGAGGTGGTCTTTAATAATGAAGTGGTTTTTAATAATGAGCAAAATTGACATTTTATAGAAAATACAATTTTGGATGGACGGACGAGATTAAAAGCTGACAAAGCCTAAAATCAGTGGACGAGATTCCATGTGACAATCCCTAATTAGGGTTAGGGCAAGATTGTCAAATGAGTGGCCAAGATGTCATTTGATAAAATCAAATTGGCAGTTGAGAATAAATGTGATAATTAGTCAAAAAGATAAATATTTTCGAAAATCAAGAAGATAAAGACTGCTAGATTTGTAAGATTCAAAAAATTATTAAGATAAGAGTTGAATTAAAAAGCAGATTTGGAAAATCAAGAATTTGCTCAATTACTTGATTTTTGGAAGAAGATTACCATTTTGAATTAAATTAATTCAAAATAAGGATTCTATGTGACAATAAATAATCTTTTTTAGATTATTTACTAAAATGAAGTGACAGTTAATAAAACGAAATCATTTTAAATAATTTCATTTATTTAAAATGAGAGAAATGTTAAATTAGGTATTAAAATAATTAAAGATAATCATTTAATTTAGAGGATTATGACCGATAATTAAATAAATTAATAAACTCATTTAATTATGAGAATTAGTGACATATTAAATAAATAAATAAAGTTCATTTATTTAATAATCAGGAAGAATAAATGAATAAAAGGTAATTAAATAAATTAATAAATTTATTTAATTGTAATAAGACAATAGACAATTAATGACATATTGAATAAATAAATATAGTTTATTTATTTAATAATCATGAAGACTACAATAGACATGAATTAATTGAATAATAATGAATTACTTAATTAATAGTCGAATGTGGACCAAGGACATAATTAAATGTCATAATTATGCTAGGACGAAAGTGGTAAAATAGAGCTTGTAGGCCTAGGTCATTTTTAAGTGTCTACACTTCCTTTTTATTTGATATAATAAAATATGTGTGTGTAGATATAAGGATTGATATGTGTGCTATAAATGGATGAATATTTCTTTTTGATTTTAGGTAAATAAGGAATACATGTAGTTATATTTTTTTCTTCTACAATTTATCTTTTCTCTCACTATATCCTTTTGGGTATAAACTAACTACATAAGAGATATTGGGATCCAAATATTTGTAATGTGTTTCCCTCTTTCCCTTTCCGATGCCACTTGAAGTAAAATTAAAAATCTGTATCTAATATTTTCCATCACATGCTTGTGAATACCCTTAAAAATATATGATGCATAGTCAAACCCTTATTTAGATCTTTATGTTTTACATTAGCTACTAGTATCTTTAAATGGAATGACATCTAAACCTTGCAATCCATATCTAGGACTTGATGTCATTATCTCTTCTTTTGTGTTGAGGTAACTACATTACCCTATAACTTTGGTTATCCTTGGTCAATTCTCTATTTAATGCATTAAATTCAATGGGAACATTAGAAGTTACATTTATGTTGAAAACCTCATAGATATAATGCTTATCCAATCTTAATAACACACCCCCTTTCTTGTTTCTAATCACTATTCTATCAAGATCATACATTTTGGTTATTTCTCTCAGTAGCTCGGCATTAATAAAGACATTGGGCATAACCAACTTTCCCAAGTCCATACTCCAAAGGTTTGAAATAGGCATATTTGACTAACTCCTTTGATATTCATACTCAAACAAATTCCATCCCTGAGAAGGATTGGTTACATATCTTACTACACCTTCTTTATCCATTAACATTTCTATGATAATACTAGACCCTTGAGCATGCTTTTCTCTCTTTGATGACCCGGGAAATTGATTTATAATATCCTTCTCCAAATCCCTCTTTGACCTTCTGGCTTGTGAAGTAGACTAACTCATATTTAAGGTTTCATAGAATTTGAAAAATATTATAATATTTACAACTTAGTAAATATTATGAAATAATTTTGTAACCCTATAATTTCACTCCTCTATAATCTAAGAACAAATTTTAATACGTAAATAATTTTTGATATACCCATTGTTAATTTCTCAAAACCCTAGTTCACTACTATAAGTACTCAAACTAATTTGAATTACCCAAATTCCTTCAGTAAAAATCCTTTATGGTCATGGTAGAAATATGTCACTCATCATAGTTATGAGGGATACGAGCAAACAAAGTGTTTGCGGTTATTTGTTTTTCTCAATTTTGAATCTAGACCATAGATTTGATTTGCCATGGGATATGAATGGATATTACATCCCTTTCCCATCACAAAAATCATTTGAAATGACCTTTTGTGAAGTTGTGATGCAATAGAAAGTTGACATGTAGCTCTAAGTCATATTTGTTGGGACATCATCTGATAAGAATTCTTCCTTTATAATTGGGTTTTGATATTCTAATTTTTTTAATTCTAAGGACACATGCAACCATATCAAAGTGTCACATTTTGAATAAATTTGGGCCAAGTAAAGTTTCAATTAGCTAAAACCATGTGTTGCAATAGCATCATGCCACTATTTTAATCAAAAAGGGATCTTGGGTCTAATACATAGATCACTAACATCAATCCTTTTCCAAAGAACATTAGGATACAAATATACAACGAGATTAGATTGACTTCCATCCCTAAAGGTGAGTCAATTAGCCTTGGATGTGATCCTTTAAAACCTTGGAAATTAATTGAAATTGATTTGATTTTATTGAATTAATTAGACTATGAGACCTAATCTAAAAATGCAACTTTTATGTAATAAAGAAACTGTAAAATAGAATTTCAACAACAGATCTGGAAAGAGCAGAGTATTGTGCACTTTTCATACAAATTTGAGCTTGATTTTTTTGGGCAAAGGCACCTAGGGTTCCTATGTTTGGATGACTAAATTTTCAATCTGTCTTCATAGTCCTCAATTGTTTGATCAAAGGATTCCTTCTTCTGGATCTCACTATCATATCTTTGTCAGTTGTTGAGATAACTAAGTTTTTGTATCTTATGAAGTTGTAGGATTTGAATGCAACATTGAACAAATGGTCTTCAATCTTCCTCCAATCTTCTTCAAGTTTGTAACTTGCAGAATCAAAGAGAGAGGAAGGGTTATGCCATATAGGGTCTTGCCTCAATCAAACCTTGTGTTGGTGTTTCCAACACCACAATGGAAAATTTGATGAAAGAGAGCTTATTCTTTTGAGGGATATAGGTTAAATGATGAATTAATGATGAATCAACAATTGGATGCAACTCACCACTCAAATTTTATTTCCTTGAAGGACGGAATTCATGCACATATCCTCAAGGCTTGATTTCAATTTGGCTTGGATTTATTTGAAGACCTACATGTATTAGTCCTCACAAAAAAATGATGGATCGGTGTAGGATCATGGGGGTCCATACTAGGCCCTAAGTGACAATGAAAATTTAGAAAAACAGAGTTAGAAAACTTGACATAAAAATTTGAATAGGTTATTAACATAATTTGAAAAATATGTAAGAATAGAATTTGTAGAAAATTGAATGTAGTTTCTAAGATACTAGTCATTTTTTGGAAAAAATTTAAAATTTCAATGCAGTAGTACAAAATTTCCTAGAAAAAAATAAAAAGAAAGTGTAAATATGACCTACCTAAGTACAAGAGAAAAACTATATTCTTTTTCTAAAACTTTCAATATAAGTAGAGGACACATGCTCGGATGTGTTGCATTTGCAAGTACATAATTAGTTATGAATTTTTTATGATTTTTTTATGAATTTTTTTTTTAAATATTAAAACTTTTTTGTCTGACCACCATAACTTGGTCAAAAAATTATGAAATTCAATTTTTTAATCCTATATTATGGGAAGTAGAGAATGTGCCACATCTTTCACATTCAAAAAATATGAAATCGTTTGAGAATTATAGATGTTTTCCAATCAACCTATCAATCAAGGCTTTAGTCATAATGCATGTAAAATATCAATAAAAATTATCTATTAAATTCAAAATAAGGCATATCTTATATTGGTGGAAATTTGATAATTTTCTCAATAAACCCTTTTCGTTTCATCAAATTTGGATAAAAAAAATTGTCAGCCACAAGGGCAAACTCTAGATTTAAATAAGGAAAATTTCTAAACTTGCTTTTGCAATTGATTTTCCAGGTATGACACCCCAAACCAAATCTCAAGGCAACCCCAAGGTAAATCCCAAGGCTGCATATTTTGTTAGACAAAATGGATATACATTTGAAATGGATATCCATTTAGAATAGATATATGTTTCAAACGGATACCCGTTCTGAAAGAATATCCATTACATTTGGTGTTTTTAAAATATTTTGTATTATTAATATATAATAAATATACTATATAATAAATAATATACTATAAACTATGTATAATATATAATATATTTTATATTTTATAATATAATATAATATATATTATATTATTTTATATAGTATATAATATATTATACATTATATATTATATATTATATACTATATATAGTATATATTATATATCATATAGTACATTATAATATATATAGAGTGAGAGAGAGTTATCTAGGTAGGGTGGGAGGGATAGATAGAGGGAGGGAAGGAGGGAGGCAGAGAGAGAGGGAGTGAGAGAAATTTATCTAGGTAGGGTGAAAGGAATAGACTTGAGAGAGAGGGGGCTTGGGAGGGATAGAGGAAGGGACAAACTTGAAAGAGAGAGAGAGAGAGAGAGAGAGAGGGAGTGAGTTATCTAGGTAGAGTGGGAGGGAAAAAGTGAGTGAGAGAGGAGAGAGAGAGTTATCTAGGTAATGTTCCCAAGGGAGAGACCTAAGAGAGAGGAGGAGATAAAGTTATCTAGGTAGGGTAAGAGGGGGAGACTTGAGAGAGAGGGGAGGTAGGAGGGATAGAGGGAGGGAGAGTCCAGAGAGAGAGAGAGAGAGAGAGAGAGAGAGAGAGCTGTCTATGTAGGGTGGGAGGGAGATACCTTAGAGAGAGAGGGAGGGATGGATGGATGGAGAGAAAATTATTCAGGTAGGGTGGGAGTGAGAGACCTGCGAGAGAGATAGGGAGATTTATTTAGGTAGGGTGGGAGTGAGAGACCTGAGAGAGGGGGGGAGTTGGAGGGATAGAGGGAGGGAGAGACCTTAGAGAGAGAGAGAGAGAGAGAAGGTGGGAGGAATAGAGGGAGGTAGTGATCTAAGAGAGATAAGGGGTGTGAGGGATATAGGGAGGGAGAGACCTGAGCAAGAGAGAGAGGGAGTTATCTAGGTAGGGAGGGAGGGAGAAACTTGAGAGAGAGGGGGGGATGGAGGGAGGAATAGATGGAGAGAGAGGGACAGAGGGAGGGAGATACTTAAGAGAGAGGGTGGGAGGGATAGTGGGAGGGAGTGACCTGAGAGAGGGAATAGGGAGTGGGAGGGAGAGACTTCAGAGAGAGAGGGAGTTATCTAGGTAGGTGGAAGGTAGAAACCTAAGGGAGAGAGGATGGAGGGAGTGATAGAGAGAGAGGCAGGGAGGAACGGAGGGAGGGAAGGAGATTTATCTAGGTATGGTGGGAGGGAGTGACCTAAGAGAGAGAGAGAGAGTTATTTGGGTAGGGTGGGATGGATAGAGGTAGAGAGAGGGATGGAGGGATATTTATCTAGGTATGGTGGGAGGGATAGAGGGAGTGAGAGATACTTATCTAGGTAGTGTGAGAGGGATAGAGGGAGGGAAAGACTTGATAGAGAGAGAGTTATCTAGTTAGGGTGGGAGGGAGAGATCTAAGAGAGAGAGGGAGGGAGGGAGGGATATAGAGAGGGATGAACAAATAGAGCAAGGGACAAAGGGAGGTGTTGATGGCCAAATTGACACAACAACATGCAGAAAAAATGTAATCACCTTACCTCTCCTAAAAAAGATAAACAATCATTAAATTGATCACCTTCTAAGGTCCTAGATGTTGAATCACATTGTTTTTTTTTTGTTGAGTGGTCAATGAGGTTGTAATTTTCAAGGGGCTTGTTGGTAAACAAGTGCAAATTGGACAGTAGAAAATTACTTAACATTGGGGGTTTTAAATAAATATCAAAAGATCTATCAAAGCTTTAGGAAAGAAATTTAACATGAACACACATTTCCTTAATTCATACATGCAATTCTAACAATGAGCACCTTCCTAATTAATTAAACTGTAGAACAATACAATGTACTAAGTAAATCCATACCATTACATCCATTCATAGTGCATATTTGAATCATACAACCATTCATCATCTCTTTTTTTTTACTTTTCAAGAATAAACATCACAAGCTCATTACCAAAATTAACAGATCAATAAATATTAATAAACATCATTCATAGTTAATGCAATAAAATGATTTCAATTTCAGAGTCTTCTATTGATTTTCATCAAAATAAGAAACATTTATGTGCAACAAGAACTGGCATATGAATAACCATTGTTTATCAACACCATCGTTGAGCTAAAAATAACTTCTAAAATAAAACTACTTCTACTTCTATTAAAACTATAAAAAGTGTATGTATCTTGCATGAAAGTTGTAAAAATAACACTAAAAACTAAAATTCTAATCTCTAGGGAGCTAATCAGAATTCAATTAGCCAACCTTTACAATCAGGAGAGAATTCTATAATATAGACAAAATTAGCATCAATCTCTCCTATCAAAAATCAAGATCCATAAATCTAGGGCCCATATCCACAATTGTAGGGATGCTCGATTAACACCAAGTGTTATCTCTGCTAAAAACTATAAGTGCTGAAAAGGGACGCCACATGCTCTCTCTCCATCAAAATTCAACTACGAGTTCTGATTATGTCATCTACTGACCACCGTGAGTTATCTCATAATTATCAAAACTGATTTGGAGTCACCTATTTGCTCAAAAATTGTCACGACAATGTTGTTGCTCAAAAAGACAAGCAGCTGAAATAATTCCTTTTTATTTATCACCTTCATGATGATATTCATCATACTTTTGAAAAATATATTTTAGTGCATCATCATTAGGTCCATCAACCCAGTCATCTTTAAACTTTGAGTCTTCAAACTTCTTGCCCACTACAACAATGATGTCTCTCAACTAGGTGATGTCTACGATTACCCACTACATGTCATTCCTAATATCTAGCAACTTATACATGAGTGTATACTTAGCAATATCTCCTTCCTTCATTATTTTGTTAATTCTCTCCTCCCAAGCATCTTTTTCTTCTCCCAATGATTCAAGTCTCTGATCTAGAGGTAAAATTTTACCAATGAGTTTTTCAATGATGTCCTCAAACATACCTGCTTGTTCCCATATATCATGAATACTTTTGAGAATGTCTATTCTTTTTTCAACAATATTTTGTGTTTTAAAAATAGATATATTAATTGACTTAAAAAAAAATTCGAGACTCTCATCACCCAAAATCTGTGATTTGATCAACTCTTTTTCAGCCATCTTTTCTATTACTTTCATTTTTCGTAAATAGTGTCTAAGATTCTCTTCCTCTTCCCACCATTTCCTTATAGATTCCTTAATCTTTCTGACCAAAGAAAGACTTCCAAAATAATGCTTGAACCCCATATCTATTTGTTCATCCAAATCAGTCTTGAAAATATTAAACCAATTATCAAACCATGTGGAAATATTTTTCATTTCATTGAGACCATCCACCTCCTTACGGCTCACCAAAATAGGAGGCTCTGATGTTGGAGGCTTCTCTAGAGTAGATGTAATTAAATCCCTCAAGAAATATTTCATTTTTCCAACTTGAGCCTTAAGTTCATCTTTTTCTTGCTTGCCCTTAATCAACCTAGACTTGGTCATTGTGGAAATGATATCAATCAGATTTATTTGCTAATTTCTTGTATTTTTTCCCAAGTTGATAATACTTATCTGATAATCTTCATTAGTTCTCTATCATCTTCATCATCAATTGGGGTGGCAATCTCAACTATCATGTTGTCCACTTTCATCTATAAGAAGAAAGTGTATGATATGGGCTTTCTTCTTGGGTTTTTCCTTCTCAATTTCCTTTACCATATCATCCCACACCATGGGTTGGGGATGAATTTATTGTCTCTTCTCCAAATTCAACTTGACCCAAGCAGGAGCAGTTGGTTGAGTAGTTACTTGTTGTGTACTAGTAGGAGTATAAGAAATTTCCCCAATGGCTTATTGAGAAGAAGGATTTTTTTTATCCTCTTATTTCTTCTGTAACCGTTCTTGCTCCATTCTCTCATTTTGAGCCTTAATTTCTTCTAACTTCTTTATTTATTCCTCTTTCTTAGAAGCATCTTCCTCATCTCTCAATCTTTGCAATTCCAGTTCCTTTACTCTTTGTTCTTCCATAGCTACCTTTTCTGCTTCAGCCCTTTCTAATGCCTTATCTGCTTCTCTTTCTCTAGCTATTTCTTCATCTTTTCTTTCTTACTCTTCCAAAGTAGCTAACTCTTCCATTTTCTTTCTCTGTTCTTCTTCTTGAGCTAATTGCTCAACAACTAAATTCTAGGAACTTTCCAACAATTCTTACTATTCCTTTTCTGTTAAAACATCATTAAGCTCTAATTGTTCATCATGCAAACTTCCAACCTCAAACCTAGTCCCTTCTTCACCTTGGTCTTCCTCAACCATCCCCAAATATTCCTCCCATTCAGGTCTTTCTCCTTCTTCAAATGGAGTTCTTTCAGAATCCAAAGGGGAGGGTGATTCTATTACATCAATAACCAAAGCCTTTTCCTTTTCAACAGGTGCAATTCTCGATGTTGATGGTGTGGTAATAGGGGTTCTTCAATAGTTTGTTCCCTTGGGTATACAATGGAAAAAGGTCTAGCACCAAAACCCAAAACAACTCCCACAACAGCTATCAAGTAAGTTATGTTAGCCTTATTCAAGGAATCATCAATTTACTGCAATGAAATCTCTTCTTCTGCTGAGGTAGGCTCTTTTGTGGATGCCTCTATTGCTGCAACACCTTTCTTTAGTCTCTTGTATTGTTGTTTTATTTTTGCAGAGGAAATAGGTTCACTGTTGGAACCTCTCTTCTTGGAAATTGGAACCGTTGGTTGTGAAAGGTGAAGGTTAATCCATTTATTGCTTCTCTCCACAACTTCTTGTGTCCTTGGCTCAATCTTGGTTACCCTCTTTGTCATACAATTGATGGGATCCATTTGTGGATACTTCATCCATTTCATAATGAGGATCCAAGGTAATCCCATCATCAATGACACCCTATGGAATCTCTACAATAACTTCGAAGTCCTTCATCTGAGGAATTGTTAACCTTTCATATCCCCTCTTTATTACCTCAAATTCATCTTGTAAATTGCCAAAAAATCTTCTAGCAGTGGCCTATGAAGATGGAATTATGAAGAATAGAGACCATACATCTTCTTCTTCAGATCAAATTGTTTCCTAGAAGTATGATGTTTGAAGTTCAAGGTCTAGAACTCTTATGTTGTTATCTTCACTACTATGGAAGAATTACAAGAATAAAACGCCAATTCCACTCAAAAAGAATGGAAAATAGCTTTATGTTTTGTAGAAAAAATTGCATTTACTTCAACTGTTTGATGGGAAAACTTCATCAATATCCATCTGTCACTGCAACACCTTGGCAATCTGATATAAGTAGATTTGGGGTATTGGATAAACCAATAACCCCAAGGTTCAATGAATTACATTACCTCTCAAGATAATATAAAGCCAACATCACCTATTAGTTGATTAATAACTACATACAAAAATGCATCATTGACCCTTTTGAAATGATGCTTTGCTTCCTTCATCTCTAATTGGGCATAATACTCCCACACTTTCTTCTGATCTGGGTCACTATCCATAGACCCTATAGTATTCAATCATGGGAACTAACCCATCCTTCAGCACAGTAAATAACATATGAAGTCATGTAAAATGTCTTGGTTTCAGCCACTTTTAACAATTGGTTATGAATGTTGTCTGAAATAATTTTTGCCCAATCCAAATACTATTTTCAATCAAGAATAAGTTGAATAAATGGAAACATCCAATATTCAAAGCTACTGGAATCCTTCTTCCCAAACACTCGTGACAACAATCTGATTATGTCACCAACCTCACCTGTGAATTTAGACCTCTTGAACTTAGGTGGCAATTTCTTTATTGACTTCTTCTGTGTTTTTAACCACCTCTTATTCATTAGTTACTTATTTCCTTCCTCATCTTGTTTCCAACGTGCAAGTTTTTCATATTTTGACATGATCTTGGGGTTAGGATGAGGAGGTGGAATAAAGACCAACCTAATCATTGTAGGAGTTAAGTCAATAATTACATTTCCTTGTGCATCAATGCACTTCCTTTGAGTTGGGTTGTAGGTTTGTGTAGTAGTTAGGATGAACTCGGGCATTGTACAAAGATGGGGAATGAGGCCACATATGCTAATCTAGAGTTAGCAATAATTTTGGCTCTTGGGGTGGCATCTAGTGAGAAAGTGTCTTTCCAAAATTGATCCAAATCCAAGTGTCCAATCAATGTATCTGTAATATTCATCACTTCAGAGCCAAACTTAGATGGCACTGGATTTCCCTGAAACTTATATTTCATTGTGACCAGGATCTCTTATGGTTTTAATCTCTTAGGATTTTTCCCCTTTGATGTTCCCTCTGAGGGAACTTCTTCCTCTGAAGATGGCATTTGTTAGTTATCCTGCAACATTGACAACTATCAAATAAATAAAAGATATATGAAGAACAATTTATCCCATGCATTTGCATTTGTGTCACCAAAAAGTGTAGCCTTTGACACTTTTCACTCATTTGGACCCTTGCCTATGGAATTTGGACCTAAATAACCCATTTTCATCATCATTTATAGGACCCTATGACCCCGTATTGTGCATCCCAAGGCTTAATTTGATCAAATATCTAATAAAATCATCATTTAAACTTGATTTCTTCACTCTTGAACAATCCAGCTGGCAAAAGGGCCCCTATGGGACTAGGTCACCCATCTGGGCGCGTTAGTCATGTCCAGTGGACTAGGTCACCCAAGGTGGCAACCTAGTCCCATTGGAGTTATTTTTGGAGTTTTGAGTGGGAAAAGTTAGGGTCTTAGTTAATTTCCCCTTCATGTCAGCCATGAGGATCAAATAATGACTGTTTTAGGTGGATAGCCTATAAATAAGCCTAAAAACCCTAATTCATCATTATTCACAACTCTCTCTCACTCTCCACTCTTCATTCACCACTCTTCAAAAGAAAGCTAGGGTTTCTACATTCTAAGTCTCCAAAACAAATTTCTAAAGCATTCAAGGGTTGAATCTTTCTCCATTGTTGTTGTAACTCAAGATCTAACATCATGGAAAGGTATTAGCTCAATCATTTCATGTTTCATTACATTGTCTCTTCATTTTATTTGATTATCTAAAAGGGGTTTGACCAAGGCAAACCCCCATGTCATTATTCATATTTCATTTGATTTGATATCTAAAAGGGGTTTGACCAAGGAAAACTCTCATGCCATTATTTCATGTTTTTAGGTGGATTACCTATAAATAAGCCTAAAAACCCTAATTTCTCATTATTCATAACACATCACTCATTATTCACTATTCAATCCACCACTCTTCTCAAGCAAGCTAGGGTTTCTACATTCTAAGTCTCCAAAACACATTTCTGAAGCATTCAAGGGTTGAATCTTTCTCCATTATTGCTGCAACTCAAGATCCAACATCATGGCAAGGTATTAGCTCAATCATTTCATGTTTCATTACATTGTCTCTTTATTTGATTTGATTATCTAAAAGGTGTTTGACCAAGGCAAACCCCCATGCCTTAACAATCAATATTTTTTTCTCTTTGTGTGTGTATTTTCAGATTTAGGTACCTTGGAAGCTTGAAGATCATCCAAAAATGGGTTGAAGACTTGTTTAGGGCATCTCTTTGTTGGCTAGGGAAAAACGTTCAATAAAAGACAACTACATACCGAAAATCAAGGTTTCTAGTCTGAACATTTGGAGGAATAGAAAATGCAAATCAAGTGCCTCCATTTCCACCTTCAGATTTTTAGAAATGAAAAAAGGGACACTCCCCATAGTTGTGGCAGCCTAGTCCCATTTTGCATATTTTTCAGAGATTTTTGTGGATCCAAATACCGATTTTGCTGAAACAGGCCCTGAAGCAGTTTTTTGAAATCACCCCGAAAAAGGACTAGGTCGCCCAGCTTGGCACAAGTGTCTCGCCAGACATAAAACTCAGTATTTTTAGAATTTCAGAGTTTCTTGAAGTCTACAACATACTTCTAGGTGCACACATTTTGTTTCTTAGTTTTTTGTTTAGTTTAGTTTACATTCTTAGGTCATTTTACATAGGGTTTTCAATACATTTGCATTGTATATGTTTACATTTCATAGTTAGATCATTTCATTAATTTGCATCACTTAGACACATTTCACATCACACATCACAACTCCTAATCTTTGAATGAACTCGCCAAGAACACTTAGTGTGAAAGAGAGGTCATTTCGCAAACTAGCTCCTAGGTGAAAATCCCTAGGAGCCTATTGGGGAATCCTCTTTCCCTATAGCATTTTTTTCGGTGGTACATTTTGGTGAACCCGACATTTGAATCCCCTTTTCTTTGATTTGGAGTTCTTCCTCATCCTACATTTGCATTGCATTGTATTTTACATTGTTTACTTTGAATTCTAGGGTTTTAAAATTTGAATTAGTGAAAAGATAATAAAGCTTGCATTTTTGCATTGCATATCATTCAAAATCATCAAAATTTTGCATAATTTTCATTTTAGGTCTGCATCACACAACCCAAAAACCATCAAAATCAAATAGAAAAACCTGAAAATTCTGAAAAAAAATCACCAAGAGGACTAAATCAACATCCTGGGTGACCTAGTCCCTTTCTACCCCTGAAACTATCATTTACAGGGCTAAAAACCTTGTTTTTAGGCTTTTTTTTCTGCCTTTAACTATCTATATCAGTGGCTTATCTTTATATTACATGAATTTTACTTAATCTAGCTCAATTTGGCTCATTTCATGCATTGCTTAAATTTCATTTTTCATTCACAACATTTTCTTTTCAACACAATCAATAAATTACATTGTTTGAAATCTGAAACTTGCATTGCATTCTATGTCTTTACATTAAATTCTAAGTTTGCATAGATTCTATTACATTTCAATTCATGGCACTTATGGATAGTATTAGAATTTTTCAATTTTAATTTCCAACATTAGTTCCTAGATTATTCAAATCAGATTCTTTAGAACATGAAAACAAGCTTACCAACATCACAAGCACCCACTCACACCGTTCTTAAGCCCTTTAGTAGCGATGACTTAGAAATGTTAGATGAAGCCCTTGATGAATTCATCTCTTATAGATCATCCACTAAAGCTTTGCCATAAGAGGATGCAAACATTGATAATCATGATAATCATAATTGTTCTTCTCCTGATATCTCTCCCATTGGTGACGAATGTATCTTGTGGAAAGGAGACACAATCATTGAATATCATGATGGTATTGCTTGTCTTCCTCTTCCTCCCCCTTGCAAAGACCTTATAACACATGAATCTCAAATCATTGTTACTACATTACCTAGTCTTCATTCATCTCCCAACACCTCCCCTATTTATTATAATGCTTTCATAACTAAGGCTATGTTGGTATCAAGAAATCCAATGATTGAGAGATAGCATTATTTCTCTCCTTCCTAATTTTCCTCACATTTGGAAGATTATATTTGAACAAACAATTCCAATCATTGGTAACCATCTAATTCCTATTTATCCTTCTCTTAATGCCTATCCTATAAGCAATGAAGCTACTTTACGAACTCTAATCATGCCATGTGATAAACCTATTATTTGTCACTTTCCAAAAAGCTCTCCTCCTAAGATAGATACTATGGCACAAGAGAATGAAACCTTAGAGGAAAGGAATGAAACCATAAACAATCATAACAATCAACTTCCCTCCTCTCCTAATATCTCTCTTATTAGTGCAGAAGATATTATGATGGAACAAGACACTTCAACCATAGATCATTTTGTTACTTGTAATGAAGTCAATTGTGAAGAACCATAAAATGAATGTCCCAAACATCTTGTTTGTAGTTCTCCTAAACACTTTCCTACCAGGGAAGTTATCATGGTGGAAGCAAACAACATGGTTGCACTCATTTCAAGCAATTGTAATATATCTTCCTTGGGTAATGGTACAAAGATGATCCTCAATTTACCTTTCTTAGAGATACATAAATCCAAGCCCATTGAGGTTATGCATACGCAAGTGTCCATTAGATCCCCATCTACTATTGGACCTCCTAGGAATCCTCTAATATTTCACCCACCTAAGAACAATGTCTCACACCAACCAAGCTACCATGACATTCCTCCCATATATGACAAAGTCTACACTATCAAGGCCAACTTTGCCGAAACTTTGTTTACTCATCCATATAAATAACATTAGTTTATGCTCCTTGCCTTGTAATATTTATAGGATCATATCATACCTACTATTGCAAGTTTTGCATCCCTCATGAGGAGCAACATACCATCATCCATTTTTGGCTCACCTTTGTCTTGCACTAAGTGGGGGCTAGGGTTTAATAGCCTTGTCCTCGTATGTCACTTGTTGTTATCTCTTTTGACTACTCGTTAACCTTTAATGAATATATAAGAGAAAGCTTGGGATGTGGATGACATGTATTAAGTTTGACTCACATGTGACATACTATACCTTCTTCATGATGTGGCTCACTTTGAAAACATATGACTTGGCATAGGGCTTTCCAAGTTAGCTCATGTCCCCTTTCCTCTATTCTTGGCTACTTTAAAGCAATTTCTCACAGAAATGGTGTTAGCAACTACTTTAAAGTGGTGGAATACATAGACAACATCCTTTTACAAAATTAAATTGCATGATTTTTATTTTTCTTGTGATGTTTCCTCTTCTCGGTGGTGTCATTGGGTTTGATGCTTTCCAAGAGTGTACGATCAACTGAATTTTCCTTATGCGAATGAGGCATCCCATGGATAATGATATGACACCCCAACTTGTCCTCTCTTGGAGATGGCACAATTCTCCCTAAGAATAAGACCTCATATGAACAAAGAAAAATCCCCTTTAAAAAATTTTTTACATTCAAATTCAAAAGCATTTACAAAAAAACATTGTGGTGCCTTATCAAATTTATCAATCCAGGTAACTTTGGTATTGTTAGTTAATGGGAAACTAACACACTAGCATGAATTTCTCATTATACGGTGGGAAGCCAACACACTAGCATGACTTTCACACTAAACCACCCACATCTTTTTGGACAAACAACCTAGATCTGATCCGCAACTAGCTCGACAAATGATCGAAGCTTGATCCAAATTTTTACTTTCCTTCCTCTCTTTCTTCTAGTTCTTGTCATTACATGATCATGTATCTTTCTTTGATGCATATCATTCACCCTTGAATGTGTCTTCTTGTACATATTTATGTTTGACTAAAAATATTGAACCCTGGGGTCTTGACTTCCTTCTTCATTCTTCTTCATCTTTGTCATTCTTCACCATCTCCATTGGGCTACTTTAGTGCGAGTTTGAAGAAAGTTCATCCTCTCACTAAAGTGGGGGCTAAATGTGTCACCAAAAAGTGTATCCTTTGACACTTTTCACTCATTTAGACCGTTGCTTATGGATTTTGGACCTCTTTTTACCATTTTCATCATCATTAATACGCCCCTACGACCCCTTATTGTGTGTCTCAAGGCTTAATTTAATCAAATATCTGATAAAATCATCATCTAGCAAACAATCCAACTGGCAAAAGGGCCCCTATGGGACTGGCTCGCCCATCTAGGTGAATTAGTCCTATCCAGGTGGACTAGGTCACCCAATGTGGCAACCTAGTCCCATTTTAACTATTTTTGGGGTTTTGAGCAGGAAAATTTACGGTCTTAGTTTATATCCCCTTCATGTTGGCCTTGAGGACCAAATAACGAGTGTGTAGGAGTTGATAAAGAACAATCCACACAGACCCCAGTGAACACCTGCAAGCAATAACCTGTCACAAAGAAATAAAGATGTTCCTGAACAACAAAGATGCTCTGCAAGCCTCAAGCGGAAAAATGCATTAAGAGAATGAATAATTACAATGAGATCAATCCTTTAGAAAGGAGATCAAACCCTAAAATGAAACCCTAGTGTGCACACTTAATAATTAATAAATAATTAATTATTAATGTGCCTAAGTTTAGCTTAAGTAAAACTAAAGTGATAAGTGACTTAATTAATTAACCAATATGATTAAATTAATTAAGTGAAATAACTTATTACTCTAACACCCCCCCTTTAGATTAACTTAGGGAGTAGCTAAAACACTAAGGACAAGATGCATGAAAGCAAAGATGGGTCCTAGCAACAAAGGCCTAATCAAGTACCCATGTACAAATAAATCTCTGTAAAGTGGAGAAAAGGGATAAAACCTCATGGGAATAAAAATCCCCTCCAAAAGAGAGAAAAGAAAGGAATGCAATGCACTAATGAAAAAAGGATAGGAGGTGGATTACATGATACCCCCCATAGACAACTTCTATCATATAAGTGCATGTGCAATGGTCTCCATAGGAGAGATAGAAAGAGACAAGAAGGCCCTCGCATAATGAAGAAACTCTTGTCGCAATGGGAGATGCCTGATGTAGAATCCAAAAAGAGATCCTGAAGTGGCAAATGATATTCCTCCCCTTGGGAAGAAACAGATCCAAAGGATGATGTCAAAGAAACCCTATGAAGAGTGATGAACCAATATGTCTCAAGATGTGTGCCATGATAGGATGTTGAAGAATCCCTTTGTCTTGATTGAAACATATGATGCTAAATCTAAACTGATGTGGAGATTCCTAAAATGCAACCTCTGAATGCACTAATAATGGTGGGATTATAGTAATAACCTGACTGACAAGGTAGAGTAGATGTATGTCCTCAAAATAATCCTCAAGATCTGCAGTGTGAGACTCAACAAACAAGAATGTGTCTAGAAGATAAGAATCCCACGATGTAGCAGATAATGAATGACCAAGATGGTCATGATGTTGAACTGAATCCATAGGGGCCAATGTGGCGATATTAATGTCATCAAGAACAATAGATGATAAATGTGTAATATCAGTTTAAAGAGTAAGAACTATGAGACAAGCCTCTGATCCATCAGAACATGCAAGAATATCTAAATACTCAAGCTCCTCTAAAGTATCATGATCAAAGGGTATATTCTCTCTCCAAGCAATGGGTAAGACACAATATGAAGCAGGATCCTCTAGGAATGGAGAGAGATTGGGGTCTCCATATATCTCCCAAAGATGTTTCCAAATTGGGTGGGGACAATCAATGTCCGATACAGCCCACACAGTGTCATTATTAAAACTAGATAATATAAGTCCTACTATGTGATCTCTAGTGATATCCCAAGATATTTTTCCCTCTGAAGTGGTTGGTTCAGGTATGAGGTCATATAAATAAGGAAAAATATTGAGCCACCTACAATGTGTAAGTATGCCCTTTGCCCATGACTAATAATTATCCCGTTCCAAGATTACAATAGAAGGGTGAGTAGAAAAACCCATGATAACTCTTCAAATTAAACAATCTAATAAAATTGACCTTAATGCATGTAGATCAAATGAAATAGAGCCAAATCATACAAGCAGGAGGTTCCCAAGTGCCAAAATGTCCAAATAATTAAGAAAATTGTGAAAACCCAAAAATCGGAATAAAATATACCTGGGGAAAATCTTAGAAAATAATTTTGATCATTGTGTAGAGCACTGAACCAGTTTTCCAATGCCTATTTGTTTGCACAAAACGGAGTCCGGACGCAAAAGTTACACCCCCTGGAGTGCAAACACCATCTTCTAAATTTTACTGGAAACAAAGGCATCAAAATGGAAAAACCAGAAAATAAAACTTGCACCATTGGATAGTGCTTGGAACCAGCTTTCTGATGATATTTCATTTTCGAAAACCCGAGTTTGTATGAAAAAGTTATGGCCAAAATACCAAAACTACTCCAAAAGGGTTTGGGGGTTAAGCCTGGTGGTTTGGCTAGCTCCTAGTAGTTAACTGATGGTAATGGCCATTAAACACTATTTTTATTCTCAGATTGTGTGTCGTACCAGGCCGTATGACCCAAAAATGAAAAAAAATTGCCTCCTGAAGTCACTGTGTCCAATTTTGATCATTTGATAGTCAATTTAGGGGTTTTTGGGTGCTCTGAAAGCGATGGTGAGGTCCTTTTGGGCTAAAAATGCCCCAAAATTGTAGGTACACTCTAGATCTAGAAACCCTCATAAACTTCAAACCCTCATAGATCTGAAAAATGGAGGCCTTTTTCGATGAAATGAAAGGCATTTCTAAGGTTTTTTGGGCACTCTAAATGCAATTGTGACATTCATTTTGCCCAAAAATGCCTAGAAAAAATGGCTACCCCCAGATCATGCAAAAAGATGCCTGGTTAAAACCCTTGCACATAAAAATCCCTATAAGGAAATATCCTTCAAAAAATGAATAGGTAGCTACAAATTTGAAGCTCTGATACCATATAGGAGTTGATAAAGAACAACCCACACAGACCCCAGTGAACACCTACAAGCAATAACCTGTCACAAAGAAAGAAAGATGTTCTAGAACAACAAAGATGCTCTTCAAGCCTCAAGCGGAAAAATGCATAAAGAGAATGAATAATTACAATGAGATAAATCCTTAAGAAAGGAGATTAAACCCTAAAAAGAAACCCTAGTGTGCACACTTAATAATTAATAAATAATTAATTATTAATGTGTCTAAGTTTAGCTTAAGTAAAACTAAAGTGATAAGTGAATTAATTAATTAACTAATATGATTAAATTAATTAAGTGAAATAACTTATTACTCCAACAGGGTGTTTTTAGGTGGATTGCCTATAAATAAGCCTAAAAACCCTAATTTCTCATTATTCATAACACATCACTCATTATTCACTATTCAATCCACCACTCTTCTCAAACAAGCTAGGGTTTCTACATTCTAA
This sequence comes from Sequoiadendron giganteum, assembly GCA_007115665.2. Classification (NCBI taxonomy): domain Eukaryota; kingdom Viridiplantae; phylum Streptophyta; class Pinopsida; order Cupressales; family Cupressaceae; genus Sequoiadendron; species Sequoiadendron giganteum. The sequence continues at coordinate 199,106,814 of CM021109.1, read as the reverse complement.
GTTTCCAAAACACATTTTTGAAGCATTTAAGGGCTGAATCTTTCTACATTGTTGTTGCAACTCAATATCTAACATCATGGCAAGGTATTACATCAATCATTTCATGTTTCATTACATTATATCTTTATTTGATTTGATTATCTAAAAGGGGTTTGACAAAGGAAAACCCCCATGCCTTATCAATCAATATTTTTTCTCTTTGTGTGTGTGTTTGCAGATTTAGGTACCTTGGAAGCTTGAAGATCATCCAAAAATGGGTTGAAGACTTGTTTAGGGAATCTCTTTGTTGACTAGAGAAAATAATTCAATAAAAGATAACTATAGACCGAAAATCAACATTTTCTTATCTGAACACTTGGAGGAAAAGAAAGTGCAGATCAAGAGCCTCTGTTTCCACCTTTAGATTTTTTAGAAAAGGAAAAAGTGACACTCCCCATAGTTGTGGTGACCTAGTCCCATTGTGCATATTTTTCAGAGATTTCTGTGGATCCGGATACCCATTTAGCTGAAACAAGCCCCATAGCAGTTTTTTAAAATCACGTCGAAAAAGGACTAGGTCGCCCAGCTTGGCACAAGTGTCCTGCTAGACATCAAAATCAATATTTTCATAATTTTATAGTTCCTTCAAGTCTATAACATACTTCTAGGTACACCTCTTTCATTTCCAGCCTTCTTTTTTGTTAAAGTTTACATTTTTAGGTCATTTAGTAAATGTTTGCATACAACACTGTGTTTTCCAGCATTTCACATTCTTTAGATGTAGCACCAATAAGTCATTTTTCTTTCAATTTATTACACTTAGACAAACTCCACACACATCACAACCCCTAATCCTTTGAATGTAACATTAGCATTTTGGTATCCCTCTCTATCCTTTTAGGTGAAAACCCTGGAAGTGTTAGAGACCCTAAGTGGGTACCAAAATATTTGTTACAACATTATAACAGCCTTAGTTCACTCTAGAACCCTATTCAACAAGTTAATCAAACATCTTTGGGATAGAACCAGGAACCTGACCATTCTAAGAAAAAACTTAACCTTGTCGGACTTCGAGATCATGTCCTGCTTGACACCTACGCCTTTGAATAATAGTAAACATGATAAAATTCCATGACCCGATCCTAAAGTGTATTCAAAAATTGGGATCGAGTTGTAATTCAATGCTCAATCCATACTAATAAAAATTGTATGTCACTTCCCAAGTTCCAATCTCGATATGATATCGGGGATCGGGTTTGGTGTTGATGAGAGACCATGCTAGTTAAAAAAATAGTCATGACTGGGTAATGTTCTGAGTCCTGACCCCGATGTAATGTTGGGGATCAGGATCAGGTCTTTGTCTTGAGTCTGACCTTAATTTTATGAACAAGTGGAAAGATTAACCCCGAGTTCTGATCTTGATAATAAATCAAAGGTTAGAATTAGGTTTTTGACAGGTCAAGATACTTTGTCAATTTTGAAAAGGCTTAGTGTGGTCCGATGTTCGATGTTTGATCCCTAAGGTAATGCGGGGACTAGAATCAGGACATGGAGTAATACATGTGAAAAAAAAATTCAACACCTTGTGATAGGGGGCCGAAACCCGATCTCGATGGAACATAGGGAATCAGAGTTCTTCACAACAACAATGAACGAAGGCATCAATATATGTAACAGTATTCGAGAATCATGCCTTTGTGGTCGGGTTACCTATAGGACCAAGATTTTGATTTTAAAAGAGTTGACCCCTCAAATTCAAACAATTTGAAGTGTGATTCAACTCGATGGTGGTACGACCAAAACCCTAGGAAACTAGGGCATGATGGGAAACAAAATCCAATCAACAAAAACCAGACACAAAAGTAAAAACAAACAAGAAAATGACTGAAACACACCTAGAAGATGTGAAAACAAACAAAAAAAATGAAAACATGATTTACAAGAGCAAAGAAAACATGACAAAACGAAGAACAAAAGAAAAGTAGAGAAAAACACCCCTACCTCCAAGAGCAACCAAGAATTTTGGCAGCATAGTGATGAATTGAAATGCTTCCTCGAAACCCTATCTATCAGTGTTGCTCTCGCATTCTCCGTCAAATTGATTTAAAGCAGAATGGATGAAAATTGAGGAGCGGTAAAATAAAATGTGTTCGCGCATGTGAATGGTTAAGCATTAAATGCAGAGGGTCAGGCCTTGGAATTGGGGTGATCATCATAAATGTGGGGTCATGAGAAGGTAGACAAGTGGGGGTCAGGGTTGGGATCAGAATGAGACAGTTCCTCCAAAAGGTGCAAAGTTCAGTCTATGGTCTGAGTCTAAAACCCAAAAAATGAACAAGACAAAGTGGAGATTAGGTTCGAGACATGAGATGAAAGTAGAACTTTAAAAATTTCTGATGTCAATCATGGTCTGAGGTCTTATCCTGAAATAGGTAAAATAATTGGAAGTCGGGATAGGGTCAAAAACATGGACAAGAACAATTCAAGTTCTTGGTTTAGGTTTCAATCCGAAACCCAATTCTAACACAGGAAAAATGTGTAAGGGAAGAAAACGGGGGCCAAGATCGGGTCTTCACTAGAGACTTACACTTTGAAAAGTGTAAGGCAATGGTTTTGATCCAATAACCCGAACCTGAAATATGAAGTAAAATACAAGGCAAAGGACAAGAATCAGGATCAGAGGATGAATGGAAACCTTCACTTTGTGAAATAACAAGTGTCAATGTCAGCCTGATACCTGAACCCAAAAAACTAACAAAACAAGGACTTAAGAGATCAAGAAAGAACTCCTAAGTCCCGAACACGAACACTGAGGATAAAAGGAACTAAGAGGGGGACCCATTTTGACCAAAACAACATGGTTTGGTTATGGAATTCATAATAGGAGGGAGGGATATATAAGAGAGAAAGAGAAGGGTGGGAGAGATAGAGGGAGGGAGATACCGAAGAGAGAGAGAGGGAGTTATCTAGTTATGGTGGGAGGGAGAGAAATGAGAGAGGGGGGTTGGAGGGATAGAGGGAGGGATGGAAGGAAGATAGAGAGAGGGATGGAGGGATGGAGCGAGGTATGGAGGGAGAGACCTAAGAGATAGAGAGGGGGTGGGAGGGATAGAGGGAGGGAGAGACCTAAGGGAGAGAGAGAGAAGGAGGGAGGGATAGAGGGGGTGGGAAGGAAAGAGGGAGGGAGCAACATGAGAGAGAGGGAGAGGGAGGGAGGGAAGGAGGGAAGGGTAGATAGATAGAGAGGGATTGAAAAATGGGGGGACAAAGGGAGGGAGAGGCCTAAGATAGATATATGGTGGGAGGGACATACTTGAGAGAGAGACAAAGGAAGGGAGGGAGGGATAGAGAGAGAAAGAGGGATATAGGGATGAATGGAGGGAGGGAGATACCTAAGAGAGAGAGGGGGTGAAATGGATAGAGGAATGGATTGAATTGAGAGAGAGAGTATGGTAGGGAGAGAGGCAGGGAGAGACCTAGGAGAGAGAGGGAGATCTAGTTAGGGTGGGAGGGAAAAACCTAAGAGAGAGAGGGGGGGTTGGAGGGATATAGGGAGGGAGAAATTCAAGAGAAAGAGGGGAGAGGGGAGGATAGAGAGAGAGGGAGGGAGGGAGAGAGGGAGGGAGAGAACTAAGAGATAGAGGGGGTGGGAGAGATAGACGAAGGGAGAAACTTGAGAGAGAGGGGGGGTGGGAGGGATAGAGGGAGGGAGATACTTGAGAGATAGAGGTAGAGAGAGAGAGGGAGTTATCTAGTTAGGGTGGGAGGGATAGAGGGAGGGAATGAGGGATAGAGAAAGGGATGGACAAAGGGAGGAAGGGAGAGATCTAAGATAGTGTGTAGATGGGAGGGATAGAGGGAGAGAATGACCTTGGAGAGAGAGGGGGTGGGAGGGATAGAGGGAGGGAGCAACCTGAGAGATATTTATCTAGGTAGGGTGGGAGGGAGAGACTTGAGAGGGGGAGATGATGGAGGGAGAGATAGAGAGAGGGAGCGATAGAGGGAGTGAGAGAGTTATCTAGGTAGGGTGGGAGGGAGAGAGGGAGGGTAGGAGGGATAAAGTGAGAAAGAGATTGAAGAGAGAGAGAGAGAGGGTGAAGGGGAAAGAGGGAGGAAGAGACCTAAGAGAGGGGGGGCCTAGGAGGGAGAGAGAGAGAGGTTTGGGAGGGAGAGATTTGCAAGAGAGAAAGAGGGATGGAGGGATGGAGGGATGGAGGGAGAGGGAGGGAGGAGGGAGGAAGATAGGGAGATACTAGAGAGAGAGGGAGAGAAAGAGGGGGGTGGCATGGATAGAGGGATAAAGTGACCTAAGATAGAGAGAGAGAGAGATTTATCTAGTTAGGGTGGGAGGGAGAGACCTGAGAGAGAGGGGGTGGGAGGGACCAACCTAAGAGAAATAGATGGAGGGAACAAAGAGAGAGAGGGGTAGAGGGAGGGAGGTACTAAGAGAGA
>CM021109.1:198609760-199102283 GCA_007115665.2 Sequoiadendron giganteum | reverse complement strand
CAAGAGAGAAAGAGGGATGGAGGGATGGAGGGATGGAGGGAGAGGGAGGGAGGAGGGAGGAAGATAGGGAGATACTAGAGAGAGAGGGAGAGAAAGAGGGGGGTGGCATGGATAGAGGGATAAAGTGACCTAAGATAGAGAGAGAGAGAGATTTATCTAGTTAGGGTGGGAGGGAGAGACCTGAGAGAGAGGGGGTGGGAGGGACCAACCTAAGAGAAATAGATGGAGGGAACAAAGAGAGAGAGGGGTAGAGGGAGGGAGGTACTAAGAGAGAGGAGGGAGGGAGGGAAGGAGAAACCTAAGAGAGAGAGAGGTGGGTGGAAGGGATAGAGGGATGGATAGAGAAATTTATACATTTGATAGAAAGGGGGATTTATCTAGTTAAGGTGGAAGGGAGAGATGTAAGATAGAGGGGGGTTAGAGGGATAGAGTCAAGGAGAAACTTGAGAGAGAGAGGGGTAGGGAGGGAGAGAGGGAGGAGAGAGTGAGAGACCTAAGAGAGAGGGGGTGGGAGGGATAGAGGGGGGTGAGAGGGATAGAGGGAGGGGGATACTTGAGAGAGAAAGAGGGAGATATCTAGTTTGGGTGGGAGGGATAGAGGGAGGGAGCAAATTGATAGAGAGAGAGAGGGGGATGGATGGATGGAGAGAGGGGGATAGACAGACAAAGGGAGAGAGGGAGGGAGAGACTAAGAGAGGGACTAGGATTGGGAGGGATACATGGAGAGAGAGAGAGAGGGGTGGAGGAATTGAGGGAGGGAGATTCATGAGAGAGAGAGAGGGGATGGGAGGGATAGAGGGAGGGAGAAACCAAAGAAAGATAGTTAGTTATCTAGGTAGGGTGGGAGGGATAGATGGAGAGAGAGACCTAAGAGAGAGGGAGGGAGAGAATGGGAGGGATAAATTGAGGTAAATATCTAAGAGAGAGGGTGAGAAGGATAGAGGGAGGGAGAGACCTAAGAAAGAGGGGGTGGGAGGGATAGAAAGGGAGAAACTTGAGAGAGAGAGGGGTGTGAGGGATAGAGGGAGGGAGAGACCTAAGAGAGAGGGAGGGAGAGAGGGAGAGACTTGAGAGAGAGATATAGGTAGGGTGGGAGGGATAGAGGGATGGAGAGAACTAAGAGTGAGAGAGAGAGGGAGGGAGTAACCTATGAGAGAGGGTGAGAAGGAGTCAAAGAGAGAGAAAGAGGGGGTTGGGAGGGATAGAGGGAGGGAAAAGGGATAGATGGATAAAGGGTTGAAGGAATATTTGTTTATAAAAACATAAAATCTGAGAGGGATGGATATTTATTACATTAATAATACATAATATTGGTTTTATGTATTCTTTGATTTTAAAAACACTAAATAAAAGGGATATCCATTTTGAAATGATATCCATTTATAATAGAATCCATTTTGAACGGATATCTATTAGAAATGGATATTCATTTTGAACAGATATCCATTATAAACGGATATATATTTTGAATAGATATCCATTTCATACCCACTCTATTGTCAAAAAAATTCACCCTTAAAAATTTCACATTATTTTTTGTCCCTCTTAAATGATTGGACCTAATTAAGCTCCTAATTTCCTAAATTATGCATTCCAAAGCGTATTTTTTATCATTTTTCGAAGCATTGAAAGCATTGAATAAATGTAAACAATTAATGTTTTGATCCTCACACTAAAATTATTGGAACATAGGGCTAGGAACCATATTCCCATGGGTGTATGGGTCCCCCTATCTTGTTGAGGACCAATTTTTAATATGTTATTCAAATTTCAAGTGTTGGATTTTGGGATTTAATTTTTGAGAAATTAGACAAATTACATATAAATACTTAGTTATTTTATCATTTGAAATATAACAACTAGAATAATCATTCGTGAGTAAATACTATTATCAAGAGTAATTCAAGAGTAGCATTTCATATTCTATTATAGAAATTAAAGGTCCAACATCATGTTAAAGTTTATGTGTTTTCATGTTCATGTTTTGTGAAGGCTAATCCTTGTTTTAGGTCTCCAAAGTATTCAAAAATTCAAGAAAAAAATATCCAAATACTTGAGGTGATGTGCATGAATTCAATCCTTCAAGGAAGCCATTAAAGGGTGGTGAGTTCCAGCACTTTGTTATTTCATCATTTCTTCCTTTCAATTATCATTCCTATCATTGACATTGCTATTGTGGAAGTGGAAACACTTACATGGGGTTTGAATGAAGCAAGCCCCTAAATGGCCCAACATTTTCTCTCTTTGAATGTTTAGGTTACAAGATTGAAGAGGATTGAAGAAGGATTGAAGAAGGATTGAAGGAAAATTGTCAATTCTTGCATTCAATTCCCTAAATATTGCCAAGCCATGGAAACTCAACTACAAAATTACCTAATGACATTCCAATAAATTTGCAACCAGGAATTAGAAGCTCAGATATAGCACTAGAGGACCCCAAAATTAATTTTAGGACCACCTATCAAGGATCCATACACCCCTAGGGATTTGGGTCCTCCTTTGCATGCTATATCTAGCTTTTATAATAGGTGTACAATCTCTATTACTTCTTATATCTACTTGCACTTTGTTTTTTTAGTTTGTGTTCTTTCGGAATATTGCATTTATCATATTAGGTCATATAGTTCAATTAGGTTAATAATTTTAAATTATTTATAATCCATTTCCAAGGCCCTAAAAAAGGGAGATCCGAGTCTGATTAGATCGCATTTATGGTTGATAGTCAATCTATTCACCTTTTTTTATCTCCCTTCTAATTTAATTTGAGAAAAAGAAGCCAATTGAACCCTAGGTTTACACATTAAGCATAAGGGATCCCCTTTTCCCAACATTAAATTTTAGTGAATGTGACATATTGACATCATAGACCTTATGAAAATTGCATTCATTCACCCTTGATGTAGATTTTGCATTACATTATCTTGCACTTCTCAACTAGGGTTTCCTATTTGCATAATAAAAACTCATAAAAATCCAAAAATATCACATCATACATTGCATCATAACTTGACTTAGGGTATTTTTCAATCATTTAGATCATATGTGCATTCAAAATTGCTTTCAAATGATTTGTTGTTCAAGCATCATCATACACTTGAATTTCACTTACATTAAGAAATTCTAGAAAAATAATCACTACGAAACCACTTTGCAAACAAAAATAGAAACCTTACGCACAAACTTAAACATTCAAATTTTTAGTTTTCAAACCTCCTATCAAGGTCATAGACACCCTTGGTCAACCCTATCCTTGTACAAGTGCATCAACAAAAAATTTCATAGTTGTCTATCTCAGTCTGCTCATTATGTAGGTACTTGTAGATCTCTGTTTTGAAATCAGTGATTATATGATTTTAGGCATATTGCATATAGTTCATAAAAGTGAAAGAAAGTGCATTATTTGTGTTTCAAAATCACATTAAAATCACCATTTCTAGGTATTTTCATTTTAGAATCAATCAATTATTGTATTTCAGATCTAAAATTTGCATTCATAACTTGTTTCAACATTCTTGCATACTTACATTTTGCATAAATTAAGCAAAATATAGGAAATTACTTACTGTTACAACTATTTGCAAGTAAAATCAAAATCCTTAAGCAGTGTAATACATAGTCATATTTTTAGTTTATAGAACCCCTGACTAGGACTCAAACATCCTTAGGAATCCTTGTCTTGATATTCATAGCCAAACAAACTTTTTCCTAGACCTCTATTGTTGTGTTTCTTGTTTTCTTTTGCTACTTGATTTTTGTTTCTGGTTATTTTTTTTGTGTCTATTTCTCAATTTAGTGTTCATATTGGGTACACTTAAGTGTTTTGGAACTTGTATGTTTCACAACCTAATGTCCTATTTCCAATACTTCAATGAGACATAGTTCTAGACTTATAGCATCCTATGTTGGTTTTAGATACACTGTTGATCATGAGTCTTCTAACTCTTTCATGATAATTTTTTGTCAATACTCAACCCATTTTGGACTCTATTCCTAATGCTACCATACCAATGATAACCTTAAAAACACCTATCTTTATGGATGTTGTATTAAACTGGACAACTGAGAGGAGGGTGAATCATTTGTCACCAAATTCAATACTTAAATCATTTACCAAAACAAAATATTAACACTTCTTAAATGATTAAATATTAGGTGCAAGTGTAGAAACTAAAAACAATCACATAAACACAATAACACAAGATTTATGTGGAAAACCCAATGAGGGAAACCCACTGTGAGGACTAACTCACAATATAGAGAATATCAAAACCTATTACAAAAAGGCTCACTACCAATAGAAGGATTCACTTTCCAAACTCACTGTCCACAGGGCTACAACCTGAAGATACAAAAGATGGCTTACTACCAGAATATGAAAGTTATGGCTCACTGCCAAAAGTGTGAACTGATGGAATACACCTTCCTTGTTTAGAATTCAGTTCCAAATGAAGCTTACTATAAATGGTACTTCTTCTCCCAATAGTCATTCAATAATTTTGTTTTGGTCATCAACTGATAAATCATTTAGGCTCACACCATGCTCATACACTTGCATCACTCACACACACACCTATCTTCTCCAGAGAGTCTCATATATATATAAGTATATTTCATTCATCAATTAGGTTGGCCTAATTGGATGAAATAAAAATAATCCAAACTTTCTTTGTCGGCATCATATAAGATTAACACATTTCTTAAGTCAGCTAAGATCTATACAAAATATTCCCAAGGTGGATTCAATCTTCTTAATACATAACATGTGTTAGGTCAGCCAAGACCAGAACCCAAACATAAATGCTTCAAACCATCAACCAACTGTAGTGTATAGAGTTAAACTTTGTCATCGATAACTTATTACTCCCAGCACAAAACTTCTCAAGATCTCGAATAGAGCTTTCTGAACAAATCATAATAACATAGTTAAGATATTAATGTCATAGCTTATCTTGCAATAGAATTCGGACCAAAAAACCAGCACACTGGTTCATAAATAAAGAACATCTTTCATAGGGAATAGCTTATGGTAAATTTTTCATGCATTTGGTATTGTGTTGACATCAATGACAACCATTTGATGCAATCCAATTTCCAACAATCTCATTTCCAACAAAATCCCCCTTTGTCATTAATGGCAACACGAGATGTGAAAATCCAACAACAACATCCTTTGTAGTTCTCCCATTTTTGATGAGTTGTAATGATTTCCATTATTTTCACATGTTCTCTCTCTCCTTTTGACATCAATGGAAAAGAAAGAAGATTTATCTCCTCCTTACTACAAAATTTTCTAGAAAAAAAAGTCTTCAAAAAAATATCAAAAATGGTTCTTTACCTCAATCCTTTTTCTCCTAAAATATATCTTTGTATTTTTCTTTTAATTTTAGAAGAAATGTCTTCCAAGAATCCTCTACCAATCTGATGTTCACACAAATGTTGTTGTTCATCACTATTGAATCAATTATTTTCAGAAGATTATTTTGGATAGTGATATCTTGTTCACTTTTCTCAGCTTCCACTAGGGGATCGGAAAGCTATTCCAATCTCAATTTAATTATCTCTTTGACTTTCAAAAATTCCTTCACAATATTATTTCTCTATACCAGAATGTTTGTAAGCTCATACTGTAAGGAATTGATCCTTTTCTTCTAACTCCATCCCTGTCATTAAGGATATTATATGTTTTTCCAATAGAATCCAGCTTAAGCTCAATAGCATCGATTTACACTATGTAGTTCCCGATAGTAGTAGGCCACCAAAGATAATACCCATACACATTGTTTACGCTTTTCATGCATGTATTCAATTCATTTATACTCTCAATCAAACTCTTCTATGCATTTCTGCATCTTTCTTCCATAGCTAATTGAATCTCACCTTTTTATTTTGTTTCCCTAGTTGACAGTACCTTTAGTCTATCTTCAATCTACTTAATCAATACTTTCGATAAAAAATTTATCAATTCACTCAAATAAATATCAATTTGAATTATATAAACAACCAACGCGTCTGTAATCTCATCATGTTCATATGTTGTTCAGAACAACCAAACATCTACAATCTTCTTTAGTCCATAACACTACAACAAATCCATGTGATTAGCTCCCTTTTTTGCTCTATTTTTTCCTTCCACCCACTGTTTTAATGTATTTTTCTCCAATTTTTTGAAAAATTTGGTGCTATTTATCAGGCTGGAACCATTTTTGGCATTTTTTACATCGATCAAGACAAGTAGGCGCTAAATCAGGCACTAATTAGCACCAGATTTAGCACTAGATTTAGCATCAAGTTTAGCGCCGAGTTTAGCACCGTGTTTAGCACCAGATTTAGCATCATATTTGACAGTGGCATATCGATAAGAGATATTAACTTGTCTCATCGACACTGGCAACCAACATTAGAGGAACATAAGATCTAATGTCGATGAGACATTGAGATATCGGTAAGACAAATAAGATTGTCTCATCGAAACTCCTCAAGTAATGATCAAAAGAATACACTGCTATACCATCACGAAGGTGAGCAACATATGTGGTAGAGCAGTATACACCACAACCTTGCTACTAGAAGGCTTTCACGGGGTGGCAGTATACCGCGTTACCACTAGATAGTCAAAATCCTCTTGTGGTACGGTGGTATACACTGCACTACCGCCAAGCAGTAAGAAATCTCATGTGGTATGGTGGTATTAGACAGTCCAATTCAGCGCCAAATTTAGTGTCGGATTTAGACAGTGGCATATCGGTAAGAGATATTAACTTGTCTCATCGACACCAATAACCAACATCAGAGGAACATAAGATCTAATGTCGATGATACATTGAGATATCGGTAAGACAAATAAGATTTTCTCATCAACACTATTCAAGTAATGGTCAAAAGCATACACCACTATACCACCGAGAAGGTGAGCAACATATGCAATAGAGCAGTATACACCACAAACCCGCTACTAGAAGGCTTCCACGGGGTGGCGGTATACCGCGCTACCGCCAGATAGTCATAATCCTCTCATAGTATGGCGGTATACACAACACTACCGCCAGGCAGTAAGAAATCTCCTATAGTATGGTGGTATTAGGCAGTCTGATTTAGCATCAGATTTAGTGCCAGATTTAGCACCCGATTTAGCCAGTGGCATATCAGTAAGAGATATTAACTTGTCTCATCGACACCAGCAACTAACATTAGAGGAACATAAGATCTAATGTCGATGAGACATTGAGATATTGATAAGACAAATAATATTGTCTCATCGACACTCTTCAAGTAATGATCAAAAGCATACATCACTATACCACCAAGAAGGTGAGCAACATATACGATAGAGTGGTATACACCACAACCCCACTACTAGAAGGCTTCCGAGGGTGGCGGTATACCGCGCTACCGCCAGACAGTCAGAATCCTCTCACAGTATGGCTGTATACACCACACTACCACCAGGTAGTAATAAATCTCCTACAGTATGGCGGTATGCCATGCTACTAGACCTCTCTCAAAATCATCCAGTGGTACAGAGGTAAAAGCATGAACTTAACACTTATGAATTTAATAGATAATAGTATTTTTTTATTATAAAATATATGTTTTTTTTTTCTAAATTTTTTTGAATATTAAAAGATTTAATGATTAAACATATTTGTGTTTTTTCACATCAATATTTTTGCCACCATGATTTGATTTTTTTCACATCAATATTTTTGCCTCCATGATGATTTAGAACAAAATACCCAAGACCTAATGTTTATCTCTCATTTTCACTTGGTTTTTTTGAGCTCCCTTTCCCTGCACATGCCTCCATCATTAGAGTTTGAAACCTTGAGCTTTCTGAAGGAGTATCTAACAATTTTCTCACTGATTTTGGGAGTTTTCTCAAAAAAAATTGTTGAGGCTGAATTAGGTAAATATTTCATGGTTCATAATTTATTCACTTATCTGAATGTGTTTTCAAAGACATTCCTTCTTGAATTCTCATGAATTTTCTCTTGATTTACTCTGTTGATGCCTTGCTTGTCTTGAGGCTGATATCAAAGCACTTCTAGAGCTCTCATTTCTTCGAACAACAAGAAGTTGAGTAAGTTTCTATGTGCCATTTCCTTGTATCTTACCTTTTTTTCTGTCAAAACAAGCTCAATTTGGACTCAATAGATATGAATGAATGGGTGTTTTATTTCTACCATGCATCCTTATTTTTTAGCCCTTCTATCTTGGCTCAACTTCTCTAGACTTTGCTCACTAGCAAAAGAAATGAAACAAATCATACTCTCCATATTTTTTTATTTCTGCATTTTTCTCTTTCCTGGTGATAGCTTGGTCATGGCCTCTCTAGAATTTTTTTTCTATTTCCAAAAAGAACAAAGTGTAAAATTTTCTTTATTATATTTTTGAGCCTCCCTCATGGCTCCATGATTATGGTTGTGGGCTCTATTCAATGGAATTTTGGGGTTGTCTTTGATCTAGGGTTTTTCAAAAATCCGTGACTCCTATTGCAGATACGAGCTCTCAAAAAAATGAGTGCAAGAATTTTGGCACGATCTTTCACTTCTCATAAAGAAAAATAAATCCTTCCACATTTGGGGCTCAACCCAGAAACCCCTAAACCATGGGTTTGTAATATTCTACATGTCCTTCTCCTTTCTTGCAAGTATTTTACATTTTCATTTTTCAAAACCCGCTTCACAAGGCAATTGCTCTGTTTTCTGTATGTTCATTTTTCTATGAACAAGACAAAAATGGAGATGATTGATGCAAAGCATGGTGGGCTTCAAAGGTCTTCAAAGACCCAAACACATATTTTTGTAAGATCACTTGTGTAAGCCTCTAAGAATCTTCTCAGGCTACTAATTTGTAATTAGTTTGCAAGGGATTGTTTGCTCTTTCTTTGCCAATTTCCTATTTTATAAGGAGTTATGGTCTATTTCTTTCCAATCACAAGGTGCATTTTAGTGAACTTGACCATTCTAAATTATTTAAATGTAGACACCATATGGTCGATGTTGAATGTTATTGCTACTCCAAGGCACTTTGACTTCTTCCTTAGACAGTGAGATTCCCTCAAGACATGAGTGTGGTTATCATAGCTCTAAACACTCATTTCAGCATGAAGAATGCATCAATGTGTAGTAGAATTTGTAAAGCACTTGTCTCTAATTATGAATGTTTTAGATTTTTACATATAGTCATGGTCAGATTCTCATGATAGATTCCTTTGAAACTTGTGACAGGTATGTATTTGAGGACCAAATTGAGTTTATCAAGGAATCGGTACTTGAAGGAGAACAGGTACTTTAACAAATTAGCTCATATGTTGATGTTTTGAATTGTATATCAGATATCTTCTTTTGATTTAAATATTAATAGGATATATGTTTCTTTCTTTGGTTGATTGGACTAAACTTTAGAGAACAAATGGAAATTTTTTGAGTTTTATATGTATTTTTATAAGGCGTTTTAACTTTACAACATAGATTATGTATTATTCACTTTTGATTTTTTGTTAATTTGCTCATTATTGATGTTTTATCCTAAATTAGGCTGAGGGTGATGATTTTGAAAAGGATTCTAGGGAAAAAACAATGTCACACAAACTCTAGATGGGATGCATTTTATTAATGCCTAAAATGAGTGTAGCATTTAGCTATAGAAGGCATCAGAAATAATTTTGCACCATAAATTGTTTAATGTACATATATAATATGAATCAACTACTTTTATTTTTCATTTTACTCCACTGAAATTCAATAAATCCTCATTTGCAATCATCAAGCCACTAGAAGGAACATTTTTTCCTTTTATTTTATTCCTGACATAGCAACAACTAAAAATTTTCATGTCATTTTCAAAATTGTTGGTTATTTGATGCTAGCTTAACTTTTCTTGCAATGGTTGTATAGGATGAAAACAATAGCCATATCAAATGCATTTTTTCCAAGTCCTACTCTCTCAAGGTTAACAATCTCAATCTCACTAATAGTGATTACTAAGAAAGATAATTCCACCAACTCTACCAAACATTTTATCGTAGGAACAATAAAAGCAGATGCTTTGAAAGGAACTCCATGAAAACCAAGCTCTCTAAATGGTATATCAAACTCTAGTTCAAAATATTTTAGATGTGGCTGCTCCCATAGCTCTGTTACTCGCTTGACAAATCCTTGAAACTCTACATTGATTTTATTTTTCTTGTCCCTCTCTTGTTGTTCTTCCTCAATTTTATTAGGATCATACATTGACCTTCTTCCCCCTCCTAAAGTTTGGACCACATCCATTACCTCAACATAAAACTGGACATCCTTGGTCTTCTTGGTTCACACCATGATATGGTTATGCAAATCAAAATGAAGCAAAGTAATCATCTCCTTCTCCACTGGCTATAAGAATGCATGCTTAATGTTTTGATACATGATATCATCTCTCTCTTCTACTCTCATGGTTGAATATCAAAATCCATTATGGTGGACCTCCAAAGTTCCAGTCATCTTTCTTCCTCTTCCACCAAATGCTGGAATATTTTACTAACATTTATTAGATTTGTTGCATGTTTTGTTGGAGTACGGACAGACACTGAGAGGGGGGGTGAATCAGTGTATAAACCTTTTTAAAATTTAATCAATACTTTTAAGTCTGATATCCTTTCTATTGACAATAGGGATGACTAATTGCATTGAGAGCATTTATGACATCATTAGCATTGTTCATTTTGACAACTTATTCCAATAATCCTTGTGAGATTTATCTTGCAACTGCAAAAGAAATGACTGACATTGTTTAACCACTTTAGAATTACCAAATTTAAATATAGACTTTTGAGATACATAACCAACTGTGCAATGGAATGAATTATGAAAAGCATGAACCAACAAATATTTTTAGTTCAACAAAATAATTCTTGAGCTCTGAAGCAAATGAATGCATTTAAGCTTTCTTTTGAATCTGAATCTTTAACAATGATAGAACACTTATGCAAAACATTTTGATATGAGCATTTACAGCGATGAAGGGACTAACATTTCAACCAAGCTCAAACTGATAAGAACAACTACTCACAAAAATATCACATTCACGAATCATTATCACATGAAAGAAATTGAGACCATAAGACAAAGATTTTGTTGAGTGGAAAACCCTCTTGGGGTAGAAAAACCACTCCTAAACTGCCTTACTGGATTAATTTCAAAAACCACTGCTTACAATTCCTTATAAACTAATTTCTTAGCACCAACTCAAGGAGCACCAACCCCTCATTTAGAGACACCAATCTCAAGGAGTACCAACCCCTTATTTTGAAACACCAATTTCAAGGAGCACCAACCCCTTTTTAGTTTATAGAATTACAATAACACAAAGGATCTCTCTATTTCCTTTTTAGCTCACTCATACCTCTCTATCTAATACCCTAAAGGTTCAACATGAATCCTTAAAATATTAAAAAAATAAGGTCTTTATTGTTATACTTTGCATCATGTTTTCAATCTTTCATTACAGAGCTTTTTACTATCTCTTTTCAGATTTTCATTTTCAATAGTTATCACAACTCTCTTTTCAAGTACAGTCAAGAACAAATTTGTGTTCAAAAGAGAATCTTTTCATTTTCTATCACATTACAATAATATATGTATGTTCTCACTTTAACCTTCAGCAAAGGTATGATCAATAAGACAAACTTTATGTCGAATGTATGCCAGGAATAATAGAGATTTAGAGATGTATCCATTAAGAAAATATTTCTTCTAATAGAATGTGCAAGAAGATGTATATTAGGAAAATAAATCTGAAACCCTCAAATGCCATATAAGGTGGAAGACCATCATTTATTAATTTGAAGCTTTAGTCAAGGTTATCTGTAGGAAATCCAAAAATTCATTATTGTAATTGTTCTCAAAACCTAGTAGGAACAATAATAGATCTACATGTCATAACAACTAATAAAAATGTATGCAACAATAATACATATTTCAGATACCCTTCTAGAAAATACCCTCAATAACCTTTTTCCATTCTAATAGAAAACAAAATTGTTGTAACTGCAAAAAATTTCATAACCTAGATCTGAATGAGTAATGTATGCATAAGTAATATTATTTCCCTCTTTCAAAAAACCCATATAAAAATGTTTTCAAAAAACCTTTATGCAATTAAACATCAATTTTGTAATGCATGAAAGAAGAAATTTTGAATATGCAATGATAATGACAGATTTCCCACAAAACATGACTACAAATAAATCGATAGTCACAAACCCTCATTGCATGAATAACTGGAAATGATATTTTTTCAAAGAATCATTTTTCCTTTAGTAACAAAAATGTATTTTTCATCATAACTCTTTCTTTCCAACCCATCTCTTTCTTTCCAAGATTTGTGTAGAAGAACAAATAATAAATCTATATTATGCCTTTCATCAAATGAAGAAAATTAACTTTTTTAATTTTGCAAGAAGGTCAAGATTACCACAGTATATTTGATGGAGACGTGGTTGTAGGAAACATCCATATTCCTTGACACCCATCAAACATTATAAACTTCCCAATGCATGCTTTTTGCGCACATCTTACCTTCCCACTGTAGACGGCCTGATGAAAATAGAGAAACCTCCATAGAAAAATGCAGCTACTCATCACAAAGAAATAGACAAAAGACTCATGGCAACGGCTACAACTAGGGTTTCAAACCCATAAACATGTGAAACAAAAAAATGAATGCCCTAATCTTTTCTTTCATTTCCATTCGATGACTATGCCAAGAAAAAATAAATTTTTAAGTCCGATAGAAGCCAAACTAATTATTAGCAATCAAACATAGGCTTTCAAGTCCGTGGTCAAGTATTTTACCATGGAGGCCAACAATAAGATCACTTTGATGATTGCTCAAAAATAGTTGATCAAACATTATCAATTAATAATCATTATTCAAAGACCAATGATCTCCATAAAATTGGCTAACATTATACCACGTCCAAGTAAATTAAACATGTCGACATAATGATGAGACAATCAATTATGGTTGTCAATGCAAAATTTAAATATGAATTCTATTAAATTCATTTACTTATGCAATAAGGTCTGATTATCTGTAAAGAAAAATGACTTCACATCACTTGAATTGCAAATGCAAATGCAATACTCCATAGGAATGAACCATATCATAAACCCATGCAAAGTTATCAACTGAAATATCAAACTCAAATTCCAAAGAGAGCATTGAAATAATTAGAAAACCAACTGATAAAGAATGACTGAATTGATATACTTGACATGCAATAATGAAGGGCCAACCTGGCAGAATGAAACCAACTATTTCATGATCAACTTGTGATATCAGTGAACCAACCTGAATAGCCATGCCATATACCTATATAATCAAGATAACCTTTATCTGCACATGAAGCTCAACCTGATCAGTACCACAAGATGCAATAAATTTGAATGTAAACCAAAGCAATAATGTTGTCCATAAACAAGGTAATGAATGCCATGATATGAATAGACCAAGTGTAAGCTAAGCCTGAATCAAGTATCACAATGTCAATACCAAAATGCCATAGCTGAACCAATGAAATTCCAAGACCAAAGAGCCAAGATCAACGAGCCATAAAATCAAGTTTGACATCAAGGACAAAATGTCAACATGTTTTACATCATTGGAATGACATATTAGTTGTAACATTTTTGAAATTTTATTATGGTATGTGCACTTTGATATGATGTAATATGATTATGGTTTTGTTTCACATGTTGTAATATTAGATATATAATAGAAAAATAAATTATTGCATGAAATAAATAATAACTTTTCATTTTAAATGATTTTTTTTTTTTGCAGAAAACGGGTCTTCCAGAAGATCAAGATTATCCTCATGATTTAGATCCAGAATATGTTGTTTTTGGTATAGATCACATGGCAGAGGATGATGATGACGTAGATACAAAAGACACTGAGGCTGATAACGATGATGATGATGATGATGATGATGATGATGATGATGATGATGATGATGATGATGATGATGATGATGATGATGACGACGACGACGACAATGATGATGATGACGATGATGATCACAATGGTGGTGATGATGATGGGGCAGTTGCTAGTAGTAGCCAGTTACATTCATGATCATATAGACTGCATCATGGATCATTGTTGATATATCGTTATGATGCCTCTTTTCATGGTTACTATAATATGTATCATTTTCATAGCTTGCAGTACCATATTATTGAGTTGTATCATTTTGAATTATATCATTTGGACATGTATCATTTTGACTTGTATCATTTTGAGCTATATAATTTATCATTTGTACATGTATCATTTTTTACTTATGTCGACAATTGGACATGTATCATTTTGACATGTTATTAATCTAGTGGCATATTTGACTCACTTGTTTTAATCACTTATATGGATATTTGACTCACTTATTTTAATCACTTGTTTTGATCTACTTATATAGATATTTGAATCACTTTTTTTAATTATAAATGATGATCATGATATAATTATATATTTTTATTTAATCATATGAGTTATTTAAGAGGCATGATATATTTAACTAATTGAATTGAAATAAAACATATTAAATTAATAAATGGAAGCAAAACAAGAAGCATTTTTAGAAGAAAAAAAGGAAGCAACAATGGAAGCCAAACTAGAAGCAATCTTGGAAGAAAAACTTGGCGTTATCTAGGAAGCAAAAATAGAAGCAATTCAGGTAGCAAACATAGAAGTAATAATGGAAGCAATTTTAGAAGCAACAAAAGATACAATAATAGAAGTCATATTAGAAGCAACAAAAGACACAAAAATGGAAGCAAAGCTAGATGCAAGAAGTGACGTTATATTGGAAGAAAAATTGGAAGAAAAACTGGAAGTAAAATTGCAAGAAAAATTGGAAGCAAAACTAGAAGAAAAACTGGAAGCAAAATTGGAAGCAAAATCAGAAGCAAACCTGGAAGCAAAACCCGAAGCAAAACTAGAGGCAAAATCGGAAGAAAACCTAGAAGCAAAACCGGAAGCAAAACTAGAAGCAACACAAGAAGCAAAAACAAAAGAAAAATTGGAAGCCAAACTGGAAGCAACAAAAGTCAGCGCTAAACCCGGCACTAAATCTAGCACCGAAGTGAGCATACCAATTTGTGCTAAGTTTTACGCCAACAGAAGTGCCCAATTCATGAAATCAAATGCACTAAAATCCAGCACTATTTTAGGCACTAATTTCATGTTTTGTTGTAGTGTAAGATTGCTCAAGAATCTTCAACACCTTCTCTTTAGCAAAATCTTTTTCATCATCTGTTGATACCAGATCAAATGCCTCTATAGTCTTTACTTCATTTTCTTCTTCCTTTTCCTTTATCTCTAGCTTCTTTGTTTATGAAGGAGAACTTGAAATGATTCTTCTTGCTTTCCTCTTCCCAGAGGAAGATCATGCCTCAAATTTCCCAATTGGACTAGAAACCATACCAGAGCTCCATGCATTTATTTTGTTTACAAAGTATTCTTTACAAAACTTTTCCTTCTCTGCTAGACATTCTAGGTACCGATAGACCTGCTTCCCAACTGGTACTGTTGGTTTCCCAAATCAACGGGTCCACTAAATCCTAGAAGTAAGCCACACCTCATGCTCATATCTAGTGTAGAATTTGGCCAATGAACAAGTGAACCTAGGAGCTGCAAAGCCCTATTCTTTTTCTTGGGGTAGCTCACACTAGGTAGGGAAATGAGATTGGAACATATTTCTCATGCACTTCATGCTCTATAGGACCTACGGGTGACCCTTTTAGTAACAGCTAAAGATTCAGACACACTCAATAGGATATTTCTTAACAAACGCTCTCACAAGAATATTCCAAGAAACATGAAATATCTCTCAACACTGGCTAACATATTGGGAAACTTTCATTAACTAGCATGGAGAACATGGTAGATACAAATAACCCATAAAAAAGGAAAAATAGAATTGAATGGTTTGGATTTTTTTTAAGAGTTGGGACCAAACTGAAAATAGAAAATGCACAAGGCTTGACCAATGCCAAGAAAAGGGCTATGGATTCATACAACCAGCATTTCATCCTACAATGTTAAACATGTTTTGAATATTTTTGAAATTGTTATCACATTATGATAACAAGACCACTAAAGCTTTATCAAATGACCATTCATATAAATCCATCTGAAAACACAATACTCCCATTACATTCATTAAAGAAATTACTCTATTCTTTGAACAAAAGGCGATAACAAATGCAACTCAAACACAGCAAATGTGCATGAAAAAATCCAAGTGATCTTTGATTATAAAATTCAAAAAAGTATTACATCTCATCCATGGAGATAGTCGCAGAATAAAAATATTCATGAATCATAATTAAAAACACAAAAACACCTCAAACTAATGGCTAACAGTTATATTTCACCCTAGCTTTACAATTTTTACAAAGCTTCTATCTGCCTTGCAGAACTTCAGAAATTAGAACCCCCTACAAACGAGAAATAAAAAGAACAAGAAGAAGAAGAAGCATCCCTAAAATGAATCTGTAGTTGACACCTGGATCCTTCATCTTCCTTTGATCAATAACTTCCTTCTCACCCAAAAAAACTTCAATCTGCACCTTCCCTCTATATTTTGCTTGTATTCATCTTTTATTCTTCAACAAAAAATTCCCCTTCTTGTGAAAAACCTCCGACTCCATTTTACCTGGGCTGCAAATGTTCTCCTCCTCTGTAAAATATTTTTACCTCTCCCTTTATTCCTCTACGTTATGAAAACTATTTTATTTCTCCGTGAAAACTATTTTTCCATCAAAGAATATTTGTGCCTCATAAGGTGAAGATTTTAATTTTGGTATCCTCTAGGCTAAAAAATATATTTCACCATGCCCCACTCTTTACCCCTTTTCATTTTTACCTCACAACTTCTAAAGGTAAATATTTTAAAGAAAAATACTTTTATTGGGCAAAAAATAAATTCTACCCATGCCCTTTATATTCACTTTACTGCAAACTTTGCCGCCCAGCATAAGCAAATTTTTTTTTCATATTAGAAAAGGCTCTCTCTCTTTTAAAAATTTTATCAGGCACCCTAACATTACCTTGTGCTTTCACTTTTTCACATTTAAAATATGAAAACCCCGCATCATTTTCACCAGAAACACTTTAATATTTACCATTTAAAAACTTTAAATATTTCACTTGGGACTTCTCACAGGCCCACCAAACCTTTTTCACTTCTTAGTAGTTATTATGCTATGCTAAAGCATAGAAAAATGAGAAATTTTTTATCACGATAGGCAATGCTATCACCCCATCATTGAAATGCAAAGGAGCAAAGAGTGATAGCAGCGATGGGTGATAAAATATCACACCATCATTGATCACTAAAATGTGAAGGGAACACAAAGAACCTTCAATGACGAGAGATGGGAATTTAGGGTTTGAAACATTACAAATGTTGAATCTTCTTTGATCCATATTCGCTATTTCTCCACAATCAATCCATGAATCAGTTAATTCTCGAGGCTTAAAGATCAATGAGCCACAAGCTTGCAATACTCCATAATTGAGCTCGACTTCACTTGTCTGATTGAGCAGGCTTTACAAAATCATTTCCTAATAGGTAAATGCGTTGTTCCATAAATCTCATAAGCTTTGTTCTTAACTCATGGGCTCTTGCACTAGGACAAACCATTCCCTTTGATAGGAATATCTTGAGTGTCTATCACATTTTGTTGTGAAGATATGTTTTTTTCCAATGTTGTATTTCTAATAGCATAGGATGGTGGCCTTTCTGAAAGTACTGAAGTGAAAACTCTTGCATCATGGTGCCAACAAAGCTCAACATGTAATTTGAGGGCACCAAATGTATTGCTCTCAATATTGCTCCTTTAACAAGCTTGTCGCTGCTTTTTTGAGCTATATATCAATCAAGTTTTAGCGCAAGAGAAGAGTTTCCTCAAATAATTTTGAAACATTTTCACTGCAAGTGTTGGTTGTCCTTGCTTTAAGTCAATGATTGGTTTCCATTTCTATGTAACTCATCACATATAAGGCATTCTATGAAGTATTTCAAAATCCACTTCAACCATTCCATTGTGTATACGTTGCAATTACGACATTCCATGAAACCACATTCATTTGGGGATTTTAGCCAAACAAGTTCACATGCCTTGTCTATGTGTTGTCGTGTTTTCTAGATTCCTTGTATCTGATTCACTCAGTGTAGCCTTTAAAAGTTTCATATTCTTTAAAGCAATCATCCATTTGCAATTTTATGTTGGGTTGTGGCTGCAATCTATACATATGCATCCACAAAATTGGGAAGCCCAAGAAATATTAGCCTGTATACAAGATTTTATTTTTCAGTATTATGTAGCTGATCAAACAACCCCACAAGATCAAATAGTTTTGTGACTTTTTTCCCATGGTTGTTTAAGTGAAACACCACCTTCTCTTAATCCTCTGCTTCCACTCTTAGGCTGTTGAAAATGGATCTATTATGCCTACACAAAACTAACCTTTGTCAAATGCCCCACTCTCAAATGAAAATTTTGAAATATGAAGAAGAGAATGTGCAACCATATAAGCACACCATGTTGTAATTTATTCCAGCTCTATTTCTGAGCTAATGGATGTGACAATGGCTTCAACAATTTAATATGGTGTAACAGGTGGAGCAAGTGATGGAAGAACATATGACTATGAAAATTTGAGTGGAAACTTCTCATTAAAAATAGTAGCCTCTTTAATTGCTTGAAATATAGCTAGATCCTCTTTCTCATCCCATGCACTCCCTTTAGCTATCAAGCTTGCTCAAAATTTTAAAAGAGACTCCATAATTTATATGCATGTCTATGAAAAGAATTATGACTGCAACCTCAAACAAAATTCCCCATTTGCCCAACTAATCCAAATGAAGAAAATTGGGTGTTTGTAACCCAATCAATGTCACAATTGTGTAAAGCATGTTGGGTCCCCATGTGGTCCTGACCTAAAAAGAAATCATTTTCAAACTACTTCTGAATGCTCCAAGAAAGGAAATTTGAAGTGGGTTGTCATTAAAATTTGCCTTTTGGCATTTTGCACAGTAATCAAAACTAGCCTAGTAGCCCCCAAAATTGCCCTAGAAAATTAGTAAAACCATCTCCCAAAGTCATGAAAATGTATAGGCATGTAGACATTTGACCCAAGAACTCATTGCAATAGATGGCTTGGAAAAAAAATCATAAGGTGCAAGATATTCAATGTCAAAGTGGCACACTCAGACTTTTCTACAACTACACCTGTCCAAAACCAATTAGGGCTCACCAAGTCACCTCCTTGAAAAAATATCAAATCACCTTCTAGGAAGCTACAACTGGAAACATTAGATCATTTAGGCCCATTCAGTATGTGTGTAAGAGGGATTTCCTTCAATCAACATTCCTCACAAGATATTGAGGGTCAAAGTTGACCTTGAAATTTTTGGGAAATGTAAATGTAAAAATAGAACAAAGTGCATTTTCTTTTGACCTGGTAAAAATATCAAATCAGATCTTGAGGCTCTAAAAAAAGACCAAGTAGCATATGAATGTGATGGGAATGCAAGGAACCAATCCATTCATCATGACGATCATCCAGCTGTGAAATATCTATCTGAATAGAAGACCACTTCGTAGGCCTAAAATTTTGCAAATAGCAAAATAGTCCCAGAATCCTCCAGCTTTGTTTTTCTAAACACCATCAAAACTCATCACAGGAAGTTGGAATCAGATATACATGTTCACATATGTCAAATTAATACACTCACCAATGGATTTGACATGAAAGTCAATTGGCTGCTCTGAATTATGACCCTCCAAAGTAGGTCACTAGGGCAGATTTTTTAGGGGCACTTCTGAGTGTGCAAAATCAAATTTTTCAATATGGACATTTCAAATTTGCAAAATTTGAAGGTTCCATTAGTGGATCCGACTGGGGACGCATTCCCCTTATGGGCATGGTGAGATTCTAGATCTCTGGGGAGTAGACCAAGTGCCAAGTCCATTGGGTGCTCTAAAACTTTTCCTTTATGCCACATTTGAATTTACTTTTCAAACTTCATTTGGTGGCCCCAGGCCCCCAAAATGAAGTACCAATCCTTACCTCTATCAAACACTTTATTCTTTTTTGTTTGTACAAGGCCAAGACTGAAAACACTGCCATGAGCTACCCACAAACTAACCCTCTCACTGACATGCCTTACCATATCACGGTGCTTTCGAATGTCACTACTAATTTTTTCAATCTGTAATCTGCAATTAGACACTAATTTAATTCCATAATCATTGTGAATTTTTACCTTGGCCATCTCATTATCATGTTCCACTAAATTCTCACCCAATTGAACTAAAAAATTGAAGCATTCATAGTCCATTTGACCATTGACATCATATTCAGTTTGCATATCAAATTGAAAACTCTCAAAAAAATTTTTGTGTGATATGCAAACAACCCCCAGGTGCATCAAAAATAAAAAATTCATATTCAGGAGCTTCCTTGAATTGGGCATCATGGCATAGGAACATATCTGGATGTTTTGATTCAACTGCATCAAAACACTCATTGGTGTCATGGAAATGGAGATCACATGCATCATTAACATCCCAAAACTGGGTAAGTGCATTCATCTCAAGTTCAGTAACATATTCTGATTCATTTTTAAATTATCATTCAGCTCAATGAAGAATGCTTCAAAAGAAGGCTCAAACGATTCAAAACCAACAAGTTTAGTAGAATGAAACTCATGTGCATTGGTAATTTTGAGTACACCACTAATTGATAGGTGTGTTGACCTCTATGCCAAAGACTCATTGCTATCTGAAATTTTTTCATTACCAATTGAACAAGCATCCTTGTTTTCCTTCACATAAATTATTTCCTCATTGGATGAAAACATGTCCATAATCATATTGTGAAGATAAGGAACATCAAAAAAGAACTCAATATCACATTCACTAACATGAGATCCACCATTGTTTGCATCATTTGGTTGCTCTACACAGACAAACAAAAATTCAATATCAACGCAATTTAAAAATTCATCAAATTGTTTCAAATTATCAATGGGTAATAATGTTGATTCAAGATCCATGTGATTTTCATTATGTACATTTTGATCATTCAATAATGAAACCCTTCTTTCATCCATGAGTACATCATCATCATCTTCATGCATAGCTAAAATCTCCATATCTGCTTCATATAAACAATTATTGAGTAGTAGGGTCAAAAGCACGTTCATCAGTATCTTCATCATTCCTAGCACTGTGTTCAGGATCAGCATACCGAACACACACATTATCATCTTTAAATTCTTCATCATTCACACAATCAACATGCTTTGTTGATAGAAAACCCGAATTACATTCCAAGTATGCATCAAACTCAATTTGTTCATTCACTTGTGGAAAAGTGACTTCATGAGCATTCATGTCATTACATCCTTCATGTGAATAAAATTTCTTGAAGTCATCCTTATAGGAGCATTCATAATCCTTAGAAGAGAAATCAACTTGTTTTACACTATGATCCTCATCATAAGAAAATGCATCACTACATAAACTATGCTCATATTTTTTAGAATGAGTGCTTGAACTTTTATCTTCAATATCTTGGTTACTGATTTGTGATGCTATTTCAACAACACTTGCATTATTTTCACTAATCAATATATGACATGGAATGACATCTTGCATCTCTTTTACTTCTTCATCACCCAAGATATTACAAGAAGAGATTTCATGCATATCTATTTTATCATCATACCACGTATCTTCATCTTCATCATTGTTGTATAGATCTACATATGTGTTGCTTGTGAGCTGATAACAATCAATATCCTCATCCATACAACATGGATCTTCATTTTCTGATATAATCTTTTCATTTTTGTGTATCATGTTCTAGTTTTTCTCAATAGGAAAGTTGCTATCTTCATTTTGAGACATCAAGTTTTGTGCATAATTACGTTGGGCTTCTTCAACAATCTTTATCCAATCAAGTACCTAGTCAAAACTATGAGGCTTCAACTCCTTCGATAAGGTACTCAACCCAAAATCATAGATTTCACAAAATAGATCAATGCACATTGAATCCTCAAGTCTGAAATTTTTGGGGACCTCCAACAAGGCATCCAAAAACCTTGAGAAAAAATCATATGGTGATTCTCCTTTGTGTCTTTTCATTTTAGACAATCCTTGAACAAAAGATGTTTGATCAACATTGCTCAAATTTTGTTGGTGTTCAACTTAGAGCTCACTATGATCTACATATTGTGATGATGGAGAAATCAAAACAGCAGAAGCATTATCACCTTGACAAGAATTTCTATTGTCTAATCCATGAATTCTATTTGCATGAGGTGTGCTAGGATAACAAACACTTGCAGCCATATGTCCTTTCATCATTGAATATTTCAGATTATTCTCAATATTCATGGAAATTTGATATGCATGGTGCAATGTTGTA
Source organism: Sequoiadendron giganteum (assembly GCA_007115665.2). Classification (NCBI taxonomy): domain Eukaryota; kingdom Viridiplantae; phylum Streptophyta; class Pinopsida; order Cupressales; family Cupressaceae; genus Sequoiadendron; species Sequoiadendron giganteum. The sequence continues at coordinate 199,079,798 of CM021109.1, read as the reverse complement.
GGCTCTTTATCTCTTAGAAGATAACTCATTTCTTCCTCAAATGCACCTAAGTACACAGTCAAACATACAGCATCATTTGGTCTTGGAAGTTTTAGAATCTCCCTTATTGCCCTTGCAAATATAATATTGAAAGTTGGGACTAGCTCATCCTCTTCTTTCTCAATGCTCATAAATTTTTGTCTCATTGAAATGGGATCAACCCTTTCACCAAATTACTCAATGAAAACTGATTTGAACCCCTACCAGGAATAGATAGAGTATGTTGGTAAATAAGAGAACCAATCCCTTGCATCTCCTCTTAAAGACTGGAAAAATAGCCTCATGATCACATCCTCATGATCTACCTCATAGTCATCCATCACATCAACAAACTCTTACAGATGCCTACTTGTTGATTCAAACTTTTCACCATTGAGTTTTGGTATCTTATCTCTTATTTTAGATGGTATGACATTTGGGTAACCATTAATGCCACTAAAATTTATGGCTCTATTCCTTTCAGTGCTGAAATTTCTTTGACAGCCTGGTTGGGGTTGATCATAAACCATGGTTGCACTAGGAACCATACAAGGATGCATATATTGATGCATTTTTATTACTCTTTTCAAAAAAAATCACAATAATACAACTATTATCCACATAGTTCGTAGCTTCCTTATACAACACATGACCTTAAACTCTTTACAAAGTATGACATCTAGTTTCAACTATGTTTAAGGTCTATTCACCATGAGTAGATCTAAGCAAACCAAGCATACTTATACATAATGCTAACTGTAACTTTTATCACAGAAGTATGCAAATGCAATATTGCTATCCTTTCCCTTTCATCATGTTATTTCACTCAATAGGGAACCAAATTTTTTCAAGACTTACAAATATGGTTTTCGACCACAAATTTCTTGAAAACCAAAAAGTGAAAAATACCTAGATATATTGCAACTGCTACAAATTCTTCATCCTGATTGGAGATACATGTAGATCTGAAATTTTATTCACATATTCATCACGTTATTTTGACAGAGTCACCACCTCTCTTCACAAAGGAATGAACTTCAAGCAGTATGGAGATCTTTCAAAGATAAATCTCCTTTTGAATTCCTTTCACCAGCAGAGCACCATAGATCATGAAACTTTCAGATTTACTGCAATAATTTCGTTCTCCAGGTATGAATTCCTTCAATATTTGAACCAAATGTTCAGATCAGAAAATAATATGACTATGTGAAATATCAGTCTACAACTGGAGATTCAAATTTCTCCCCAGTAGATTCACTAATCTATTGGTTTCCCAAATCAACAAATCCACTAAATCCTAGAAGTAAGCCACACTTCATGCTTAGATCTAGTGTAGGATTTGGCCAATGAACAGGAAATGAGATTGGAACATATTTCCCCTGCACTTCAGGCTCTATAGGACCTAGTGGGGTGACCCTCTTAGCAACACCTAAATATTTAGACACACACTCAATAGGTTATTTCTGAAAATATAATGCTCTCACAAGAATATACCAAGAAAAATGAAATATCACTCAGCATTGGCTAAGATATTGGGAAACTTTCATTAACTAGCATGGAGAACATTGTAGAAACAAATGACCCATAAAATAGGAAAAATAGAATTAAATGGTTTGGAATTTTTTTAAGAGTTGGGACCAAACTAAAAATAGAAGATGCAAAAGGCTTGACTAGTGCCAAAAAAAGTGTTACGGAGTCATACAACCAGTATTTCATCCTACAATGTTAAACATGTTTTGAATATCTTTGATAATGTTATCACGTTATGATAACAATACCACAAAAGCTTTATCAAATGACTATTCTTATAAATCCATATGAAAACACAATACTCCCATTATGTTCATTAAAGAAATTACTTTATTCTTCGAACAGAAGGCAATAACAAATGCAACTCAAATGCAACAAATGTGCATGAAAAAACCCAAGTAATCTTCGATTATTAAATTCAAAAGAGTATTACATCTCAGCCATGGAGACAGTCATAGAATAAAATATTCATGAATCATAATTCAAAACATAGAAACACCTCAGACTAATGGCTAACAGTTATATTTCACCCTACCTTTACAATTTTTATAGAGCTTTTGTCTACCTTGCAGAACTTCAGAAGTTGGAACCCCCTACAAATGAGAAAGAAAATGAAGAAGAAGAAGAAGAAGAATCCCTAAAATGAATATGCGGTTGACACCTAGATCCTTCATCTTCCTTTGATCAATAACTACCTTCTCACCCAAAAAAAAATCATTTTGCACCTTCCCTCTGTATTTTGCTTGTATTCATCTTTTATTCTTCAACAAAAAATTCCCCTTCTCGTGAAAAACCTTCACCTCCATTTACCTGGGCTGCAAATGTTCTCTTCCTCTATAAAATATGTTTACCTCTCCCTTTGTTCCTCTTTAGTGTGAAAACTATTTTATTTCTCTGTGAAAAATCTTTTCCCAACAAAGAATATTTGTGCCTCATATGGTGAAGATTTTGATTTTGATGTCCACAAAGCTAAAAAATATATTTCACCGTGCCCCACTCTTTACCCCTTTTCATTTTTTCCTCATAGCTTCTTAAGGGTAAAGATTTTAAAGAAAAATATGTTTATCAGGCAAAAAATAAATTCTACCTGTGCCTTTTAGATTCACTTTACTACAAACTTTGTTGCCCAGCACAAGTAATTTTGATTTTTTTAATATTAGAAAAGGCTCTCTCTCTTTTTAAAATTTTATCAGGAACCCTAACATTACCCCGCATCATTTTCACTAGTAACACTTTAATATTTACCATTTAAAAACTTTAAATATTTCACTTGGGAATTCTCACGGTCCCACCAAACCTTTTTCACTTCTTAGTAGTTATCGTTCTTTGCCAAAGCATAGAGAAATTAGAAACAAGTTACCGCAATAGGTGATGCTATCGCCCCATCACTGAAATGGAAAGGAGAAAAGAGTGACAGCAGCAATGGGTGATAAAAGATCACACCATCATCAATCGCTCAAATGCGAAGGGAAAGCAAAGAACCTTGAACGACAGGTGATGGGAATTTATGGTTTGAAACATTACAAACGCTAAATATTCTTTCGTCAATATCCACTATTTCTCCACAATCGGTCCATGAATCAATTACTTCCCGGGGCCTGGATATCAATGGGCCACAAGCTTGCAATACTCCATAATTGAGCTCGACTTCACTTGTCTAATTTAGCAGGCTTTACAAAATCATTTTCTAACAGGTAAATACATTGTTCCACAAAACTCATAAGCTTTGTTCTTAACTCATGGAATCTTGCACTAGGAAAAACCATTCCCTTTGATAGGAATATCTTGAGTGTCCATCACATTTTTCTATGAAGAGATGTTTGTTTCCAATGTTTTATTGCTAATAGCATGGGATGGTGGCCTTTCTGAAAGTACTAAAGTGAAAAATCCTACATCGCGGCACCAACAAAGCTCAACATGTAATTTTAGGGCACCAAACGTATCAATCTCAATGTTGCTCCTTTAACAAGCTTGTCATTACTTTGTTTGAGTGATATATAGATCAGGTTTTAGCGCCAGAGAAGTGTTTCCTCAAACAATTTTGATACATTTTCACTATAATTGTTGGTTGTCCTTTCTTTAAGTCAACAATCAATTTCCATTTCTATGCAACTCAGCACATATAAGGCATTCAATGAATTATTTCAAAATCCACTCCAACTATTCCATTTTTTGTATATGCTACAATTACGGTATTCCATGAAACCACATTCATTTGGGGATTTTAGTCAAACAAGTTCGCATGCCTTGTCTATGATGTTGCCATGTTTTCAGGATTCCTTGCATCTAATTCACTCAGTGTAGCCTTTAAAAAATTACTCTTCTTTAATTCAATCATCCATTTGCAATTTTGTGTTGGTCTGTGGCTACAATCTTATCATATACATCCACAACATTGAGAAGCCCAAGAAATATTAGCCTGTATACAAGATTTATTTTTTCAGTATTATGTAGCTGATCAAACAACCCTACAAGATCAAATAGTGTTGTGACTTTTGTCCTGTGGTTGTTTAAGTGATACGCCACCTTCTCTTAATCCTCTGCTTCCACTCCAAGGCTATTGAAAATGGAGCTATGATGCCTGCACAAAACTAATGTTTTCCATATGCCCCACTCTCAAATGAAAAATTTGGAATATGAAGAAGAGAATGTGCAACCATATAAGCACACCATGTTGCTGCAATTTGTACCAGCTCTATTGTTGAGCTAATGGATGTGACAATGGATTCAATAATATAGTGTGGTGTAACAGGTGAGCAAGTGATGGAAGAACATATGGCTTTATGAAAATTTGAGTGGAGACTTATTAAAAATAGCAGCATCTTTAATTGCTTCAAATATAGCTAGATCCTCTTTCTAACCCCAAGCACTCCCTTCAGCTATCAAGCTTACTCAAACTTGTAAAAGAGACTCCATAATTTATATGCATGTCTATGAAAAGAATTGTGATTGCAACCTCAAAAAAAATTCCACATTTCCCCAACTGATTCAAATGAAGAAAATTGGGTTTTTGCAACCCAAGCAATGTCACAATTGTGTAAAGCATGTTGGGTCCCCATGTGGGCCCGGCCTAAAAAAAAATCATTTTCAAAGAATTTTTTCACCCTGAATTGATATGAAACTACTTATGAATGCTCTTGGCAAGGAATGTTGAAGTGGGTTGTCATTAAAATTTTCCTTCTGGCATTTTTGCATAGTGATCAAAACTAGCCCAGTAGCCCCCAGAATTGCACTGGAAAATTGGTAAAACCATCTCCTAAAGTCATCAAAATGCACAGGCATGCAGAAATTTGACCCGAGAACTCAGTGCAATAGATGGCTTGGAAAAAAATATCATGAGGTGCAAGATATTCATTGTCAAATTGGTGCACTCAGACTTTTTTGCAACTGCACTTGTCCAAAACCAATTAGGGCTCACCAAGTCACCTCCTTGAAAAAATATCAAATCACCTTTTGGGAAGCTACCACTAGAAATATTAGATCATCTATGTTCATTGAGTATGTGTGCAAGAGGGATTTCCTTTAATCAACATTCCTCACAAGATATTGAGGGTCAAAGTTGACCTCCTTGAAAAATTCTGGAAATGCAGATATAAAAACAAAACAAACTACATTTTCTTTTGACCTGGTAAAAATATCAAATCAAATCTTGAGGCTTTGAAGCCAGAATAAGGAGCATATAAATGTGAGGGGAATGCAAGGAACCAATCCATTCGTCCTGACAATCATCCAGTTATGAAATATCAATCTGAACAGGAGACCACTTCACAGGCCTGAAAGTTTACAAGCAGCAAAATAGTCCCAGAACCCTTCAGCTTTGTGTTTCAAAACACCATCAAAACTCATCACGAGAAACACAAAGTGCACATACATGTTCACATATGTCAAATGAATACACTCACCAAGGGATTTGACATGAAAGTTAGTTAGCTTTGAATTATGACCCTCCAAAGTAGGTCACTAGGGAAATTTTTCAAGGGTGCTTCTGAGTGTGCAAAATCAAATTTTTCAATATGGGCACTTCAAATTTCCAAAAATTTGAAGGTACCATCAGGTACAATTGACTTCCACACAACATTCTCTCTCAATGGTAACAACTTCAGATAATACATCATCAAACATATAACCATAGATCCAAAATGAAAAAGTAATTTTCATTCTTTGTCATAGTAATGTTCTCCATTAATTGATTCCTCAATAACTCACACAAGTTGAAATACTCATTCTTTTCAACCATTTGATGTGAAATTTCAATAGTAATCACCGAAGTACAACCTTCCCTATTTCTGAAATAAATCTTATATGAAATGCCATATTCCACATACCTTATCATAGGGTCGACTATAGTATGAATTTGAAGTTCCCTTTGGTCTCTTGTCACTCCAGTTAGGGCTTCGACCTCTTTTTTCTTCAATGACTTCTTCATGGGAACGGGTCCATCATTACATAACCCTATAATTGCTACACTTGCTTCCTTTGTAATCACATAGGGTTTTTCAAAGATCATCTGATCACCTTGATTTCTACTTAGGAAAAACTGAACAGTGTCTACATCCAAAAAGTATGGGAATTCACTCCAAATGTCTAATCCCTTGTTCCCTAGACTCTTGACCTTTTGTACTTGCTTAACTAAAAGTGAACCTTCGAAATTTCAAATCTTTAAATGGTTAAATTCATCAATTTGTAACTTACTTAATTTTTATAATTCATCGATGCACAGATCAAATACTACCATTGCCTTTGACTCCATTGTTTCATCTTTGTTCTCTGTACATTCACTCACCAACAACCCTAACTCCTTATCTCTCAGATGCACTTTACTCCTTAGCTCATTAAATTCACAATGTGAAAAATAATGATCATTCAACTTCCTTATTTAACTTGTCACTTTTAGGGTTTCATCGCAAAAAGTAATTTATCACTTATGACATCATCATCGGCACTTTACTCTATCAATACCTCCCGCTCAGTCAAAGTTGTCAGATCAATTTTCAGATGATGAAGCTTCTTTATCGAAACCTGGTACAATAGACTCATTTCCATAATCTTTTCCTCCAAGAAAAGGTTCCTTTCTTGGATTCATTCGATTTTACCCTAATTTTGCATGTATTGCTCTTCAAATTTTAAGATACACTGCAAACCAAGAAGATCTCTACAATTTTCTTGACTTGCATCTTTTTTGCCATAATTTTCTTCAATGCCTTCAAAATAGAGACTCACATCACATATCCTTGTGTCATCGCATGAAACCTCATATATCGAGGGCTTTTTAGATTTTTCTATGACTGCTCCCCCTAAACCCACTACTGGGTTCAATTCTTGGAAGAGGTATGCACCAGATGTAGATACAGAGTTATTTGATTAATCCTTGTTCTTAGGTTCTTCCTTCTTCCTCCAATTTTTTTCATTTCTCTCCTTACTTATTTTGTATCTACCTTTTTCACGGGCTTGATCTTTTGTTCTGGATTAATTTTCTTCCGAAATTTTCTCCTACAAAATTTTGAGATATTTCCTGATTTGTAGCAAGTGTATCACATAGCATATCCTTGATCAAAAAAAATTGCATTTGTCCTTGACCTACACTGATTAGCCTTGTGTCCAAAGATATTGCATGTGTAACAGTAGCCTTGAAAAGATTAAATCATTTTTCTACTATTAAATTTGTTCATCATTTGGCTTCTACGTTCGATAGTTCTATGTCCAAACTTGTTGCAAGCATAACATTGTCCAACAAAGAATCCAACATTCTAACTCATTCTATTTTGGTTCATCCTACTTCTACATTTTGTACCTCTATGTCTTAATTTACTGCATGAGAAAAAAAACCATTAAAAGATGGGTACCTTTGAGCATTAGGTTGTCGGATGGGAATCCTTACGATATTGTTCCTTTGATTCTTGTGTTGATAAGTATTGCCTTGAAATTTCCTTTGATTGTCCACTTTTTTGGAAACTTGTTTAATCTTTGAGATTTTTCCTTCTTCAAGTCCTAGACCACCTTTATCCTTTGTAGGTTTCTAAGATGAAATCAAGTCATCAAGGATTGTAGAACTTGTCTTGAACCTTTCTTCATGAGCTCTCACTTTTTCCAGATCATCTCTCAGGGTTACTACTTCGAATTCAAGCTTATCACATTTTTTTGTCTTCTGATTGATAATCTCTTTCAGACACCATTTCTCTATCTTGCCTTGTTCAATTACCAATTACAGATTCTCTTCCACATTTTTTCCTTCTTCAAGTTTCATTCTTAGATTCTCAACAGTCTCTTATGCTTCCTTTAGTTCCTAGTTAACTTCTTTATGTTTCAACTTGAACTTTTGGATCTGATTCCTTAGTTTTTGAATGCATTCATCTGCTTGCTTGAAATTTTCTTTCAATCTTCTTTTCTAGACTATGTCTTCAATGTTCTTAATTCTTCATCCAAGTCAGATCCCTTCACCATTTTTTTCAACCTACCAAGATATCATTTGAGATGTTAAAATCATTCTAAAGGACCAAGCTCCAATACCAATTGTTGAACTAGACAATTGAGAGGGGCTGAATTAGTTTTCACCAAATTCAATCCTTAAATAATTTACCAAAACAAAACCTTAACACTTCTTAAATGATTAAACATTAAGTGCAAGTGCAAAAACTAAAAACCATCACATAAACACAGTAACACCATATTCACATGGAAAACCCAATGAGGAAAAAATGATTGTGAGGATTAACTCACAATATAGAGAATATCAAAATAGATTACAAAAAGGCTCATTTCTTGAGGTTCATTTCCAATAGAAGGACTCACTTTCTACGGGGCTACAACTCGGAGATACAAAATATGGCTTACTTCCAAAATATGAAAGTTATGGCTCACTGCCAAAAGTATGAACTAATGGAATACACCTTCCTTGTGCAAAATTCAGTTCCAAATGAAGCTTAGTATAGGTGGTACTGCTTCTCCCAATAGTCACTCAATAATTTTTTTTTGGTCTTCAACTAATAAATCATTTAGGTTTGCACCATGCTCATATGCTCACATCACTCACACACACCTATCTTCTCTAGTGAGTCTCATATATATAAGTATATTTCATTCGTCAATTAGGTCAGCCTAATTGGATGAAAGAAAAATAATCCAAACTTTCTTTGTTAGCATCATATAAGATTAGCACATTTCTTTATTTGGCTAAGATCTATACAAAAAATTCCCAAGGTGGATTCAATATTCTTAATATATAAAATGTGTTAGGTCAGCCAAGACAGGAACCCAAATGTAAAAGCTTCAAACCATCAACCAACTATAGAGTACAGAGTTAAAATTTTCCATCGATAACTTACTAATCCAACATAAAACTTCTCAAGATCTTGAATATAGCTATCTAGGTGAATCATAATGACAGTTAAAATATCAAAGTCATAGCTTATCTTGCGGTAGAATTTGGACCAAAAAACTAGTGCACTAGTTGACAGATAAAGAACATCTTCAATAGGGAATAGCTTTCGGTAAACATCTCATACATCTGGTACTATGTTGACATCAATGAAAACCATTTGATGCAATCCAATTTCTAACAGTCTCATTTCCAACATGTTGAGACTATGGTTTCCCATGTTATTGAAGACAAACTGAAAAAATTGGACAAGGACTTAGAAAAAATTCAAGACTGCATGAATATTGAATACTTCATGGGTATAGTGGTTCCTATATTTGAAATGAGTAAATTGAATAATGATGATCATGGATTAGAGGTTTTGTGTATCCTATCCCATACGGTTGATGATAATGTGCCTAAAAAGGTTAGTTGTGCTCAAGCTTTGGGATATACTCGAATTCAAGAAGGATGTCAAGTCTCCCTCCCTACAACTATAGCCTCTATTCCTACATACACAAATCCAACCAAGACTTCAACAACACAACAAAGAATTGGTATAACTCCAAATATAGGTCTTTCCACTAGAAATCCTTATGGTTTTGGATTTTCACATGTCACACCTCAAGTTTCATCCCCACTCATAAATTTGTAACATAGTAGTCCACCAAGCACATACACAATTCCACCATATTCACCACATTCCAAAACAAAATCAACCAAAGATTCCATCATCAACCAACTTTTGCAAAACATAACCTAAATTCAACAACAAATCTCAACTTTGAATCAAAACCAAAAATGGACAACCATCACAATATGTCAAAAGGAGCTCATTTTAATTTGAAATATTAAAAGCACAAATGCTACAAAGCATAGAGATACCCTGATTTGACAAGTACAATGGTAAAGGGAATCCTAGAAATTATATATCTATATATACAACCTTATGTAGTGATTTTATTTTTAAGGATAAGCTCTTGCCTAAACTCTTTCTGAGGTTATTGAAAGACATGGCTTTGGAATGGTTTTTTTCATTGCCGAATAATTCAATTCATTCATTTAATGAGCTAGTTGTTGTTTTTCTCAACCATTTCTAAGTGAAAATTGGTCCTAAAGTTGTCCTACCTGATTTAATGAGATTAAAAAAAAAAAGAGGTGAAAAGATCATAGATTTCATAAGTTGTTATCAGATTATTTTATCAAAAATCAATCTAACTCTTCCTAATGTAGATATTTAAAGAGTTTTCACTGACAACTTGCAAACTGATATAAGGGATAGAATCTTATTGATGAAGTTTCCATATTTCATACATTTGTGTATGGCTCTTCATGACTATCAAAATTCGATTAGTTAGTATGAAGAGGCATATTCATTGATTCATACTAAGAAATCCGAATCCGTAACTCAAAACAACTATCAACCATTCAAAAATAAAAAATAATTTTTTTATCAAGTTTCATACACCTCAAAAAACCAACTACATTGAACCTCAAGTTGCTTCCATAAGTCCAACTCCATACTAATTTAGACCAAAAGAAAGGAAATTCTCTTAGCTAACTAACACTCTCCATTCAACCCTGTTATGACTTTTGAATAGGAACCTAATTCGATGGCCTCCTGTCAAACCTATGGACACAACCAAACCTTTACCTCCAAACTTCAATCCACGTTCCTTTTGTCAATATCATCGCACAAATGGACATGATATAGAATGATGCATTTGTATTAAACATCAAGTTAAAGACCTCATTGATTATAATAACATCTAGTTGGGTGGTGTTGATGAACAAGGAAATAAATCTAATGCCCTGCCCAATCAAAACTTTCAAATTTTTACCAATCCAATTCCTAACCATTCATCCAACTTTGTGCAAGCTTGTGATGTTAATAATGATGAGATGAATATTGATAAGGATGATGATATGAGTGATGACATGAATGATGAAAATAGTGAAGAGAAGGAAGTAGATCGCATTATTGATTTGATAGATGTTTTGTTGGCAACACAAGGGTAGACAACTGAGAGGGGGGTGAATCAGTTGTCACAGAAAGTATACTTATTAAACTTAATCTCATATCTAATAAATAAAAATGAAAGCATAAACCATCACAACATCAAAAACACACATAACACCAATATTTTTGCATGGAGACCCTATTAGGGGAAAAACCATGGTGGAGGTTAATCCACAAGATTATACTCTGCTAAAAGTATTATAAATGGGGAATGCACATGCATTCAAGCACACTACCTAGAACTCACTGTTTAATTACAAAAAGGCTTACTACCCAAAGGAACACACACTGTCTTACAATCACATTTGGATTACATCCATCCAAGAGATCTGGAACTGAGAAAGTAGCATTTGCTAATGCCTAATTACAGTTCTGATTAAGCACATAAACACTTTCTTCTGCTCACTCTTCTTCATACTTTACTTCTACCTTTGAAACATTAGAACATTATTTGCACATAGAACTCACACATCTCTCTTTTTTCATTCACACCATTGCATCAAATGGTATAAACAATTAATCATATATATCCGCAATTAGGGATAACATCAACTACATGTCAGCCCAACAAAATATAAAATGTGTACAAACTATCACCCCAAAATAATAAACAATTTATTAATGTGAATCAAATAGTTTCAGCTAGAACATAGCAAGGACCCAAAACATTACGTCTCAAACACGAAACACCTTAAAGAATTAGCCTCAAAGATCCACAACATGCTACAACCACCCTGTCGACCAAGAACATGAAAAACATGAACTCATAGAAGAAAATTACCAATCGTGAGCACAACAATCAATGTGAACCAACAACACAGATAGAGCATGATCTAGAAACATCCACAAGCATCATGAATCACCATAGAAGCATTCACAACAACTTAGATTACTAGAATCACATCATCTTCTTCCAGAAACACCAGCTACAACAACAGAACAACTGTCAGAACACCAATACTCATAACTTGATCAAATCTTCATGCGAACCTCTAAAAATTTTGGTGGATAAACTAGATATACATGAAAACAAACCCTTTAATCTACAACTTCTCACCATCAATATACTGAACTATCCATCATACTAAACTTCACTCCATCACCAACAACCTGTAACTTATTTTATTACAATTTTCTCAATATCCTCGACATATACAATCTTAAAGACATTAATGCCAATAGTGTTGACATCAATGAAAACCACATATCAGAAATATCCAATGATATCCCCCTTTGGCATTGATGGCAACACATGATGTGAAAAACACCATCAATGATACTTTCTCTTAGCACTTTCTCCCCATTAGGTTTTGACTCTTTTCTCCTTAACTCTTTCACAGATTTTCACATGACTCTCCTGCCCCTTTGACATCAATGAAAAAGGTGCACATTATCTTTCTCCACACAAGCTCTGAACCACATAATTGAAAATTTGGCTACTCTCCTTGAGTAGCAGCCACCACAACATCAATCTGGATCATAGGATATGACTACGAAATGCACGAACTGATGCAAGTCATTGCATCTTAATTTTGATTAGGAGGGGTAATCACCCCTAGCTTCCCTCTAAGATACTCAAAAGTATCCTTAGGCAAGGCCTTGGTAAAGATATTTGCAATATGTTCCTTAGTAGGCACATACTCCAGTCTAACTTCCTTTTCTTGGTGTAATTAATTATTTTATTACACTTTATTAAGTTTACTTAGGTAATAATTAGTTTACTTAATTAATAAGTAAGCTTTATTTAGTTGAGCTAATTTTAGTTCATAACTAGGTTTTACCTTTAGGGTTATGCATACATTTCTTTTATAAAGCAATTCATCTCTTGTATTTTCTTAATTCTTGAATACAATTCATTTGCGCATATTTATGCAAATTGCTCTTGATTTTTATTTTTTCTCTTGTGGAAGGTTTTTTTTGGTTTGCATGTCTAATCTTGGTTTCTATCATGGTATTAGAGCCTTGATTTGCAACCCCTTCTCAGTTTTTGGAGAAATTCATTGCAAAGCATGTTCAGGGTTCCTCGAAGGTTTCATACCTTAAGCTTATTTCTAGGGAATTTTGGATCAGATTGGGCATCTCCATTGGATTCAGAGTGTTGGAAAAAGTCAGAATTGGCTTTTGTTTCATTGATTTTCATCATCGTTTTCCAGATCAGCAAGGGTTTCAAGTCTGGTGAATTTTTTGCAAGATCTGTGGGTAGCCAATTTTTTGGGACACTTTGGGCACAAATGGAGGTCACCATCATGTTTGTAGTGGCCAAAAACACTAGGAACGCCTATCGTTTGGTTGATTTTGGAGCAATTGATCTGAGAGGAAAAAACAATTTGCCAAGGAGGTCGTATGGCCTCCCCCAGCACGCAGTTTGAGGCGGATTTCAAAACAAAATCAAAAATAAAATAAAACTAATGCCTTAAAAAGTGTTGCCAGTGTAAAATCATGCCGCCATTGAGCAGCCACTGCTCATCCATCAAGTGGCCATCGTAGCGCTTCCTAGCAATCTGCTCCATCAACCCGCTATCAGCCCCCAGTGCTAGCCCCTGAGGGCTTCACCACCAAGGCTTGTGGTCACATTGGGGACCGGGTGGTCTGCACCCAACGCCTGGCCGCCTTCAACCCCCACCCATAGGTCACATGGGTGACCAGGGGCTCCACCCCAACCCAATGCCCGCTAGCCCCCTAGTCACACATGTGATCAGGGGCCAATTTTTTTTAGCCCCTAGGCCACCTCTAGGCCAAATTTGCCCTTTTGGAGCAGTGTTCACTAAATCGAGCATAAATTTTGTGTACGGTGTTCATTTTTCACAAACAAGATACCATTGGAAAGTTAGTTCCAAGACAAATCTAGTGGTATAGTTTTTTTCTACATATTTTGCTCCAAATTTATTTTTCAGGTCTCTAAAGTTAGATGAAGCAGTTTTCGCTTCAAAGGGCATATCTTTTGCCTTGGTTATTTTTTTTCATGATTCAAGCAGCACCAGAAAGCTAATTCAATCCTCAACATAGATCTGAAGTTAACTTTAATCATGGAGGAAAATGTGAATTTTGTTTTTTGCATTCACTTTTCTTGTTTTCATCCATTAGGTTTACATTTTCTCTTTGCTTTATTCATGTTTTGCATGTTCTCCTTTTACAATCATGGGGTATTGTAATAAATGAAATTTTATAAAGTTTCATTAGGGGTGCTTCTTGCATAATAGTTTGATTAGAGTGTAGTTTCATTGCATGCACTTTGATCTCATCTTTGTATTGATGACAACTCGCATGAGTTGTATCTAGATTATGTAGTTTCTTTTGGCCACATCTTGCTCATAGCTTGACACATTTTGGTTCACATCGCTTCGCATCTCAAATTGAGAGCCTATGGTTAATGATCTTGAATCACATCAGATTCACATCAGGTCACATCTTAGTTTGAGGGCCATTCATTTTATGGTTAATGTTCCAGAATCTTCATGGTACTTGCTCCTATGGATCAGTTTTAGTCATAGTTTGGCATTGGCATTGAGATACACAGCTTCTAGATTCTTTCATCACATCATTCCCTCTTATGGGGAGTATCATTTATTCATCTATTGTTGCTTCACAGATTCCAGGGTTGTTCCAGTTTTTTATCTTTCCAGTGTTCCTTGGCATTGGGTTTGTTGTTGCATTATCATGATTTTGCCTAAGTCCTTCAGTGACTCTCATATGGTTTCTTGTAAATAGAGCTATCTTTCCTTGCTTTCCATATTCAAGATCCCAATGTTACTCCACCATTGTTCTTCCAGTGCTTCTTTGCAGCATGTCATCTCATTGAGGGGTGTTTTGTCCCACTAGGTTTTCTCCTCTTTCCCATTCATTGCATTTGTACATGGGTACCTAACATGGCCTTGTATCCAGGACCTATTCATGCTTTCATGCATTCATCCTAGCATTAGGTACATGATTTTTAGTCTCCCTAAGTTGCCCTTAAGGGGGGGTGTTGGTGTAATTAATTATTTAATTAAACTTTATTAAGTTTACTTAGGTAATAATTAGTTTACTTAATTAATAAGTAATCTTTATTTAGTTGAGCTAATTTTAGTTCATAATTAGGTTTTACCTTTAGGGTTATCCATACATTTATTTTATAAAGCAATTCATCTCTTGTATTTTCTTAATTCCTGAATACAATTCATTTGCACATCTTTATGCAAATTGCTCTTTCTTTTTCTGTTTTTCTCATGGAAGGTTTTTTCTAGTTTGCATGTTTGATCTTGGTTTCTAACACTTTTCACTCACCTTCTCTCTCAAAAAGTGAAACTTGATAGATATATTCTTGGTTTTTGAATGCAACACCGGATTCTTAGAAATGTTAATTGCACTTGAATTATCACAAAATATAGCAATAGGTTCATCATACACAACTCTGATATCTTTCAACGTCTGTTTTATCCGCAATACTTGAGTACAATTATTAGTATCAATTGTGAACCATTGTTTCATACTTGCACAAACACAAAAAAACAAAAATGTTATTAGATCAAAATGCAAGATGAAAGAAGGATTCCCCATAAAATCCATTTACAAACACTCAAAATAGGAAAATGAAGAATAAACATGAAATATAGATGAAATCCTAAATTAAGCAAATACAAACTCTTGATCCCATGGGGGAGTTGGTGCCAATTGATATGTCGAAATTAGCCCTTTTCCAACTCCTTAGTTGCAATTTTGATGACGTTTGGAGTGATCCACCTTAATGAAGATTCAATCAAGCTCCATGATAAAAAATTTGCATAACCTAGCTAAGAATTTGATGAAATGGATGAAACTAGATATGCTTAAGGATGAAGTTGAGTATAGTAATTTTACTCAAATTGTGGATGATAGAATGAGAGGAAGAGTCTCTCATTTATAGATTTCCAAAATGGAAGAGAGAGTGGACTTGAGCAATGTGAGATCATTCAACATCCAATGGCCAAGTGCCACTTGTCAAGATGTGAATGGTTGAAGGTTGAGCATATTTTGATCAATGTGCATGATAAATTCCATTGGATTCAAATTTGAAATTTCAATGTGACATGTTGGAGGGAAAAAGAAATGGAGTTAATGTCACTTGGCTCAATGCACAAGGACATGTAAGAGGCATTAAATGCCTTGTTAGAAGTACCCATCCACTTGGATTTTGAATTCAAATTTGAGGGAATATTCCTCTTTTATGCCATGTTGAGAGAAAATAGAGATTTAATATATGAATTAAATCTATTTTCATGTGCAAGTTGTATTCTCTAGAGGATTTTAGTGATTGAGATTAAATTAATCAAGATTTGATCAATTTAATGAGAGATTAGATGATTTGACAATTTTGACTCAAATTGATGAGTTGATTTAAATCAAAATTCAGAGGAAATGATTAATTAAATAAATGATTTGATTTATTTAACTAAGTGGGAAAATGTTAGATAAATCAAATAAGGTTTTAATTTATTTAATTTAGCAAGAAGACTTTAGGGATTTAATCAAATAAAATGATTTATTTAATTAAAAGGGATTTTAGGGTTAATTAAATTAAATTGATTAATTTAATCAACAAGGGGAGAAAGACCTAATTAAATAAATAATGATTTATCCAATTAAGAGACAGAAGGTGATGATAAGCTAAGAGTGTGATTCAGGAAGAAACGATGTTAGTAGGATCAGGATTAGGTGCATGTATATTTTCCATTTCTACAGCAACAATGTATTATGCCTCTGCAGTAGATAAAGAAATGGCATTTTGCTTCTTACTTAACCATGAAATCAGCTTATTTACCAAGAAAAATGCGCCACCACTAGTACTCTTTATGTCATCCACATCTCCTACCCAATCATCATCAGTAAAAGCACTCAAAGTAAGGTCATCTTCTTTAGGATATGATAGGCCAAAATCAATTTTCCCCTTCAAGTACTTGAAAATCCTCTTCACAGCTATCACATGAGATTCCTTAGGATCAGCCTGAAATCTTGCAACAATGCATACAAAATTCATGATATCAGGTCTAGTTTGAGTCAAATAGAGAAATCCACCAATCATGGATCTGTATCTAATCTGATTTCTTTTAGGAGAATCATCATCTTGTGTCAACTTACATCTGGTCACCATAAGTGTACCATATAGCTTTGAATCTTCCATACCAAACTTCTTTAGCAATTCTTTCACATACTTGGACTGAGATATAAAGATCCCTTTATCTAGCTGAGCAATTTGCAATCCCAGAAATAATTTCATTTCTCCAATCATAGACATCTAAAACTCACTCTGCATCTCATCAGCAAACTTCATGCACAAACTATCATCTCCTCAAAAAATGATATCATCAAAAAAGACTTCAACAATGAAATATTTACCAATATCAATCTTGAAATAAAAATTACTATCATCAATACCTTTATTAAATCCAAGCTTCAACAAATATTTGTCCAATCTGACATACTAGGCTCTTAAGGCTTGCTTAAGTCCATACAGTGCTTTCTTCAACTGACAAACCATATCTCCTTGATCAGTCAATTGAAATCCATTAGGATGCTCAATATACACTTCTTCATCCAGTTCACCATTTAGAAATGTTGAATTGGCATCCATCTGATAAACCTTCAAGTTTTTGTAAGAATCATAAGAAATAAATAGTCTCACAGCTTCAATCGTAGCTACAGGGAAAAAAAATTCTTCAAAAATCAATTCCTTCCATCTGAGAATATCCTTTACACACCAATCTTGCTTTGTTTCTAACAACTTCACCATGCTCATTCAATTTGTTTCGAAAGACCCATTTAGTTCCAATTAATTTTTTATCCTTAGCTCTAGGAACAAGAGTCCATGTATCATTCTTCTCAATTTTTAGTAGTTCTTCTTTCATTGCTTCCACCCAATGTTCATCTTTGCATGCTTCATTGACACTATTAGGCTCAGTCTTTGAAATCAAACAGTATTCTTCAGCAATTCTTCAACTAGTTTGAACACCTTTGTTCTTATCACCTATAATCTGATTTTCTAAATGATTTAGTCTTACATACCTTGGAGTCCTAGGTTGTTCTTGAACTTCAGGCTCTTGTGATCTTACTTCTTCACTTTCACTAGTTTCTTCCTCTTGATTTTCCTGATTTGGAGTTTGATCTTTCTTTCCTTTATCTGTACTATTATTCTAATCATCTAAATCATATCCACAAGTTTTGGATGGTCTAAATGTGCCTTCATCAACCTTTACATTATCACTTTCAATTAATTTCCTTAATCTCTTATTGTAGCATCGATAGGCTTTACTTTTACTAGAATAACCAAGAAAGATTCCTTCATCACTTCTAGCATCAAACTTTCCTATATCTTTATCTCTTTTGATATAGCATTTACTCCCAAATATTTTGAAGTATCTGACAGTAGGCTTATGACCAAACCATAGCTCATAAGTAGTCTTACCAGTATCACCTTTGACATGTACCCGGTTGAGAGTATAAACGGTAGTGCTCATAGCTTCTCTCCAGTAGATATGAGGAATATTTCCTTCCAGCATCATAGTCCTAGCAACTTCTTGAATTGTCCTATTATTTCTTTCCACAACTCCATTTTTTTCAGGGGTCCACGGGGTAGATAATTGTCTCTTTATCCCATGCTCTTCACAGAAAGAATTAAACTCACCAGAAGTGAATTCACCACCTCTATCTGATCTCATACATTTAATCTTCAAACCTGTCTCTATCTCAACCATAGCCTTGAAAATCTTGAATTTCTCTAGAGCTTTAGATTTTTCCCTTAAGAAAGTAACCCACATCAATCTAGAATAATCATCAATAAGTAACATGAAATACATGTCTTCTTGTAGACTTCTGACTCTAGAAAGACCACACAAGTTAGTATGCACAAGCTCCAACACTTCATTTGAACAATGTTGTTTTCTTCTAAATAAGAATCTAGTTTGTTTCCCTAACTGGCATTCCTTGCATATATTATTAGTAGGTTTTATCAACTTAGGAAGATATCTCATTGCCTGAATAGAACTTATCTTGATAATATTGTCAAATTTTACATGACACAATCTCCCATGCCATAACCAACTTTCATCAACTTGAGAAATCAGACAACTTTTACCAGCAGTACTTAGGTGAAAGATATTAGCTTTTGTTTTTATACCAGATGCAATTTCATTTCTAGAACTCCCCAATATTTTACACTTTCCATCCTTGAATTGAAGATTATATCCCTTTTCAACTATCTATCCAAAACTTAAGAGATTATGCTTCAAACCTTCCACATATAAAACATCATCAGTATTATGCTTACCATCAAAAGAAATGGATCCTCTGCCATGAATTACACCAGCTTTGTCATCTCCAAATATTACAACACCACCATCATACTTTTCCAGGCTCACAAAATTACTTTTATGACTTGTCATATGATGAGAGCATCCACTGTCAATCACCCATTCATCTTTTTCTTCAACTCTGGTAGCTAGAGTTTTCTCCACATTCATGCAGCTAGTAGAATCAGTAGGTATAGGATTATTTTCCTTGATAGCAATAAATACCCAATCATCCTCACTTGCATTTCCTTTATCAGATTCATCATCTGTCACACCTTCATTAGTAACAAAATAACACTTTCTTTGGAATCTATGCTTTTTAGATCTTGGCTTAGGAACTCTTTCAAGACACCTTGAGGAAAAATGACCTATCTTATTGCAAGAAAAACATTTAAGATGAAATTTCCCTTTATACTTACCTTCTCCTTTGGCTACCCTCTTGACAAGAAGTGCTTCAAGATCATCTAGTTTTCTCTCTTCTTCTTCGATCTCTCTCATTTACTACTCATACTAGGACATTTTTCTAATAGAACTTTCTCTCGAATCATATCTCTGCTTATCTTTCTCGGATATAGTAGCTTTAAATGCAGATTTTGTCTTAGGAAGAGATTCACCAAACTCACTTAACTCAAAAGAAGCAATCTTACCAATCAACATCTTTGGTTACATTTGTCACATCTCGAATCTCCTCAATAGCAACAACTTTGTGTTTGTATGCAACAAGCAAGGATCTAAGCACTTTAGCAACAATCTCTGATTCTTCCAATGTTCTACTAGCACATCTGATACTCTCTGCATAAAAGAAGTGATTTTCTCATCTTCACCCATTCTCAATGTTTCATATTCCCCTTTCAAGCTTTGCAGCTTAGCAATATTCACATGGTTATCACCTTCATACAAAGTTTCCAACTTTTTCCAAATCTTATAAGCAATCTTGAGCTCCATTACATTTTTCATTTCAAAATCATTCAGAGCACTCAACAATGGTTCCTTAGCCCTAATATTGTATTCAACTTCCTTGATTTCACCTGCAGTTGAAGGACCATTTTGTGGGATGATATATCTATTCTTTGTAATCGTCCAGTAAGGTTCACCAATGCATCTTAGATGACACTTCATTTGATTCTTCCATAGAGAATAATGTGCTCCATTAAATCTTGGACTATCCTTCTTATATGTCACCATCTCGGATCACCTCAAATGATCAAGCTTCTCTAGAGGAACCTGCTCTGATACCAATTTTTGGCAACAGAAGGGAAAAAAACTAAGAGGGGGGGAATGAATCAGTTGTCACAGAAATTATACTTATTAAACTTAATCTCAGATCTAATAAATAAACATGAAAGCATAAACCATCACCACATCAAAAACACACATAACACCAAGATTTTTGCATGGAAACCCTATTAGGGTAAAAACCACGGTGGAGGTTAATCCACAAGATTATACTCTGTTAAAAGTATTACAAATGGGGAATGCACATGCATTCAAGAACACTACCTAGAGCTCACTACTCAATTACAAAAAGGCTTACTACCTAAAGGAAGACACACTATCTTACAGTCACATTCAGATTACATCCATCTGAAAGATATTGAACTAAGAAAGTAGCATCTGGTAATGCCTGATTACAGTTCTGATTAAGCACATAAACACTTTCTTTTTCTCACTCTTCTTCACACTTTACTTCTTCCTTTGAAAGATTAGAACATTATTTGCACATAGAACTCACCCATCTCTCTTTTTTCATTCACACCATTGCATCAAATGGTATAAACAATTAATCATATATATCCGCAATTAGGGATAACATCTGTAACGCCCCGCCACGACAACCCTAGAGGAAGTTGCATTAACTAACTTAAACAAACTAATTTTTTTTTTTTAAGTATAATTAATAAACAAGTTCGCTAACTAATGCCAACAACCTCTAAGGTTACGAGATGAAGGTTAAATAGAACCTAAACAAAAAACATGATTTAAACCATGTCAATTAATTAACCAATAATTAAAGCACACACATCCAAGAAGAAGAATTACATCAAAAGATATAGATAACATTTCCATTGCATTAATCCATCAAAAAATATTACAATTACATCTCTCATTCCCCGAATGAGGTAATTCCAATAAACATAATTACAATTACAATTACACTTCCACCTCGATACAACTGAGGGGTAAAATAATACAATATCAACTGAAAGGAAATACAACAAGAACTGATACTGAAACCAACGAGCTCTCCAACTGAAAGTCTCATCCACACGAACATGAAGATGAACCCAACGGATTTAGGTGCACACCACCCAACCACGTGGATCCAAAAAGGCCCACTCCCCCATGCTAGGAGATAGTAACCAAGAATCCTAGTCAAGACCATCTACCTTTAGACACAGGCTAACATAACTGAACCAAACTGAAACATACATTCACATGAACCTTAAAAGTACATCCCAAAGTACACATCAAACACCATGCAAGTACAACATAAGTACAACACTACATGATCACAATGCTTCCATGAATAAAGCAGAACAAGGATATAACGAGAACCATACCCACAATAAACAAGTACCAACTATGGTCACACAAAGCACCATCTCACAGTACATCATGAGTTACCCACACTGATCGTCAAGATGGTGGCCCTAACCGATCATTGGACCTGATACCTACTAGAGCAAAACCAAAGGTTAACTGTTGTCCTAGATAGAGTGTCATCACATAGTTCGTCATGAGTTACCCAATGGATCGTAAGGAAGGTAACCCAAACCGACCCTTGGCCCTCACACTTACTAATGCGGAGCCAAATACCTTTCGTACCGACAAGATAGATGACCTTGCCATCCCATGGCCTTCTCACACATCCCAAGTCTAAACAAGCCCTTGCACCAATGAGTGAGGGATAACTTATCTTTTTAATGTGAAGTACTACCCAAGCTCTAAGTATATTAATTTAGTTTTCACTTAATTATACCACTTCCGAAGGTTACCCAGTCTTACCTCTTTCAGGCTCTGGCCCCAAATGGAAGCCACTCTTCTACATGACAACAAACAAATAACATGCAAACATCAAGGGTACAAGATACAATGAACAAGGTATTACAACCACTCCTTTCTCAGGAGGCAACCTTAGTTCAACACCCTCTCCAAACACTGGAGGTAACAAGGTAACAAACTACTCCTAACAGGAGACACACGTAATAAAGACCTCTCCTTTCTCAGGAGGTAACGAAGATAAAAAAACCACTCCAACATAGGAGGTACTAACCACATAGCAAAGTCCATCCTTACAAGGAGACACGGATCCCATAATCCGCTCCTCAAATAAGGAGGTACAAACATACTCGTTCGTAGAAACCGAGTAGTAACAGGTAAAACACAAGTCCCACCTAGGGAATACATAATAGGTTGGCGTAACAAACGACAATCCACTAAACGGAAAACTCAACTGGAGACTGTCAAAGTAAGGACTCATTCCAAATGATGACAAGAATCAAATAAAAGTTAAACAAGCATTAAATCTACTTTGGATATCCTAAATCCATGTCCTCATACTAACATTCAGGAATTCATTGCATATATAAGCAAATACAGATTACGTCTTATTCAGACAGGGGAGAAAGTTAACATTTAATACTTAATTTCCTACTTGCCTTTCATTAATAATAAAATACTCAATTGATTCCACTAAACAAAACATCATAATTTGAATTAATCGTTTCCACATTGCAATATAGTCATTCTTAAGCAAACGTATAACTTGATCTGAAAACGTATTATTTTAATTCAAAACTAATCTACCTTAAAATCAAATGTTTAAAATAAATCAATGATGTAATAATTAAATCAACGCTATTTCCCATAAAATATTGTTTATGACTGAACAAGGTTAACTAGAGTTAATAAGGTTTCATTTCTCCAATTACCTTTAAGTCATGATCAAAGAAAACAATAATTTCTTAATTAAATTTAAATCATGTAATTAGAAAAGTATTAATTTCCTATGCATATTAATTTTATTTCACAGCTAAACATATGTCCCTTTCCAAAAAGATCTCCAATTATCCCAAAATAATATTATAACATTATATAATATAATATTAATAATTAATACATATTATTTTTTAAATAATACATATTAATATATTAAATATCATATTATAAAATAATATTATATATTATGCCACAGAATATATAATATTAATATATATATATATTTCTATTTATATAAAAAAAAAATGAAATGAAATAGAGGTCGAAAAGCGCACCGGCCGCATTGGTTCGCGCGCCACATGAAATAGGGTTTACATCATGCTCAGGTCGCGCACCCCACAGTGGTCGGCCGGCTGTGTTCACACACAGCCGACCCCCATTAAAGGGGGTGGCGACTGTGTGTGAGCACAGTCGTCCACACCCATGTGGGTGGCGGCGACAGCCACACACACCCACAGCAAAAGGAAGGGGAAGAAGGGTGGAGAGTGGGGGAGTGGGGAGTGACGCGCTGGGCGCGGCTCCCTCCGCCCGCCTCCCATGGGGCGCGGCGGGGGTCGAGCCCCCAGCGGCCTCCCCAAACAAAATTTTTGAAATTATATTTTATTTAAAAAACCCCAAATCAAAATTTCAGACCTGCGTTTTTCCAGAAATGCATATTTTATAAAATATAAAATCCGCCCCATATCAAATTCGAGTTTTCAAATAACTTTTAATAATACCTCATTTTAACAATTTAATAAATACATATATATGTATGTATATACATATATCTCAAAGTATGTATCTGTATATACATATATATATATATGTATTTTTTTTTGGTTTAAAAACCAGAACAAACTGAGAAAACCAGCATAATAAAAACTTCAAAAACAAAGATTTACATTCCAAACACATAATTTTCTTGGAAGCAACTTTAAATCAAAAGAGTCTTCATACAAATTTGAAGAACATGGCTTCAAATTTAATCTAATGAATTCAAACAACAAGATTTAAGATTTCATTCAAAAGATCCTCAACCATTTACAATTAAATTCCAAAAATTCAAAACATGGATAAAACACAAAAAACCTGATTTTTTCTTGAGTTTGAAGAGGTCCAGCTGAAGCCAAGCTTTCCACCTTGCATCCAAATCCAAAAACCCACAAAAATGAAGAATAATTTCTCCCACAAATTCAATTTTGCCAAAAACTTCAAGATCCAAAATTGAAGCCCAAAAACTCAAAACATAAGGATTTTGCCCTAAATCCTTCAACCACCATAATAACTTCTTCAAAAACAGAAATGGAAAATATTTAATTTTTAAAACATTTTAATTTTCAAATTCTAAAATATCTATTTTTCCAAATTTGAATGCAAATTTCAACTTTGACTTTCCAAACATTTTCATTTCTTTTCCAATTTTAATTTTCTCAATTGATTTCCAAATATTTCCTTTATTTCTCATTTTCAACAATTAAACCAATAACTTTAATAAAGATAAATTGACTTCTTTCAACCAAATAAATTTAATCAATTAATAAATAGATGTAATCAAAGATTAAATTATTTATTAATTAAATTAAATTAACAATATAATTCTAGAACACCGTAATTCACAACTTAAATTCATTAAGCTATTTAAATCACCCAATTCAATTTGCAATTAAATAACAAAGGGGGGAAACACGATAACCGAAGCAACACAACCTGACAAGCAACTGACGACAAACAGGACTAGGGTGACGACCTGACACGGAAACCTAGCTACTATCTCCCAATTGAATATCGTTGAGTATTGAACATGCTCTCACCTGTGAAGCTAGGTGGAGTCGATGTTCTGTACCTGTCAACCTGCAGATTAAGTAAACACAACATATAATATGAACAGCATAAAATACACACCGTGAAGAGGTAATCACGGGATCGTAGGGCACTCGCAAGCGAGTGATACGATACTGTCCCCTTCACCAATACACTGCAAGTAACTGACAATTCTAACATGCTAGTATAATTCAAAGCATAATCATCATTAATTCACGTATCCATTTTGTTAATCCAAAACATGCCATAAAATAACATCGTATTAAAATACCATCACAACAAAATTACATTAACGTCACTTCATAGATAGCGACCAAATAAAATCCGAGTACCAAAGTCAAGGTACAAACAGAAAGTACAACACCACAGAACATAACACTGTTCATCCAAAATGAAAAATGGAGGGGTATTACAACATCAACTACATGTCAGCCCAACAAAATATAAAATGTGTACAAACTGTCACCCCAAAATAATAAACAATTTATTAATGTGAATCAAATAGTGTCGGCTAGAACATAGCAAGGACCCAAAACATTATGTCTCGAACACAAAACACCTTAAACAATTAGCCCCGAAGATCCACAACACACTACAATCACCTTGTCAACCAAGAACATGAAAAACATGAACTCACAGAAGAAAATCACCAATCACGAGCACAACAATCGATGGAAACAAAAAAAATAGATAGAGCATGATCTAGAAACATCCACAAGCATCATGAATCACCATAGAATCATTCACAACAACTCAGATTACTAGAATCACATTATCTTCTTCCAGAAACATTAGCTACAGCAACAGAACAACTGTCGGAACACCAATACTCATAACTTGATCAAATCTTCATGTGAACCTCTAAAACTTTCGATGGATAAACTAGATATACCTGACAACAAACCCTTTAATCCACAACTTATCACCATCAATATACTGAACTAGCCATCATACTAAACTTCACTACATCACCAACAACCTGTAACTTAATTTATTGTAATTTTCTCAATATCCTCAACATATACAGTCTTAAAGACATTAATTCCAATAGTGTTGACATCAATGACAACCACATATCAGCAATATTCAACAATCTCCAACATGTTCAATCTCATAAGGGCCAAACCACTGAGTTACCTGACATTAATTTCACCCATACTGACATACCTAGACATGCACTTGATGGTCCTCTCTACATTTCCAGCCATATCAATGAAAAACTTTTACAATTAATACTCATTGATCCCACATGTGTATAGAATGTGATCACTAAGGAATTCTTATTTGTGTAAGAGCTTTATCAAGATTCTTATGAGCAATTGAAAGCATGGATAAAATTCATGATGGTTTTTCTCACCCTCCAATAGGTTTGATCACTCTTCCTCTAAAAATTGGACCAAAGAAATAAAATGTCTCATTCTCCATCGTTCCATCGTCAGATCAATTTTTTTTTAAGATAGGCTATCCATGGCTATGCTCCATGAATGTCATCCCATCAGTTATTCACAAATGCATAAATTCCCTTTTAAAAATGAGATATTTACAATGCATCATAGTAGGTTTAATCCTTTTTCTTCCCATAGGAATTTTTCATTGGATTTCTTTTGGCCTCAACCTATTGAACCTATAAATCCTCATGAATATTTATTTTTCAAGTCATACCAAAATTTCAAGGTAAAGTGCATAGCAGAGTTATCTCTTGGCAATATTCCTAAGAATGATAGGTTGATGGTTGTCCCTCCTTCCCCACCAGTTATGGATGAAACTATGTCTCAATCCAATATCCTTACAAGTAATCAAGGTAAATACACTGAAATCCCTCCACCCATCTCCTATAAGAGACCAAGAGACAATCACATGATCCCTTTTGTTCCTCCAAATATAAAACAAGTATATAAACCTAAAGAGATTGTGGTTTCCCAACCCCTATTAGTCCCTTTAATTCCTCCCTTAAGGGAAGAAAATAAACCAATGGTTGAAAAACCCACTCCCACACCTTCACAAATTAAAAATCATGCAAGAAGAAACTAAAATGCTAAAGAGAATAGGCATAGATGTCATACTATATCTTGCCAATTGGAAGAAAAGAATAAAAAAATGAATGATAATCCAACACCTATAGAAACAACATAAGAAGAAATACAAATTTCACCAAAATAATACATGGAACCAAAATAAGAGGTGAAACAAGAAAATTCAAATGTAATTGTCATAAAACCTCCCATTGTGATCAATTTCGATGATGAAAATGAAATTGCTAGAATTGATGAAGAGGTGCATAATGAGCTTAATGTTTTATTTTCAAAGAAAATGAATTTAGATGGGGTAAATCATGATGCTCCTCATGATGAGAGTGACCCACCACATATTGCACCTAGATATGCTCCTAATATAACACTCATTGTATTCCCCTTGGCTAGTTGATTGTGTTCCATTTATGATGAGCAACATTGGGATGTAGATGACCTACTTTATGTTAGCTCACATGTGCAGTATCCTTTATGTTTTCTTGCACATAATTTGATCTCCCATGTTGTGTTGTTTTGCGTGTCTTTATGTTTGAGTGTTTTCTTTGGGTGACCCTTTGTTGCTTCATAGGTGCAAGGATACAAAGAAAATGAATTTGTCATATCATTCTTCTATTTGTATCTTCATTCTTCTATATGTCATAACCTTTATCTTCTGTTTTCATTTTGGGGATGATGCAAGGTGTTGAGATACTAAGGTCTCTTCCATGTTGACCCAAAAATTTCTTTTTTTGTCTTCTCTCTCTATGTGTTCATTGTTCCATGATTATTTGGGGAATGATGTCAATTTCAAGCTCTATTATATCACTATAGAAAATACATATGATGACCTTGGATCTATGTATCCTCAGTGTTCCTTCCTATGTTGTTTATTGTGTTGCATTTGGGGGAAATCCCTTATCATGATGTAGCTTTATTTGGAAACATATCATTGGCATAGGTCTTTCTAAATAAGCTCTTATGATCTTTTGTTGTACAGAATTTATCATTTTCTACTCTAAATTAATTACACATAGTATAGTTTTTTGCAATTTCTTTAAAGTGGGGGAATGCATTGGCATCATTTTTCTTTACTATTTTCACAGAGGTTGGACTTAGTGGTGCATTGACATTGACATTTGGCATCTTCTTTGCTTCACGTTTTTCATAAGTGTTGAACTTAGTGTTGTGTTGGTATAGAATTTTGATCATTTTGTATCACCTTATCAAGGTTATCAAGGAGTATAACTCTTGTTATGGTTGACATGGGTACACACCTAGTGAAAAATGGTCCTCACTAGACCTATTGTGTTTCTCATTTTTCTACCTTGTCTTGGGGCTCACCTAGTGCCTTACTATTTGTGATTCACCTAGAAAAATTCAAACTTTTCTCTTGTGTAAGTCATGAATTATTTTGTATGGATCTTAGAATAATACAACTTGTTAGTCCACACCCTCTTTTTGCATTTCATGTTGACATTGTATATTTGTGTATGTTGTCTTGTTGCATGTCATACATGTGTGTATTCCTTTGTGCCTATGTTGGTTTTCCATGGGATCCTAGATCCTAGGGGCTTGGCCATTCCCCTCAATTCTTTTTCCTCCTATCTCTTCAATATTCACACATTCAAACCCCTCTTGGCACATATTTCTCTATTTTAGTGTGATTTTGAGCATAATTTCATAATCTCACTAAAGTGCGGGCTAAATGTAGTGTCAAAAATGGTCACCCTTAACAATTTCACATTATGTTTTATCCCCCTTAATTTATTGGACCTAATTAAGCTCCTAATTTCCTAAATTATATATTCCAAAGCCTATTTTTACTATTTTCCAAAGGATTGCAAGCATTGAATAAATGCAAATAATTAATGTTTTGATCCTGAAACTAAAAGTCCCAAAAGATAGAGCCATGACCCATATGCCCATGGGTGTATGGGTCCTCCTATCTTTCCAAGGATCAATTTTTAATATGTTATCGGTATTTTAATATTCAAATTTCAAGTGTCATCTTTTGAGATTTAATTTTTGAGAAATTAGAAAAATTGCATATAAATACCTAGTTATTTTATCATTTGAAATATAAAAAATAGAAAAATTATTTGTGAGAAAATACTATTATCAATAGTAATTCAAGAGCAGAATTTTAGAGTTTATTGCAGCAATTCAAGATCCAACATCATGTCAAGTTTATGTGTGTTCGTGTTTTGTGAAGGTTAATCCTTGTTGTAGGTCTCCAAAGCATTCAAGCATTCAAGAAAATAAGATCCAAATTCTTAAGATGATGTGCATGACTTCATTCCTTCAAGGAAGCCATTGAAGGTTGGTGAGTTGCAACACTTTGTGATTTTATCATTCCTTCCTTTCAATTATTATTATTATCATTGACATTGTGAAATTGGAAACACTTACATGGGGTTTGACTGAGGCAAGACCCTAAATGGCCCAACATTATCTCTCTTTGAATGTGTAGGTTATAGGATTGAAGAGGATTGAAGGAAAATTTGTAATTGTTTCATTCAAAGCCCTAAAAGTTATCAAGCAATGAAAACTCAACTACAAAACTACCTAACAATATTTTGACAGCTTTGCAATCGAGAATCAAAAGCTCAGATCCAGCACCAAAGGACTCCAAAATTACTTTTAGGACCACGTATCAGGGACCCATATGCTCCTAGGCATTTGTTTCCTCCTCTACATGTCAGATCTATCATCTTCTTTTTTTCTTTTCTTTTTTTATATTAGACTACAGGAATCAAGTAGCACGACCCCCTATAAACTGCAGTGCACCTAGTAAAAATTTTAATGTGACTAACGGTGTTGGCATGACAGATCTATCTTTTTATGACATGTGCACAATCTCCAATACTTCTCAAATCTTCCTACAGTTTTTTGTTTTGGTTTGTGTGCTTTTGGACTATTGCATTTATCATATTAGATCATATATTTCAATTAAGTTAATCATTTCCAATTCATTTACATGGCCTTTAAAAAGGGAGATCCTGGTTTGATTGGTTCACCTTTGTGGTTAATAGCCAATCTATTCACCTTGTTGATCTCCCTTCTAATGTAATTTGGGAAAAGGAAGCCAATTGAACCCTAGGTTTATACATTAAAATTAAGGGATCCTTTTTTCATCATTACACTCTTGTAACTAAAAATTCAGCCAAGTTATTTAACCTTTGGTCCCTAATGTATGGGATTCAGAATGAATATCCATTTTGGTGAACATACAAAATAAACAAAGGACCTTTTAGAGCATTCCAATAGTACCCACATGCTCTCTATTGTCTAAAAACCTATGAATTCTATTTGATATAGACAAAAAAATCTTTTTGTACAGTCTTTTACACAAATATCAACATAAAAATCATTTTTGTGCTCTTTTTTGTAGGTATAATAGGGAGTAGAAATCATCGTAAATGAAAAGATAAGAGAAAACTCATAGCGGAGAAAATTGAAGCATATAGAGAAAAAGATAGAGAAATTAATAGGAAGAGAAGGAAACGTATGTCAAATACTCATCAAGTTGAGGCTTCTTCTCCACCTGTAAATGTTATTTAAAGTGAAGATGGATTAGAAATTGTTTAAAATCATATTGAAATCAGAAATGAAAATGTTGAAATTGGAAATGAAAATATTGAAATTGATATTAGTAATGTTGAAATTGGAAATGAAAATATTGAAATTGATATTGAAAATGTTGAAATTGGAAATGAAAATTTGGAATTGGTATTGAAAATGTTGATAACATTGATAACATTGAAAATGAAAGAATTGGTAACATTGAAAATGAAACGTTTGAACCTTATCTATCACCAAATTACATGATAACAGAAGACCTATTTGAGGAAGAAAGAGAAATTCAAAATCCAATAATTCAAGAACCCCAAAATGGTTACTTGAAATTAATGAGAACATAATTGAAAATATTGAAGGAAAGAGTTCAAAGTGAACCATTCGATTATGGGCTTCAAAAAATTTCAATGAATACTTTAGAAATAAGAAATTGACCGAACAATACCATTTTTTTGTACAATTTCTAAAGACACACAAAGTGAGACCTTTTCTAGCCAAATTGAAGATTTGTGTGTGCAAAAAGTCAGAAAAAAAAAAATTATATTATTGTCAAATATATTTTTAATACTCTCAATTCTATTGGAAAGGCTAGTAAGGAAAGAGATAAGAGAGTTTCTCATAGAGTAATCACAACCTTATTAGTAATCCATTATTTGAGAAAGGCTCCTTTATTGAGGAAAACTTGTGTTGATTTAAACCTAAATCGTAAAACATTGTCTAGATAACTCTCAAGAAGAGGAAGACTCGATAGTCCTCTTCAAAATGATACATGGGATTTTAGTGGGAGGTTTCCACATGTTGATGAGAAGCTAACAGATAACATAAAGGATGAAATCCAACAATTTTTTCACTCTTAATCTACAGTATCACCCAATTCAAAGGATTTTTTAAAGTTAAGAATCGGTAATCAAGACCGTACACCGCATCCTAAATATTTCTTGGAATGTAGCCAAACAATATCGTCCAAATAATTTTGTGAACCACATCCAACTTTTTAAACCTCAAAAAGGGCTTTTGAATCTTGTAAGCCATTTTATTGTGTACCTCTCAATATTCATAATACATGTTGTAAATACCATGTAAAATTTTCAATGTATCATGAACTATTATGCTACATTCATTTTATTTTGCATACTAACAAAATGTTGTCAAAGTGTGGTGTAATGCAACTTTCAAAGTCATCCAAGAATTTGTTAGATTTATTTTTTTGTTAGAGGTGATGGTTGCTTTTTCCATAGAAATGATTGTTTAAATGAGAAGTATTTCCAATGTGGTGCCTATCAAATTTTGTCACTTTTCATGAGGGAAATGAACATTATTTTGGAAAGAAAATTGTTGAGTAAAAGAGATTTGAGACAGTTAAATATAGTTTGAAGAGTGGGGGTGAAGGTTCTAGATGTGAGTTGGTAACAAGAGAAGACATTGTTGCTGATTTTATTTTAGATTTTAAGAAAATATTTTCTACAAGTATGCAAGGCATAGCCATACGTCCCAATGGTTGGACCAACAATTCAATACGTGTAAGGACTCTTTCCCAATTGGAAGTATTATATCCATTGTCAATTCTGCAAAAAATTACACATTGCAACCATAAAATGAGGTACAATATCAATATTAAAATTCTATTTAGATTTTTATTTTTGTCCACATCATATATAGACATGCCCCTGATAGTACAAAAGAGGACTGAAATATAATCAAGGAGTGTCATTTTTACATGAGTGATGATAGATCTCATTTGTTAGATTTTGTGCAACATTATTTTCAAAACCTTCTTGAGTTCTTATAGGAAAGATGTTGCAATGGGTCAACATCTCATTTGGTCAAATAACTAAATGGGATAATTAAAGAATTCTCGTATATTTTATTGGTTGAGAAGAATGTATGTATAGATGGATGTACCTCATATTTGGATATTTTTTAAGTTGGGCATGGGAAAGGGGAGCATGATGGAGCAAGTGCATGTGTGAAGAGAGCTCTAGTTAAGGAACAAATTAATATTAGAGGTGGTGCAACATTCAGTGATGCACGTTCTATTATTGATTGGTGTATGTATGCATTATCACGAGGAGGGACACCTGATTCAAAAATGTAAAGGTTCTTTTGGTCGGTTGATGAGGGTATAGTGGGAGAGAAATTGGAATGTTAGAAAATTAGAGAATCTTCAAAGATGCATTCATTTTAAATCTCAGATGCAAGTGCATGGACCATATGAACATGAGAGTTAGCTTGTTTTTTCGGAATTGTATTTTGTGTGATTAGGATCAATGTGAGTCAATTAGTGGGTAGATACATGGATTCCATAGTACCTAACCCCTTTGTATATAGCACAATCCTCTTTCAAAGATGAAATGGAAATTTCAATTGACTATGACCATATTTCAGATCTTGTACAACTAGGATATGTCTATGCAATTGTTGCACTATAGGGGAATGAAAAGGGATTAGGCTAGTGGTTGGAACGATGTGTATAGGGAAAGAAAAATATAACACAACTGATGATAGATGATGATGGGTTCATGTATCCTATAGGTTCAATTGTTGTTGTCAGAACTTAGTTGCAAACTTATATGATTAGAAAGAATGGCATACCTACATTTGAATATTATGAGAAACACAAAACCATTCTCATGTATTTGTACCTTGTTATAGAAAAAAAAAATTAAGTTATTGATACATCATGCCAAACCAAGAACAAAACAACTATGGACATTTAGTAGTGTCAATCATGAAGCAATACTAGATAATCTAAAGGTACGAGATGGCCCTTTAGACACACTTGAGTAGTAGATCTTTGTTTTGTATGGGACAGGTATGATATTATTCATTTTATTTAAGTTAATATTATTTATATGGGTTGGATTAAAAGTACATTAAAATTTTGCATGAAAATTAATTAGCATGTAAAAATATAGGCTTTTTGGAGAACAAAGGTATATTTTCAAGCGATTCAGATCAATACATCCACAATTGTGTTATGAGTACAATTAGGTTGTTGGAAGAATGAGGATCATATCTCTTGTTAAAAAAATTGTTGGCATTGATGTCACCATGATATATGAGTTGCAACTGCAAGACTCAAAGTCACATTAATCTGGTATTTTGAACCAGTAATGCAAGATCATCCTCCAGTATTTTGCTCTAGAATCCCCTCCGGTAAATAGCTACTACTTCAGTTTTTGGGAAATGGTCTATGATTGATAAATGCATGCATGGACAAGAACTCGTGTGAACAATTACAATTTTTCTATTAGGTCTATTGCTACCCGACCTATCAAGCAGTTGAAGATGTAATGGATTAAATTTTGTTTGTGTAATCCATGTCGATATGTCGCATCCCACATGTTTGAGTTATTGTTGAGAAGATTTTTGAAGCCGATCTTATTGTTATCTATGGATAATCAGATATATATACAAGATGTTTTTGAAGATATGGATATGAGAGTAGGTGTGAGAAAACATTAGCATATTATATGTCGAAGTGAGAAGAGTGAAGAGTGATCTTCTGGCATGTGAATTTACTGAGCCACAAAGGAACTAAATTTGCAATTGAGGTGTACTTTCATCAGTTCAAATCTGGCGGTTAGACATTTGTTCATTTCTATAGGCAGTGAGCCTCCCATTTTGGACAGTGAGTCTTGGCAGTGAGCCACCCCTTTTTTAATATCTTATAATCGGTTATACTATATTGTGAGTCAATCCTCATCATGGTTTTTCCCACTCTAGGTTTTCCACGTAAAAATTTAGATGTCTCTTATGTTTTTTGCTTCATGTTTTGTTGATGATTTTTCCAATCTTAATTATCATATGCTTTGGATTAATTGAATGGTATTTGTTCAACAAGTTTAAGAATATACTAATTCACCCCCCCTCTCAATATATTGGATATTTAACAATTGGTATTAGAGCTTGGTTCCTCTGGAGAAGTCTAGCAGCTTGACAGAGATCTTGGAGATTGAACAAATGGAGGATAATGTAGAACTCCGGACTACCCTTGATGATCTTGACAAAGCTAAGAATGAGAATAGAGATTTGAAAGAAAATATTCATGAAGAAAATGAATGCATCCATAAATTGAAGGAACAATTAAAGAAATTCAAAGACAGACATGGAGAAATCAACGACCAATTGAAGCAAGCAAGTGAAGATGTTACCGGACTAAAGTTGCAAGTGGAAGAAAAGAAGAGGATTAAAGAGTGCTTGAATACAGAAATAAAGAACAAGTCTGATGAATGCTCCAAGCTTGAACAAGAAGTGGTATATCTGAGAGTTGAACTGGAAAAAGAAAAATTCTATGAAAATAGTTTCAAAACAAGCTCTAACAAGCTTGATGAACTGATTGTAGGATAGAAACCTTCTAAAGGCAAATGAGAATTGGGACTAGAATCAAGTGAAAGCTCAAAAGCAACAAATGATCAAAAGACTCAAGGTAAAAGGAAGCAGAAAAGAAATCTAGGAAGGAAACCACCTGTTAGATAGCCAAATGCCCAAAGGGACCCATCTTTCAATGGCACTTGTTTTTCATGCAACAAGTTTGGACATAAGGCAAATAAATGAAAAAGTAGGATGAATCGATTCTCTAGTTCTTTCCCCGAAAAATGTTATGCCTACAAAAAGTTTGGATATAGATCTAGTGAATGCAAAACTTAGATGATGAACTGGTTTAATGGAGGAAGGATGAATCAATCCTTTGTTGGTTATTGCTATACATGAAACAAATATGGGAATAAAGTGAATCAGTGTAGAACAAGGTTTAATGGAAGTCAATCAAATCAAAGAAATATTGTGTGTTATAATTGCAATAAACCAAGACATATTTCAAAGGTATGCAAAAGAAAAAAGGGAAAACAATTTGCTCAAGTAAAGAAGAATGAACTTATGAAGAAGGTTCATAAAGAATATGTTGAAATGCACAAGATAACTAAGAGGGGGGGTGAATCAGTTGTATCAAATTCTTTACTTCTTAACTTAATCAATTCCACTTTATCTTCAATCTGTTATTAAGTGTGAACATGAAAATACAGATAATAGAAACACAACACCAGAGACACCAGATTTATGTGGAAAACCCTAATGAGGGAAAAACCACGGTGAGGATTAACTCATAGTATAGTAGTAATGCAATACGATATATAAAAGGCTCACTTGCGGAGGGCTCACTGCCCAAATACAAAGGCTCACTATCCAAAAGAGAGGCTCACTTCCTATAGAAAAATACAAAGAAATACATAAAGATCCACCACTAGGAGTTCCACACACTTCACAAGTTGATCAGAAGATTATGAATACAATGAAGTACTATTGCCACAATTCACTCTTCCACACTCTTCTCTTGCTTGAATCGAATGATGGATGGATATGAAATTCGCTACAACTTAACTTGTATTTATACCATATTCAACATCAAGAACATTCTCCAAGGTTGGCTATACAATTTCATTTACAAATTCAAACTAGGCCGGCTACTCAACATTCCCGTGGTGGATAAGAATGTGATGGGACCAAATACATATTTAATTTAGGACCCAAACAACATCTTGAAGCTTGCACATGCTTCCTCAAGTAGATTCAAAATCCAAATGTAACGTGTAGATACCAGGTCAGCCAAACCTAATGAAAACATCAATGATCTTTGAAGTACGTGCATCTTCAACAAGATAAACACACGTGGATTTCTCAACACACTTCACCAATCATTTTGCCATCTCTGAGAATAACTCAAAGACATCTGCAACAACTTCAACAAACTTCATTTGCTGAGAACACTTCACCAGTTCAACCGAGACAACCAACAAAAATACAGAGACTCCAGAGTAGGTCTTATAGAATGCCAAACCACAAGCAATCTTTTCATAACATATAAACCATCAGAAAGAGTACTCTCCTAGATCTACAAGATCTGAAACCAAATACCAAAATACTACGAAGCCAAAATATTTCCCCCAGTCAATAACCAGATAACTGTGACAAACCAATTCACACACCGGTGAACATAAATTTTACTCTTCATCGAAATAGAAGTTGAAACTCAAAATATGCAATCCATTTGAGCTTATGAACACACCTATAAATCTGCATATGTATTGGGTCAACACAAGAGAAACATGGACCACAATACCGAAGCACACTTAGAACATACTTTAACACAACTTTCATTATTTCACAAATTTTCTCAAAAGAAGTTGGCAAAATCCAACTTACTCAACCTGTATAGTTTTGACATCAATGACAACACCACCAAACACATCCATACTTGCAACAATCTCACCCTTTATCATTGATGGCAACACATGATGTGAAAAACCATCAAATATAGTATACATGATTCTTAGAAGCGACAACCTGCCAAGCATAAAAATTTCACATGATTCTCTCTCCCACATTCTACATGATTTTCAGAAGTGACAACCTTTCAAACATAGTATTTTCACATGATTCTCTCTCCCCCTTTGACATCAATGGCAAAGGAAATTCTTGCCATACAAGAGCTCTATTCACTCCCCCTAAGGAGTACACCCACATTACATACTGCAACAATACACTTCTCTACTCCCCCTAAGTAGTAGACCTATATCATCAGTCTAGAACAAAAGAGTCTATGAATCCGCTGGACTAATGCACCTCCATGTGCACTTAGTTCAAAGAAGGAGGGGCAGAAACCCCTAACTTCCCTCTGAGATAGTCAAAATTATCCTTTGGAAGGTATTTAGTGAATATGTCTGTAACTTGTTCTTTGGTAGGTACATATTCAAGTCTAACTTCATTCCTTAATACTTTCTCCCTCAAGAAGTGATACTTGATAGATATATTCTTTGTTCTAGAATGCATCACTGGATTTTTTGAAATTTTTATAGCGCTTGTATTGTCCCAATAGATAGAAGTAGGTTCATCACTCACCACACCTATTTCCATCAAAGTCTGTTTCATCTAAAGTACCTTTGCACAGCAAGATGTTGCAGCAACATATTAAGCTTCTGTAGTGGATAACGAAATTGAATCATGTTTCTTGCTCAACCATGAAACTAATATTCCTCCAAGAAAGAATTATCCTCCACTTGCACTCTTTCGGTCATCTACACATTCAACCCAATCAGCATCAGTGTAGTAATTCAAAGTAAAATCATTTGCCTTCGAATACCATAATCCATAGTTTGGAGTTCCTTTAAGATATTTGAATATCCTCTTCACAGCTTTAACATGTGCTTCCTTTGGTTTTGCTTGAAATCTTGCAACTAAACATACTGCATGCATAATGTCTGGTCTAGTAGCTATAAGATACAAAATTCCACCAATCATGGATTTGTACATGCTCTGATCAACTTTAGAAGATTCATCATCCTTACTTAGCTTACATCCAATTACCATAGGGGTACACACTGGTTTAGAGTCATCCATCCCAAACTTAATTAACAATTCCTTTACATACTTAGATTGTGAAATGAATATCCCTTTGGAATTTTGATTAACTTGGAGTCCAAGGCAGAAATTCAGTTCACCAATCATAGACATTTCAAATTATTTTTGCATCTCTTCAGCAAACATCTTACACATACCTTCATTACTACCAAAAATGATGTCATCAACATGCACCAACACTATCAGTATCTTGTCTTTCTCAACCTTGAAGTAAAGATTGTTGTCTACAAACCCTTTGTTGAATCCTTGCTTTGTCAAGTATCTATCCAATCTTGCATACCAAGCTCTAGGAGCTTGCTTCAATCCATATAATGATTTCTTTAACTTAAAAACCATGTCTAGTTTTTCCGACAGCGAAAAACCTTCTAGTTTCTCCATATATACTTCTTCTTCCAACTCTCCATTCAAAAATGCAGATTTGGCATCCATCTGATATACTTTGAAGTCTTTATGAGCTGAAAATACCAAGAACATCTAAATGGCATCCATCCTTGCTATAGGTGCAAAACTTTCTTCAAAATCTATTCCTTCAACCTGTGAATATCCTTTA
The DNA here is from genome assembly GCA_007115665.2 of Sequoiadendron giganteum. Taxonomy (NCBI): domain Eukaryota; kingdom Viridiplantae; phylum Streptophyta; class Pinopsida; order Cupressales; family Cupressaceae; genus Sequoiadendron; species Sequoiadendron giganteum. The sequence goes on along the minus strand of CM021109.1, from coordinate 199,041,223 downwards.
CATACAAGTCTTGCTTTATTCCTTACTACTTCACCATCTTCATTTAATTTTTTTTTGAATACCCATTTCGAACCAATTACATTCTTGTTTGTGGGTCTAGGGACTAGTTCCCATGTCTCATTCTTCTTTATCTATTGTAGTTCCTCTTTCATTGCTCTAACACAAATTTCATCATCACATGCTTCATTCACAGTCTTAGGTTCTATTTTAGAAAGTGTTGGTGTTTTTTCCCACATAGGATTTACAATTCTCTAAGAGGTAGCAAACCTCTAAATTAAAGAACCACAAAGGCTAGTGGCCAACTGACAAGATTCATTCAAAGAATGACATCTCCTACACTTCTGGCTCTACAGGACCAAGGTGGGTAAACCTATACAATGCCCAAAACTTAATTCACTCATACACTAACATTGTTTTACAAAGCAGATAATTCCCAATGAAACAACACTAAGGGAAGCATTGACAACTTTAAACTTGGCTAAATTCTTAGTAACTCAACCCTCTCCCAGCCATTGGAAAGCAGGACACACAACCAACTAAATAGTAGGAATAAGAATGATTTTTCATTTAAATTTGTTTATGAGATGCACAAAACTGAAACATAGATCAGTGCCAATTTTGGGCCATGGAGTCAAACACATAAAATGAATTTCTCAGTAAACAATCTTCAACCAATGGATTTAAATTGTTGATGCTTTGCATCAACTATTAGTGTCTTGCGCCAACAATCCCTCTCTTGTTATCAATCAGATTCTTCTTATTAAATCCAATCTACACACTTGAAATCACAATCACCTACTCAAAGCATTTTAACCATTTCTTTGAAACAGAACAATGAACAAATAAAACAATCTCATGAAACTTGAGATGATAAACTCAAAGACACTTTTTATTATTGAATTTACATGACTCAAAGTGTACAAATATGGAGACAATCTGAAGACATTCATGAATGTGCAAACACTTTCGTGATGTTATTTGCATAAACTGGCTGTACTTACTAATGAATTTGGAAAATTACAGCTTACAAACTCAAACAATTACTCAGAAAATACAATTCTCTATCTACCCAGCCCAATACAAAAACTCAGAACCTTTTCTCTAAACCCTTTACAATGAGATAATAATAGAAGATATATAAGAAGAGAAGCAAGCAGGAGCAACCCAAAATTCAATCCGAAAATGCCATTTGGAAGCTCCATCCACCGTTGATCAAACTGAAAATAATGTATCCTCTTCTTCCTTTGTAGCAACAAACTTATTCCCTCAAAAACAGTATTTTCTCATGATTTCCTAGTAACTGAAAGCATGCCCATGTGGAGAATCTTCAAATTCACCCAGCTAGAAAATATCCTCTTTCCCGTGCACAAACTGTTTCTATTTTCTGCTCTTCGTTTGCTGCAGCAATACTTTAGCAAATATTTTCCTTTTGATTATAAAGTGAATATTAAAATTCACTTTACTTACATCATTTGCATCCAACATTAAAATATTTCACCTCCAGCCAATAAAATAATCTGCATAGTGAATATATATTCACTATATAAAATTTATCCCGTGAAAATTCTTTATACTTTGTCCCTTCATTTCACCTTTACTTCCCCATCTTTAAAATTTCACTCACTGGGCACACTTATGTATTGAAAGCATTTCTCTATGAAAGCAAATAAAATGTAAGCCCATAAATTTTACAGGACACCATTTTAATGTTTAAAATAAGCCCACCTTAAAGGTAAAGGAATTTAACTATTTACCCGTGAATATTTTATTCACCTCATGGAATTCCCCTATTTAAAATTTTACTCATTTGACAAGGCAATCAAAAAAATCTTTTACAGTGGCCTCTATCTTCCACTCGGTTGCACTATTGGACAAATATTTAAAATTTTACCTCCTTCACCTGTTTACCATTTAAAAAATTTGCATTGGGCCCACCCCATTTTAAATCTCAAACTATTTAATCTTTTAAAATAATTTAATAAAAAGCTCCTCCCATGCATTCTTGCACACCTCGCAAGAATTTTGATGTCGTTATCAAAATCCTGCGAGGTCAACGAGAATGGCCCTAATTTTTGTTTTTTTGAGCTCACGTGCTATGCTCATGGCCACCATTCACATTTTCGAGCTCCTCACACTGGTCGCTGCTGCTCGCACCCCTCATAGATCTTCTCCCATATGTGCGGGCTTCCTTTGTTTGGTGCAGGATGTGTCTTCTTTCATTTGCCAGCGCACCTCCTCTGTCCATTCCTTACTTTGGCACGGGTCATTCATTCTTTCTTTGCTCTGATGGGCATGCGTATCCTGCTGCAATATGTGTGCCTCTCTCTATTGTGCCATCCTCCTCACCTACTCGTGGTGCACCTACGCACCGTCTCATTTGTGCCCAAGCTCCAGGGTGGTTTCCTCATGTTTTGCGTGGGCCTCCCTCTTGGCTGGCTGCTCCTTTCACTTTTCTAATGCCCCATGTGGTTGGTTGCACCCCTGACCTGATCTCCTCCTTACCAAGCATGAGCCATTCCCTAGTGGATGGGGCTTTGCTAACTAGTATTTTCCTTCGCATCTCTCTCTGTCCTGCCACGGCCCTTGTTCTTTTTCCAATATTTCTTTGATGGATGATTATAATATCTTCCCCAGGCTGTGCATCCTGCTCCTCAACAATAACGGTGGTTTCTTTGCATTCAATTTTAATATGGTCAATGGTGCCCTCCCTCAACTACTACAAATCAATCTCTTGAAAATTGTTGATACATTCTGAACACATTCATTGTGTGTGTATTGCAAACTTAGTGTGTTCCTCCACTCATGGAATTTACTCCTTGTTGTATGTGTTTTCTCATCAAAAATCCCACCCTTTGACAGGATACCACCATGTCACATCCATGAATATTTTCATCCAAATGGTTTCTTTGAAAAATATCCAACATGATTGTTGTTTGTTTCGTGAGCATCGATGGACAAAGTATACCCTGGTGCAGCTATTAAGACATTTCTTATACTTGAAAATAATGCCCATATCTGCTAGTGTGAATATACTCTATTAAGAATGTAAAAATCAGTGTAAATATATTCTCTCAAATACACATCAGGAACATTTGCTTCTTTCATCATAGTTTCGGTCGCCTCTTGCATAGTCCAGTTATTTCTCTCTACAACTCCATTATGTTGTGGGGTTCTAGGGGTAGAATAATGTCTTTTTATACCACACTCTTCAGAGAATTCATTTAACTCACCGGATGTGAACTCTCCACCTCTATCAAATCTCAAACATTTTATTCTCGGGTTTGCCTCATTTTCTACTCTTTCCTTAAACACCTTCAATTTTTCAAGAGATTGAGACTTTTTTCTAATAAATGTAACCCATTTCATCCAAGAGTAATCATCAATTAAAAGCATAAAGTACCTATCACCATTCAGGCTTCCTGTCCTTGCAGGACCACAGAGGTCTGTATGGATTAATTCTAGCATTCTGGTAGATGATTGATCCTTTGTTTTAAAATTGTTTCTTGTCTATTTTCCCATTTGACAACTTCTGCAAATTCAATTTGAAGGCTTTATGATTCTAGGAACATTTCTCACAAATTCTCTAGAACTGATCCTAACCAGATTATCAAAATTCACATGTCCCATCCTCCGATGCCAAAGCCAACTCTCACTAATCTAGGAAACAAAACATTGACCATCACCACCTTTGATTTGATAGATGTTTCCATGATTTCTTCTTCCAGTTGCAACCATAGTTCTAGATCCTTTTCTGATCTCACAAGTTTTATCCTGAAACACAAGCTTAAAACCTTTGTTGCATATTTATCCAACACTTAAGAGATTATGCCTTAAACCTTTTACATAATAGACATCATCAGTGTTATGTTTTCCATCAAAGCTAATTGTTCCTTTACCAACAATCTTAGCACCAGAATCATCTCAAAACATGACTAAGCCTCCATCATAGTTCTCAAGTTTAGTGAACCTACTCTTATCTCCAGTCATATGATTTGAACATCTGTTGTCAATTACCCAAAAGTCTTCATCCTATCTGGCATGAAAATTAGTTACTAGAGTAACTTTTGATTCATCATTCTTACACTCCGGACTAGGTTCGTTTGCACATTTCTTTACTTCTTAACTTAATCAATTCCACTTTATCTTCAATCTGTTATTAAGTGTGAACATCAAAATGTAGATAACAAAAACATAACACCAAAGACACCAAATTTATGTGGAAAACCATAATGAGGGAAAAGCCATGGTGAGGATTAACTCATAGTATAGTAGTAATGCAATACTAGTTACAAAAGGCTCATTGCCAGAGGGCTCACTGCCCAAATACAAAGACTCGCTACCTAGATCAAGGGCTCACTATCCAAAAGAGAGGCTCACTACCTATAGAAAAATACAAAGAAATAGATAAACATCCACCACTGGGAATTCCACACACTTCGCAACTTGATCAGAAGATTATGAATACAATGAAGTACTATTGCCACAATTCGCTCTTCCAAACTTTGCTTTTTGCACTTGTTCGCACACTCTTCTCTTGCTCGAATCGAATGATGGATGGATATGAAATTCACTACAACTTAACTTTTATTTATACCATCTTCAACCTCCGGAACATTATCCAAGGTCAACTATACAATTTCATTTACAAATTCAAACTAGGTCAGCTACTCAACATTCCCATGGTGGATAAGAATGTGACGGGACCAAATACATATTTAAATTAGGACCCAAACAACATCTTGAAGCTCACACATGCTTCCTCAAGTAGATGAAAAAGCCAAACGTAACATGTAGACACAAGGTCGGCAAAACCTAATGAAAACACCAATGATCTTTGAAGTACACACATCTTCAACAAGATAAACACGCGTGGATTGTTCAACATGCTTCACTAGTTATTTTACCATCTCTGAGAATAACTCAGATACATTCGCAACAACTTCAACAAACTTCATTTGCAGAGAAAACTTCACTAGTTCAACCCGAAAAACCAACAAAAACACAAAGACTCTGGAGTAGGTCTTTCATAGTGCCAAACCACAAGCAATTTTATCAAAACATATAAACCATCAGAAAGATTACTCTCTCAAATCTGCAAGATCTGAAACCAAATACCAGAAGACTGCAGAGCCAAAACATTTCTCCTAGTCAATAACCAGATAACTCTAACAAACCAGTTCATGCATCGGTGAACATAACTTTTACTCTCCATCGAACCAAAAGTTGAACCTCAGAATATACAATCCATTTAAGATTATGAACACACCTATAAATCCATATAGGCATTGGGTCAACATATGAGAAATGAAAACTACAATACTAGAGAACACTCAAAATATACTTCAACATAGCTTTCATTATTTCTCAAAAGCAGTTGGCAAAATCCAACTAACTCAACCTGTACAGTGTTGACATCAATGACAACATTAATGACAACATCACCAAGCACATACATACTTGCAATAGTCTCCCCCTTTGTCATTGATGGCAACACATGATGTAAAAAACCATCAAAGATAGTATACATGATTCTTAGAAGCGACAACCTTCCAAGCATAAAATTTTCACATGATTCTCTATCCCACATCCTACATGATTTTCAGAAGTGACAACCTATCAAGCATAAGATTTTGGCATGATTCTCTCTCCCCCTTTGACATCAATAGCAAAGTAAATTATTTTCATACAAGAGCTATGTTCACTCCCCCTAAGGAGTACACCCACATTACATACTGCAACAATGCATTTCTCTACTCCTCCTTAGGAGTAGACCTCAATCATCAATCTAGAACAAAAGAGTATGTGAATTCGTTGGACTGATGCACCTCCATGTGCACTTAGTTCAAAGAAGGAGGGGCAGAAACCCCTAACTTCCCTTTGAGATACTCAAAAGTATCCTTTGGAAGGGCTTTATTGAATATGTCTACAACTTGTTCTTTGGTAGGTACATATTCAAGTCTAACTTCATTCCTTAATACTTTCTCCCTCAAGAAGTGATACTTGATAGATATATGCTTTGTTCTAGAATGCATCACTAGATTCTTTGAAATTTGTATAGCACTTGTATTGTCACAATATATAGAATTAGGTTCATAACTCACCACACCTATGTCCATCAAAGTCTGCTTAGTCCAAATTACCTATGTACAGGAAGATGTTGTTGTAATATATTTAGCTTCTGCAGTGGATAAAGAAACTAAATCTCATTTCTTGCTCAACCATGAAACTAATATTCCTCCAAGAAAGAATGCTCCTCCACTTGTACTCTTTCGATCATCTACACATTTAGCCCAATCAACATCAGTGTAGGCATTCAAAGTGAAATCATTGTCCTTCAGATACCATAGTCCATAGTCTGGAGTTACTTTAAGATATTTGAATATCCTCTTCACAGATTTAACATGTGCTTCCTTTGGTTCTGCTTGAAATATTGCAACTAAACATACTACATGCATATTGTCTGGTCTAGTAGCAGTAAGATACAAAAGTCCACCAATCATGTATCTATACATCCAAACTTATCTTTCATCCAATTACCATAGGGGCACACATTGGTTTAGAGTCATCCATCCCAAACTTCTTTAAAAATTCCTTTGCATACTTAGATTGTGAAATGAATATCCCTTTGTCAGTTTGATTAACTTGGAGTCCAAGGAAGAAATTCAATTCACCAATCATAGACATTTCAAATTCTTTTTGCATCTCTTCAGAAAACATCTTACACATACCTTCATTACCACAAAAAATGATGTCATCAACATACACCACAACTATCAGTATCTTGTCTTTATCAACCTTGAATTAAAGATTTTTTTTTGCAGACCCTTTGTTGAATCCCTACTTTGTCAAGTATCTATCCAATCTTTCATACCAAGCTCTAGGAGCTTGCTTCAGTCCATATAATATTTTCTTTAACTTACAAACCATGTCCAGTTTTTCTGATAGTGAAAAACCTTATGTTTGCTTCATATATACTTCTTCTTCTAGTTCTCCATTCAGAAATGTAGATTTGACATCCATCTAATATACTTTGAAGTCTTTATGAGCTGAAAATGCAAAGAACATCTGAATGGCTTCCATCCTTGCTACAGGTGCAAAAAAAATTTCAAAATCTATTCCTTCAACCTGTGAATATCCTTTACATACAAGTCTTGATTTATTCCTTACTAATTCACCATATTCATTTAATTTCTTTTTCAATACCCATTTAGAACCAATTACATTCTTTTTTGCAGTCCTAGGGACTAGTTCCCATGTCTCATTCTTCTCTATCTGTTGTAGTTCCTCTTTCATCATCACATGCTTCATTCACAGTCTTAGGTTCTATTTTAGAAAGTAAACACAAATTTACCTCAACCACTTTGCTTCTTGTCTTCACTCCTTCACTTCTGTCTGCAATTATATGTTCCTCCGGATGATTTTTTTGAACATATTTAGGAGTCTTAGGTGTAGGTTCTGGAATTTCTTCTTCTTCTTCACTTTGTTCTTTCTCTTCTTTTTCTTCTTCTTGTATTTTCACACAGATTGGTTCATTAGGTTCAACTTCAGTTATTTCCACCGGTCTATACATAGCTTCATCAACCTTCACATTAGTACTTTCAATGATTTTTCTCAGTCTTTTATTAAAACATTTGTAAGCCTTACTGTTACTTGAATATCCAAGTAAAATTCCTTCATCACATCTAGCATCAAATTTTCCAAGATTTTCTTCATCTCTTCTAAAGTAACATCTACTTCCAAATACCTTAAAGTATTTTATAAGAGGAGTCTTACCAGTCCATAAATCATAAGGGGTCTTAGTGCTATTACCTCTGACTTGAACTCTGTTAAGAATGTAAATAGTGGTGTGAATAGATTCTCTCCAATACACATCAGGAACATATGCTTCTTTCATCATAGTTTTTGCAGCCTCTTGCATAGTCTGGTTCTTTCTCTCTACAACTCCATTCTATTGTGGGGTTTTAGGGGTGGAATAATGTATTTTTATACAATGCTCTTCATGGAATGCATTGAACTCACCCAATGTGAAATCTCCACCTCTATCAGATCTCAAACATTTTATTCTCAGGTTTGCCTCATTTTCTACTCTTACCTTAAACACCTTGAATCTGCCAAGAGCTTGAGACTTTTCTCTAAGAAATGTAACCCATGTCATCCTAGAGTATTCATCAATTAAAAGCATAAGCTACCTATCACCATTCAAGCTTCATGTCCTTGTAGGACCATAGAGGTATGTATGGATTAATTCTAGAATTCTAGTAGATGATTGATCCTTTGTTTTAAAATTGTTTCTTGTTTTTTTTCCCATCTGACAAATTCTACAAATAAAATCTGAAGGCTTTATGATTCTAGGAAAATCTCTCACAACTTTTCTAGAACTGATCCTAGCCGGATTATCAAAATTCACATGTCCCATCCTCTGATGACATAGCCAAATCTCACTAATCTGGGAAAAAAACATTGACCATCACCACCTTTGAAATGATAGATGGTTCCATGAGTTCTTCTTCCAGCTACAACCACAGTTCCAGATCCTTTTCTGATCTCACAAGTGTTATCCTGAAATACAAGCTTAAAACCTTTGTTGCACATTTTTCCAACACTTGAGAGATTATTCCTTAAACCTGTTAGATAATAGACATCATTAGTGTTATGTTTTCCATCAAAGCTAATTGTTCCTTTACCAACAATCTTAGCACTAGAATCATCTCCAAACATGACCATGCCTCCATCATACTTCTCAAGTTTAGTGAACTTACTCTTATCTCCAGTCATATGATTTGAACATCCATTGTCAATTACCCAAAATTCTTCATCCTCTTTGGCATGAAAAGCAATTACCAGAGTACCTTTTGATTCATCCTTCTTACACTCCGAACTAGGTTCTTTTGCACATTTCTTTTCCAGGGCTAGAAACAAACATTCATCTTTATCTTCCTCGAGATCAGATTCATCATCAGATATTCTTGCATCTTCCTTAACATAATACAACTTCTTGAACTCCCTATCTTTCTTATCCTTTTTATTTTTTTTATTATCCTTATTCTTCTTTTGTGTAGCTCTATTATGACATCTTGATGCATAATGACCAATATTTCCACAATTGAAACACTTAAAGGGAAACTTACCTTTGTATTTACTAGTAGCTTTCTTCAATCTCCTTGTGAAATTTTCTTTCAAATATTATGCATCATCATCATCATCATAATATTCTATCTTCATGTTTTTAAAGGTTGTTTCAGTCTTCTCCTTATCTCATGCAAATTTTCTCATCTCAAATGCAGTCAAGACACCAAATAGATGTTCCTTAGTGAGTGTCTTTGGATCATATTGTTCTTCAAGTGCGGATACTTTATCAGTGTATTTGTCTGGTAAGGTCATTAAGATATTCTCAATAATATCTTCATCCTTCATGGTACCACCTTGATTCTTGTTTTCGGTTGCTATAGTTTCAACTCTCTAATAATAGCTTGCAATGTCTTCTCCATCTTCCATTCTTAGATTCTCAAATTTTTGAATAGCAGTTAGTTTCCTTCACAATTTTACTCTCTCATTTCCTTCATAAGTTCCTTTCAATTTTGTCCACATTTCATTTTTTGTAGTCAGAGAAAGGACTTTTTCTCTTTCATTTTTAGATAAAGCACTAAAGATAGAAATCCTTGCTCTTTCATTTTCTTCAAAAGTTGCAACCTCATCAAAAGATGAAGGTCATGCTGCTTGAATCATCTAATTTGTCTCCATAGCTTTCCAGGTATTAAAACTAAGTGAAATTAGATAACTTCTCATATGCTCTTTCCAGTCACTATAATCAACTCCATCAAACATAGGAAGTTGCAACTTGTGTTCCATCTAATCTACCTCAAGTGTTTAATCTTTTCACCAAGGAACCAGAGCTCTGATACTAATTAATGAAATTCACAAGACAACTAAGAGGGGGGGTGAATCAGTTGTATCAAATTATTTACATCTTAACTTAATCAATTCCACTTTATCTTCAATCTATTATTAAGTGTGAACATGAAAATGCAGATAATAGAAACACGAGACACCAGATTTAGGTGGAAAACCCTAATGAGCGAAAAACCATGGTGAGGATTCACTCATATTATAGTAGTAATGAAATATCGGATACAAAAGGCTCACTGTCAGAGTGCTCACTGCCCAAATGCAAAGGCTCACTGTCAAAGGGCTCACTGCCCAAATACAAAGGCTCACTACCCAGATCAAGAGCTCACTGCCTTAGGACTCACTATCCAAAAGAGAGGCTCACTACCTACAAAAAAATACAAAGAAATAGATAAAGATCCACCACTAGGAGTTCCACACACTTCACAACTTGATTAGAAGATTATGAATACAATGAAGTACTATTGCCACAATTTTCTCTTCCACACTCTAATTTTCACACTTGTTTGCACACTCTTCTCTTGCTTGAATCGAATGATGAATGGATATGAAATTCACTACAACTTAATTTGTATTTAAACCATCTTCAACCTCAAGAACATTCTCCAAGGTCATCTATACAATTTCATTTACAAATTCAAACTAGATCGGCTACTCAACATTCTCGCGGTGGATAAGAATGTGACGGGACCAAATACATATTTAATTTAGGACCCAAAAAACATCTTAAAGCTCACACACGCTTCCTCAAGTAGATGAAAAATCCAAATGTAATGTGTAGACACCAGGGCATCGAAACCTAATGAAAACACCAATGATCTTTGAAGTGCATGCATCTTCAGCAAGATAAACACATGTGGATTTTTCAAGACACTTCACCAGTCATTTTACCATCTCTGAGAAAAACTCAAATACATTTGCAACAAACTTCATTTATAGAGAACACTTCACCAGTTCAACCGGGACAACCAACAAAAGTACAGAGACTCTGGAGCAAGTCTTTTGAAGTGCCAAACCACAAGCAATTTTGTCAGAACACATTAACCATCAGAAAGAGTACTCTCCCAGATCTATAATATCTGAAACAAAATACTAGAAGACTGTGGAGCCAAAACATTTCTCCCAGTCAATAACTAGATAATTGTGACAAACCAGTTCACACACCAGTGAACATAACTTTTACTCTCGATTGAACCAAAAGTTGAAACTTGGAATATACAATACATTTAAGCTTATAAACACACCTATAAATCTGCATAGGAATTGGGTCAACATAGGAGAAACATTGACCACAATACCAGAGCACACTCAAAACATACTTCAACACAGCTTTCATTATTTCTCAAATTTTCTCAAAAATAGTTGGCAAAATCCAACTTACTCAACCTGTACAGTGTTGGCATCAATGACAACATTAATGACAACACCACCAAACACATCCATACTTGCAACAAAAGAAGTTAAGTAGGAAAATAGTAATATATGGAAAAAGAAAGAAGATTCATGGACTAATAATGCATTTGTACCCTCATCTGGTGCAGATGAACCCTCTGGGAACTACACCTAGCATGGTCTTAGGGGGAGCTTTAGCAAAAAATCTCTTGAACCCCCTAATTTTGAGTGTGTCAATCCTTGGCACAAAGTGAGGTCATAAGAAGTTAGTATGTATAGGTTTTGAAAAAGAAACTAGAAGAAAATAGGCATGTATGCTTGTTTACGAAGCATATTAGGGTTTTTCAGCATAGTTAAGGAAATTTTCTAGCTTTTCAAATTTCAAGAGCATTAAATGTGAACTAGGGCATCGCATTAATCTATAAAGAAAAATCATAAAGGCATCTTGATAATTTTTGCATTTGAAAGAGGCAAAGAATGGCTTGGAGCGATTTGGAGCGAATTGAAGTACGATTGGTGCAAACCCTAGTTTCAGTTATTTGTGAAGAAAAAGGTATTTTTTCAATTTTGTGTTACTGTGAGATTTTGATAATTTCTTCTTGAATTCTTTAAAAGCTTGGTATATAGAAAATGGAAACTCCTATATTCATAAACACAATAGAAAGACTTGAACCCTCCTATAGGAAATATTTGATGAAGGTTTTCAAGGATGACCCTATGGGCGCTTTCTCTTTGATTCCCCATGGCATCATGCTGACAGATGATACAAGGATGTACATTAGGGTTAAGATAGAAGAATTCAATCATATTGAATTGATTGACATGTGGCTAAATTAACTCACTCGAGATTATTTCTTGGTAAAACCTAAGTACTCAAATCTTGTGACGAAGAATTTGGACTGTTGGAACAATTTTCCAAATTTTTGTTCCACTATAGATGATCAGTATGTAAATTCGGTCCTCAGCAGAATGCATGATCAGTTCTTATGGATCCATGAGTCACACTTGATAACCAAGGAAGTAATCAAAGTCATCATTGGATTGTGTGACACCGAACTAGTACTTGTACTAAAAGAAATAAAAAATGAAATGGTAACAAATCTCACCGGTGCAACCTATGACAAGAGGGCTCTTGCAAAAAAACCTATCACTAACCCAACCATGAAGTATGCATCCATAATGACTGGTCACAAAATATACTTCACTAATAGAGAGAATTTTGTGTCTTCCACAATTATTTATACTAGTTATGATATGACTGTCAATGGTGCAAATTATGATCTATGTGAACTTCTTAGACAACAGCTGCTTGAAAATATGAGAATGTCAAAGGAGAAGAAGTACCCTTTTAATTTTGGTTCTCAGATTGTTTTCCTGTTATTCTATTTTCTCAAAATGCTTCTAGGAAGATCTGGAATAGTGTATTAAGACCCATCCTGACCGGTTGCACATCATATTTTTGATCACATGCATAGTTTGGGTGATGTGAACAATGCAGCAAATACCTTGACAAAATTATTTTATGTGTTTAAGAAGAGTATGAATGAGAGAGACATAATTCCAAGAAATATTTTTGAAAAATATAAAAATGAGATTATATTTCATGTATCTTCTAATGAGTGTATGATAGAACGGTTGAACCCCGAACCATCTAGATTCAGCCTTTGGGTTATGAGGTCTCAGAAGATGTTTCTGAAGGTTATGTATAACTCTTATTGAAAATTCCAAAATATCCAAATGAACCTTGGATTGGAACATATGCAGAGAAATCAATGGAAGTCCATTTGGAACAGAACAAAGCTACAAGAAAGAAAAATGTAACGGAAATGCTCAGGAAATATGGTTTCACAAATGAAGAGATAGCTCTAGGAAGATTCAATAGAAAAAAAAAGTTTGAAAGAACTACCCAATGTAAGGATATCTTATATGACCCCTCCTTCCATACCAGCTTCTGGATCTGCTGCAGTGAAGATTGAGCCCAGCATTGCTAACAAAGGAAAAGGCCCGACCCCTTCCGGACCTACTACTAGATCAGGAAAGAGGAAAAGTGTTCCTCTAATAGCCCCTGTTAAATGAAGAAAATAAAATGCTACTGGGGAAAATAATATGAGCATCACTAATGATCAAGAGGAAGAGGAAGAAGATCCAGCTACAAAACTAACAAGAAAGAGAAGAGTGAGAGTTTCCTCTGGTGAAGGTGCATCACAAGAAACTAGTGTTGGTCCAAAGAAAGTTCACTTTATATCATCCTCAGAGGATACTGATGAACAGAATGTTAATGATGAAAAGAAGGCCAAAGTTACAGAAGAAGTTCCATTGGACCAAGAAGAACATAACACTTCTTCAGTAAGACCTGGTTGCCCTCTCAAACTAGATTTTTTAGTGAATAATATGGTGAATCAACATAATATGGTGAAATCCATAGCGGAAGTGTATGACTTAATAGGAGAAGAAGATAAATAAACAATAATATTGTCCATTATCAAATATTTCATCATTTTGGAAGCTAAATGGGATAGCATTAGGTGTGATGTTCTTAAAAATTTGTGGGAAATATTGATGAAGAGAAGAGCATAGGCAATTGAGCTGGAAGAGAAAATAATAAATAAAGAATGCAAAGAAATTGCATCCTCTTTGTCTCTGGATAATCTAGAATCTTTGAAGAATATTTGTGCTAATATTTTCAGAGTGAAGAGAAGAGTTAATACTCTAATGACAAAATACAAGAAAGAAATCATAGGAATAAGGAAGGAAACAATAAGTACTGTCAGGAGTACTACGGTAAAGTATGGAATGATTGGTGCATCTGGTTCAACACCTGAACCTAGAAAGGAAAATTCTACACAATATGTGGAAGAACCTCCTTCCAGTGTTGTTGATGATAATGTACCTCTAGAAGTGAATGACAACAATACTCCTCTAGAAATAGGTAGTACAAATGTTCTACAGGAAATCAATGTTGCTAATGAGAATCTGGAAAGTGAAAAATATGTTGAAGAAAATATTGAAGCAGAAGTTCATGTTGCTGCCCTTTCGGTAACCCCGAAGAAGAATATAGAGATAAGGCAGAAGAAGAGAAGAGAGAAGAAGATAAAGAAGAAGATAAAATTGAAGAAGAAAAGGTAGAAAAAGAAAAATTAGAAGAAAAGGAGATGGAAGAAAAGAGTGCAGAGGAAGAGAATGCAGAGGAAGAAAAAGCAGAGGGAGAAGGAGAAAATAGAAATAAGGAATCAGATGATATTTCTAGAAAGAATGAAGTATCCTAGTAGGTTGTAGAATCACAAAATTCCACAGGAGAATCTTCCTCCGGTGATAATGTCTTGAAAGGACTGTTGTCTAATCAGATCAAATTTAAACTGATAATTCCTTTGGAAGTCCTACAACTTCCAATGAATCAAGGTTATGTAGATATGAACAAGATTTATTAAGTACATAAATTGGTATTAGGTGATGTATTTCATGCATCCAATAGAAGAGAAATCATAGAAATGCATCAAAACGGAACTGAGCTCATTGAAGATTTCATTAAGGCCCTGTAGGATGTCACTCCTAACATGTATCTATAGATACATCCCTCTCTGGTTGAGAACCCGAAGCTTCTATTGGACTCCTTCAAGGAGCATTCCACAGGACTTGTTGAGAAAACAAAACAGGATGCAAAAGAGAAACTGAATGAGAAAATGCTATTGATCCTACACGATAAATGTGCCTCAGCATATAGCAATATAGAAAAGAGCCTTGAATATGTAAAGGCTTGTGAATCTGAAGCTAACTTTGTGTTTGCCTATTGCATAAGGTGGTTTGATGCCACTCAAAGCATAAAATATCTCATGGACTCCATTGAGTCCCAATTGACTCTTATCTCCAGTACCTACAATGTATCCATGGATAGAGATAGATCAACCTAGAATGCTATTTTTGTGCATAGAGAAAATTTATTTATGCTACAGAGAAGAAGGAAGGAATAATCAAAAAATTCGGCCTACTTGGTGATAATGTGAGGATGGAGTATGCTTCGGTAGCCAATTCTTTGGCTAATACTGGGAATTTGGATAAGATCAATTTGACTCCAGACACTCCGGATGAAACTGAAAAAAAAAATTCCTTTAGAATCCTTGAACAAAATTCTAGTATCAACTAAGCAGAGCTGGGAGAATGGGAAAGCGGCCAGGCAAGACATTCTTCAAGAACTGGAATGCGCTCCCTCCTTCGGGTAAAATTCTTTCTATTTTTACATTGCTTGGTATAACTCCTTAGGGGGAGTTTAGAATTTTGATTTTACGTGTTGAACATTCCAGACCCTGTGTAAATATCTTTTCATGTTTTCTCGTTGACCTTTGTCCTTGATTTCAAGGGGGGAGAAGTGGAAAGAGAAATAGAGTATATTTTGTACATAGGATGTATGTAAATTATTTTTGGCACATGTTGCCATCAATGGCAGAGGGGGATATTTTTGGAAGAATGAAGAAGATCATATCTCTTGTTAACAATTTTTTTGTCATTGATGTCACCATAATATATGAGTTGCAACTGCAAGACTCAAGGTCACATTAATCTGGTATTTTGAACCGGTATTTTACTCTGGAATCCCCTCCGTTAAATAGCTATTACTTCATTTTTTGGGAAATGGTATGTGATTGATAAATACATGCATGGACAGGAACTTGTGTGTACAGTTTCTCATGGTTATCACCGATATCATTTTGTTGTTTACAATTTTGCTATTAGGTCTATTGTTGGCCAACCTATCAAGCAGTTGAAGATGTAATGGATTAAATTTTGTTTGTGTAATCCATGCTGACATGTTGTCACATGCCACATGTTTGAGTTATTGTTGAGAACATTTGTGAAGCCGACCTTATTGTTATCTATGGACAATCAGATATATATACAAGATTTTTTTGAAGATATGAATATGAAAGTAGGTGTGAGCGAATATTAGCATATTATATGTGGAAGCAAGAAGAGTGAAGAGTGATCTATTGGCATGTGAATTTACTAAGCCACAAAGGAACTGAATTTTCACTTGATGTGTACTTTCATCAGTTCAACTCTAATGGTTAGCCATTTTGTTACTTCATTTTTGTAGGTAGTGAGCCTCCCATTTTGGACAATAAGTCCTGGCAGTGAGCCACCCCTTTTGTAATATCTTATAACCAGTTATACTATATTGTGAGTTAATCCTCACTGTGGTTTTTCCAACTCTAGGTTTTCCAGGTAAAAATTTTGGTGTCTCTTGTGTTTTATACTTCATGTTTTGTTGATGATTCTGCTAATCTTAATTATCATATGCTTTGGATTAATTTAATACTATTTGTTCAACAAGTTTAAGAATATACTGATTCACCCCCCCTCTAAGTATATTGGATATTTAACAGAGGTAATGATGGTAATGCATCAACATAGAATTCATAAGTAGTGATTCTTAATCTTGCATCATATTTGATTTGAGAGAATGTTTAGTTCAAACTTTTTAGTTCATGTTAATTATGCTCATATATTTGTCTATATTTATATGTAGGTCTTCTACACTCAATTTTCAAGCACGAAGAGGTTACAATGACAATAAATCCAACATTGTTGATTTTCAAATAGGTCATGAAGATTGATTTTCTTAACAATTCACTTGCTTATAAGTGTAGGTTTTTTGGAGAACAAAGGTATATTTTTAAGTGATTTAGATCAATACATGCATGGTTGTGTTATGAGTACAATGAGGTAATTATGGTAATGCATCAATATAGAATTCATAAGTAGTGATTATTGCAAGTGTGAGAAGATTGGTGTTTTCATTGATATCAACAAGCTTTTGGTTTTCATTGGTGTCAAACTGTATGAGAAGGAAGAATATCATTATTGAGGAATATTGTTGCAAGAGTATGTTGGTGTTATATATGATTTGATTAGTTGCATTATGTTGTCATTAGAAAGCTATTGGTCTAAACCTCTAGTGATAGATTTTTTCTATGGATATATGGTTGAGTTGATATGTTGTTGTTGGCTTGGTGGTGATGAGGATTTGTCTTTGATGCTTGGTTTTCAAGTACTTTTGAGAAAATTTGATAAAAAGAGGAAACAGTGTGTTGTAGTGTTGTTCTGGATTGTAGAGTAGTGTTCTGGTGTTGCTCTGCATTTCTTCTAAGTTGAAGATCTACTTGTGAATTTTGGATATGTTGATCAAAGGTGTTCAAAGGTGTTGTATTCAAACTTTGGTGTTCTAGATCATTGTGCAAAAGAAGTTGTGTTCACTAATGTGTGAATAGTGCATTGTAGAGGTGTCTAGGAGAAATGTCTTTGCTCCATTTTTCTCCACATAGTTGCTTCAGGTCTTACAAATTTGAAGGTGTGTTGATTGTGTTGGTATCTTTGTTCAGTCGATTTGGTTTGAGGTTTTTTGCTTCGGGAGACAATTTCTTGAGTCACAATTTATGGCAGAGTTATCTGAGTGTACTGAGTGTGCACATTTCTTAGGTGGAAGTTGTTTTGAAGGAGTTTGTTGGATTTTAGGGAATTTGTGGAATATTCTAAGTTATTTTCAGGTTACATTTGTTGTTTGTGAGGTGTTGTTGGATTACAGGTAGCATGTACTTTAAATTTTAATGGTGTTTACATGGGTAAAGGCCAATCTTGGTCTTTACATTGATTATGGTGGATATTTATTGTTTATAGAAGTGTGTTTTAGTGTATTATTGTAGATTTGGGTCCCAAATAAGGAATGGTGTGGTACCCTTTCACTTCTATCCACCACAAAAGTGTTTTGGTGCCGACCTAATTTTATTTTGCATGCTTGATATGAATAGTTGACCTTGGAGAATGGTTTCAAGGTTGAAGATGGTATAAATAAGATTTGAGTTGTTGAGGGATAAAGAGATAGAAAAGAGAGATGTGAATGATGCGAATTATAGTGTTAGAGTGAAAATTTGGAAAGTTCAGTATGATTTTCCATCCAAATGCACTGAGCAGAAGGTCTCTACAATTCTTTAGTCATGTTGCAAAGGAGTTAATGATATTGTTGGAAGTTGAAGATTGCATCAAATGGTTGTCATTAATGTCAATCTAAACCTGTTGAAAATCTAAGAATGAAACTTGAAGAAAGAAAAAGAGTGGAAGAGAATCTAAAATTTTTAATTGAACAAAGCAAGGTAGAGGAAGGATGCCTAAAATAAATTATCAATCAAAAGATAGAAAAATGTGATAAGCTTGAACAAGAAGTAGTAACCTTTAAACCTAATCTAGAAAAAGTGAAAGCTCATGAAGAAAGGTTCAAGACAAGCTCTAAAATTCTTGATGAATTGATTTCATCTTAGAAACTTGCAAAGGATAAAGGTAGTCTAGGACTTGAAGAAGGACAAATTTCAAAGACTAACCCAATTTTCAACAAAGTGGGAAATCAAAGGAAACTTCAAGGTAGTACTTATCAAGGCAAGAATTGAAGGATCAATACCAGAAGGAAACCCATTCAACAGCCTAATGCTCAAAGGTATCCATATTTTAATGGATTTTCTTTCTCATGCAATAAATTTGGACATAAATTAATTGAATGTAGAAGTAGGATGAAACAAAATAGAATGAGTCAGAATCTTGGATTCCTTGTTGGAAAATGTTATAGTTGCAACAGGTTTGGACATAGAACTACCGAATGTAGAAACCATATGATGATAAACAAATTTGATACAAATAGAGGAATTCAATATTTTCAAGGCTATTGTTACATATGCAATATCTTTGGACACAAGGCTAATCAATGCAGGATAAAGGAAAAAGAAAATTCATTTGATCTTGGATATGTTATGTGCTACACTTCCAACAAAATAGGACATATCTCAAAATTTTGCAGAAGCAAAGTTGGGAAGAAATAAAATTCGAAACAAAAGAAAAATCTTGTGAACAAGGTAGATCCAAAAGAAGTAAGGAGAGAAATGGAAAAAAATTGGAGAAAGAAGGAAGAACCCGAGAACAAGGATGAATCAAATGACCATGTATCTATATCTGGTGCAGATACATCTTCTAAGGATTGAACCCAGTAATGGTTTCAAGAGGAGAATTCATAGAAAAATATAGAAAACCCCTGATATATGAGGTGTCATGTGAAGACACATGGATATGTGATGTGAATCTCTATTTTGAAGACGTTGAAGAAAATTTTGGTAGAAAAGATGCAAATCGAGAAATTTATGGAGACCCTCTTGGGTCATAGTGTTTCTCAAAGATAGTTGTCAATTTAAAAGCTAAAAAATCAATAAATGAAAAGTCGATCCAGTAGCTTTAGTAGAAGGAGGTACTGATAGACTAAAGTACAGATGATGATGTCACAAGAAATAAATAACCTTTTATGATGAAACCCTAAAAGTGACAAGTTAAATAACGAATATTGAGTAGTCATTTTTATTATGAAGTGAACGAGCTAAGGAATAAAGAGCAGCTGAGAACAAGGCTAAAACAATGAATTCAAAGGCAATGGTGGTATTTAATCTGTACAGCAACGAATTACAAAAATTGAGTAAGCTATAGGTTGATGAATTTGATCATGAAAAGATTCAAAATTTTGAGACTTCTCTTTCATTTGAGAAAATGCAAATGATCAAGAATTTAGGGCACAAGGGTTTAGACATTTGGAGCGAATTTCCATAATTTTTGGATGTGGACATTGTTCAATTTTTCTTAAGCAGAATTTAAGGTGATCTGATGATCTTCAACAAACCCTATGAGATCACAAAGGAAGCAATTGCAACAATAACAAGATTATGCAATACTGGACCCGTTCCAGTCAAGAAGTCAGTAAAGAACAAGGAGGTCGAATCCCTAAATAGGGTAACATGAGATCAAAGGGCACTTCTAATTCATACTATAATCGACCTGGTGATAAGGTATGTGACATATGGCATTTCATATAATATTTATTTCATAAATAGGGAAGGCTCTACTTCGGTGATTGTCATTTATGTTACGCATAAAATGGTTGAGAAGAAATAGGATTTCAATTTGTGTGAGTTACTAAGGAATCAATTAATGGAGAATATAACTATGACAAAGAATGACAATAACCCTTTTCATTTTGGGTCTTTGGTTATATTTTTGATGTTGTATTTTCTGAAATCATTACCATTGAAACAGAATGTTTTGTGAAAGTCATTTATACCAGTTGGGAAGCATGTCTACCAATATCTGAAATGTCTAACAGAAAAGGAAAAATTTTGTGAATAATACTTTGAAAACAAAATAAACGTATGGAGTTCTAGCATGATTTCCAGTCCAATTGGGATGTTTGAAGTAGGATCCTCCTCCGGAAAGAGGAAAGCAAGAACAATTATCTCAAGTTCTCCTCCAGAAATAAAGAAGTTGAACTCAAAGGAAAAGGAAGAAGAAAAAGAAGAAAAGATTACAAAAGCAATTGATTTGGCATCAACTGATGATGAAGAATAATATTTTACAAAGGAGAAGGTGTTGAAGATTCTTGAGCAATCTGGTGGACTACAAAAGATTGGAGATGTATGGTTGTCATGACCATCATATGAATAGGATGAGATTACAGACACCTTGGCTACTTACGTAATTCATAATGATATTGACCTAGGTGATGTGACAAGTGTTTTACTAAAAGTATTGATTGATAATATTGAGGAAATACTAATGGCACAGTCACCTAGTCAAACAACAGAAAAAGACGAAATTCAATTAGCCATGGAAGAAAGATGCCAAAATGCATAAAATAAATTGACTGAGAGCATAAATGAATTGAAAACCTGCATCAAGAGTGTAAATAGTGTGTATAGGTATTGTCTCCAATGGCCTAATGCTATTGGAAACTATAGAGAAAAAATCGATGTTATTGAGCTTGAACTAAATTCTATTGGAAAAGCATATGATATCCTTAATGACAAGGATGGAATGCAAAAGAAAAGGATTAATTCCTTAAAATATGAAATTATAGTCATTTTGGTATAGAGGGATTGTATTTTGAAGACCTTTTGGAAATTTAAAGAGATAATTGATTTGAGATTGGAACGGATTTCCGGTCTCCTGGTTGAAGCTGAGAATAATGCACAAAATATTGCTATTCTAGATACTCTTCTAGAAACAATTGATTCAATAGAAAATAAAAATAGTATTTGTTTAAACATTAGGTTGGTAGTGGATTCCTGGAAGACATGTCTTCTAGAATTGAAAGAAAAATACAAGGAGATATTTTAAGGTAAGAAGGATTGAGGAAAAGAGCTATTTTCTTTATCTTTTTTTTTAAGATTGTTTTTGTAAAAAAATTGAAGGGGGAGAGGAAGCATGTGAAAATAATGAAAATCATTTTATCTCGTCAAAATAATTACAAAGGTTGTTGTTGTTGGATTTTCACATCTCGTGTTGCCATCAATTTGACAAAGGGGGAGATTGTTGGAAGTTGAAGATTGCATCAAAAGGTTGTCATTAATGTCAATAGTTTTTCATTGATTTCAACATAGTATTGAATGTATGAGTTTCTTATCGGAAGTTATTTGCTATTGAAGATGACTGATATATGTGGTCTGGTGTGTTGGTTTGTAGGTTTGGTTTCTACCATGAGACAAGCTATGATTCAGATATTCAAAGATCTTGGCCGACTTAGCATGTGCAACATTTAATGTGGACTAATTATGTCTTATGGATGTTTGAGCTGACATAAGAAATGTGTTAACCTTATATAAGGCCAACCTAATTGAGAAATAAGATATACATATATATGAGACTCTCCAGAAAGAAAAGAGAGATGAACATAGAGATATAAAAAGAGTGTGATAGTAAGAAAGAGAAAGAGAGAGTGCAGCCGAGCAGGGTAAGTGAAATGGGCGAAGACAATAAAGTGTATGATCATAATAGAATTATTGAGTGATTACTAAAATGTAGTACTACCTATATAGAGCTTCATTTGAAACTGAACTAGCTACATAAGAAAGGTGTAATCTATCATTTCACACTTTTGGTTGTAAGCCTTAACTCTTGTATTTTGGAACTTAGCCATCTTTTGTATCTCTATGGCAGTGAGCCCTCTAGGTTTTAGCCCTGTTGGATGGTGAGTCCTTATTGTAGGCAGTGAGCCTTATCTCAAGTAGTGAGCTTTTTTGTAATCAATTTTGATATTCTTTATAGTTTGAGTTAATCCTCACCGTGGTTTTTCCCTCATTGGGTTTTCCACATAAATCTGGTGTTATTGTGTTTGTACATTGGATTTGAGTTTCTGCATTAGCATTTGATGATTAATCATTTAAGAAATTTATGTATTAGTTTTGGTAATTGAATTGAAGGTTATAATCTATGACAATTGATTCACCCCCCTCTCAATTATCTTATTCAATAGATATTGTGGTGTATTTTTGTGTTGCATTGAGATGGATTTCTCTATGTAACATTCTTCTCTATCTTTTTTTTTGTTATGGCAGTGAGCCTTTCTTTCTTTGGTTAGTGAGACCTATTGTACTCGGTGTTGATATCACTTTATATTGTGAGGTAATCCTCATCATTATTTTTCCCATATTGGGTTTTCCACATAAATCTGGTGTTGATTTGTTTCAGTTTTTTTTTATTTTTTTTCATGCTAAATCATCATAACAAATTAAGGGTTAATTAAGTTAATGTGGATCTAAATGTGTATGAGAGTTTTGAAGTTTTAAGTTACAATTGATTCACTCCCTCCCTCTCAGTTGTCTTATGAATTCAATAATTGGTATTAGAACAAGGTTCCTTGGAAGAAAGATTAACCACTTGAGGTAGATCTAGGATGGCGCACAAGAAAGAGATCCCTATATTTGATGGAACAGATTATGAATTTAGGAAGACAAAGATGGAAAGTTTTTTGGTTTACCTTGGATATGATGTTTTGAATTATCTTAAGGATGGATACACTGAACCTAAAAATGGCCTTAGTACTATTTATGAGATCAATGCCTATGAAACCAATGGTAAAGCAAGGTATGCTCTCTTAAATAGTATTACAAATTTTGTATTCATGAAAGTGATGAGTATGAAAACTGCTAAAGCAATTTGGGATAAGTTAGAGAGCATTTATGAAGGAGATGATAAGGTCAAAGAAGCTAAGATGCAGAATCTGAAGATCATGTTTGAGAACTTGTAGATTTTTGAAGCATAAAATGTTACAAGTTATATGCAAAGGGTAGATGAAGTTGTTAGCTCCATCAGAGGTCTTGGTGGTGAACTCAAAGAACCAAAAGTGGTAAAGAAAATTCTCAAAACTCTTCCTAAATCTTATAGCCATAAAGTGTATGCTATTGAAGAATTTGAAAATTTGAATCAATATACTAGAGATCAGTTGTATTGCTCTTTAACTTCTTTTGAGATGAGATAATTTGGAACAAATAGTGGTGCAAATTTTGAGATCGCTTTTAAGGTTGGGAAATCAAAGGAGATCAAGGAATCAAATCGGGAGGATCTTGATGGTATAGAAGCTAAATTTGTATGGAGAATGAAGAAGGTTACTATAAATTACAATGGTAAGTTGTCTTTCAAATTTTTTAGTTGTGGAAAGATAGGTCACTATGCTTCAAGATGTCCAAACAGAGTTTTGAATAACAAAAATAAGGAGAAAAAAGGTAAGATGATTAAGAAAATTTATTATGTTAGAGAATATATAAGTATTTATGATGATGAATATAATTACAAAGATGATGATGATGAATTCTTGTCCATGGCTTTAAAAGATGAATCTTTTTCTATTAACTCTGAGAGATGTGTGAAGAAAATCCCTCCAGAGACAAAGGATAAGACTGAAGGTACTTTGGTATCTTATTTTCATGATAGACAAGAGAAGAACTACATGATCATTTACAGTGGATGCTCTAATCATATGACTGGTGACAAGAGTAAGTTTTTTAAACTCAAAAAATATGATGGAGGATGTGTTAGATTTGGTGATGACATATCTGCTAAGATATGTGGAAAAGGTTCTATCAATTTTGATGGAAAGCATAATACTGATGATGTTTACTATGGTAAGTGTTTAATGCATAACCTCTTGATTGTTGGAAAATTTTGTAGCAAAGGATACAATCTTATGTTTTAGGATGATGGATGTGAGATCTCAGAAAAAAATCTAAAACTATGGTTGTTGCTAGAAGGATAGATGGAAATATTTATTAGCTTAAGGGTGTTGATGGTCATTGCTTTATGACTCATATTAATGAAAGTTGGCTATGGAATAGAAGAATGTGTCACATCAACTTTGATAGCCTAGTGAGGATAAGTTCAGTTCAAGTTGTAAGAGATCTACTACCGAACTATTGGAACTAGTGCATATAGATTTTTTTGGCCATACAGAGTAAAAATTATTCAAGGTGACAAGTATCTCATGCTTTTAATTGATTCTTATTCCATAATGATATGGGTTCTTTTCTCAAAGAAAAATTAGAATCTCTAGACATGTTTAAAGCATTCAAAGTTATGGTTGAAAATGAAATGGATATGAAAATCAAATGTTTTAGGTCTAACATGTTGAATGAACAAGACAACTGAAAGGGGGGAGTGAATCAATTGTATCGATTTAAAACATTAAAACTCTCAAAAATAATCAGATCCACATGCATTTATTAAACCCTTATTTAGTTAAAGTGATTAATCATGAATTTCAAATAATAGAAATTAAAATAACAACACCATACACAAAAGAACACCATATTTACATGGAAATCCCAATGAGGGAAGTACTAGCTCACAATATAAGTAATTGAAAAAGTGGTACAAGGGATCACTACCAAAATAGGACACATTGTCCAAAAGGCTCACAACTAGGGTTCACTACCACAAAAAGAACACGAGCAAATAGAATAGAAATGTTACACAAAGAAAAACTTCTCAATGCAATAGGGAATCCACCACAAGTGCTCCAATACTTTCATAGCCTTGTTTGAAAGATTGTGGACACCTTTAGCTCACTACATTCAGAAGTCCAACACTTTGAAGTTCACACTACTTTGCTCAAACTCGCACTCTACTCTTCAAAAATTCACATCACTTGCATCACACACCTCTGTTCTTTCTATCTTTTCTATCTTAACAACCTCCAACATCTTGACTCATACTTATACCATCCTCAACCTTGAAAAATTTCTCCAAGTTTAGCAATACATGCTTCACACTTTGCAATTTCAAATTAGGTTGCCACTAAACATTCCCATGGGGTGAAATCACAATAATATGTCTCTTTTTGCCCAAGATGGACATTTACATCAATATTTTTAACTGAATCTTCATCTTTTGAGACCTATAGCAGGTAAACCGTTAAGAATTTGAAGATGATGTGAACTGGTGATTTGTGGCAATTTGTGTGAAGATTCTAGATTTTTTTTTCAAATTTTCTGAAATAAATCATGAATCTTTCAACATCACCTTTAATAACTAGTTTTAAACAAACAAAAAACATTTTTCAAAAAGTAACGTTTGTGTCATAAAACATAACTTTTTTCTATAAAGGATTAAATTCTAATTTTTGAAATATAGATTTTCAACATCAATATCTAGGGAATGGATATTTTTTTATAATTTTTTGTTGCATATTTTTTTTAAAATTAATTTCCACCTCTACACAACAAAGAGCCTGATATTTGGAGAAAAACCTATGTTTAGTAAAAATTAAATACATGATAAAATGAAAATATAAAAAATCTATACTTGTTGGAAATCTCATTTCAAGGGCTGCAATCTTGCAAAATATAAATTTTAAATGATGTTATTTAATCCCTCAAAAGGTAAAGAAAAAGTTGTTTTATGCTATCATTTTGATAGGTGCGAAGGAGACTCCATTGTGGGTATGATTTAATACTAGAGGGGTTCTATCCAAGGGGGTTTGATCTAAGGGGGTATTATCTATCCCTTATCAATTAAAATCCTTTAGATGCAGCCTCTCAAGACTTAGATCATTATTTTTTTCTAAAAACGGTGATTTTAAGAAAAAATTGGCACATCCCAAAAGTGAGACACACTATTCTGGCAGCACCCCATGGTGGACAGGAATGAAAGTGAACCAAAATAACACTTAACTAGGACCCAAATTAAATCTCACACTCTATGATATGCCTTCATTAATACTTGAACATCTTTGAATGTAGTGTAAATACCAGGTCGGTCGTTACCCATGAAAACACATTAAACATTAAGTACACGCTTCCTTAAATCAATCTAAAACTTCCATAAATCAAAATTCGCTTTAACATGATCCAAGATCATCCAGAAAACCAAAAAATTCCTTCGCAAAAAATCTCACCTAAAGATTATAATCATACTATTTATCCTGACAACACTACCAGATACTATAATACCTTTTAACTCAAAAGACCTTCTGAAATTCCTAACCATGAATCCTCTTGATGCAAACAAGAGAACAAAACCATTAACTCTCCTTCAGATCCACAAGTCTTAACAAGCAACTGTAGAGAAATTTAAAGCAAATACATTTCTCCCAGACACATATGTACAACACTACAAAACCAATTCACATACTGGTGAACACAAATTTCTCTGACTAGTGATCTAGAAGCCCAAATTTTGGATATAGAAACTCTAAAAAACTCTAACCATCATATCAAAACCACAAAAGCATATCTTTATCCTAGAAGAAATGTGAAGCAAAATAGGAACACCTCTGCAATACCCTATTTCCTTATTTTATCATTTTTTTAAATATCCTCGACATCTTCATCATGCAAAAACCTTCCTTAACATCTAGTTGACACCAATGAACACCAACCTATTTACATAAATGACAACACCTTCATACTTGAAACAATCTCCCCCTTTGTCATTGATGGCAACAAAAGATGTGAAAAACCATCAAATACAACACAATAGCTATGAACACATTTTCTTATTATTTTCTTTTTTTTCTCCCCCTGAGTAGATAAATGTTTTCACGTGATTCTTTCTCCCCCTTTGACATCAATAGAAAAGGATAAAAATGTTTGCATTTTTCTCCCCCTTTGACACTGAACCAAGATAATTTCTCTAAATGCTCCCCCTTAAGAGTACATCCAACCAACTCTACAACAATGAAAACACATGACACTACCTACTCCCCCTAAGAGGTAGCCACCAACATTAGTCCAGAAAAGAGATGAATCCATAGATTCATTGGATTGATGCATCTCCATATGCATCTAGTTCAAGAAAGGAGAGGAAGTAACCCCCCCACTTATCCCAAAGATACTCAAAAGTATCCTTAGGAAGAGCCTTAGTAAATATGTCAACAATCTAATCCTTTGTAAGTATATATTCAAGCTTCACCTTATTCTCAATAACCTTTTGTCTCAGAAAGTGATACCTAATTGATATATACTTTGTCCTTGAATGCATCACTGGATTCTTTGAAATGTTAATTACACTTGTATTATAACAAAATATATAAATAGGTTCATCATATACTACATTGACATCATTCAATATCTATCTCATCCACAATACTTATGTGCAAAAATATGCTACAGCAATATACTCAACATATGTAGTGGATAAGGAAATTGAATCTTGCTTATTGCATAGGCGATTGTTGTTGTACCAAAAGTTCTACTTGTCAATGCCCAATACAACCACCAAATTTATACAAGATCCAAGATCCACGGGAGGGAATTAATCCATGTCATGAACCCAAGCACCATATTAAATAGCACAAGGAGACCAAGGGTGAAACTCTTGCAACAATCCCCCTAGCACAAGAGAGGGGTTTGAACCTGTGACGTTAGATCTGATACAAATCTACATCCAAGAAAGAATGCACCACCACTTGTACTTTTTTTTATCAACACAACCAGCCCAATTTGCATCTGTGTAAGCATTTAATGTGAATTTAGTATCCTTAGGATACCATAAACCATAATCTAGAGTTCCTCTTAAATATCTTAATATCCTCTTCACAACTAAAACATGTGTTTCTTTAGGATCTTCTTGAAATTGAGCCACAAGACAAACTACATGCATGATATCTAATCTAGTAGTAGTTAGATATAGTAGTCCACCAATCATAGATCTATATTTTCTCTGATTAGCCTTGTGTGAATCATCATCTTTTCTCAATTTACAACCAGTCACCATAGGAGTGCATACCGGTTTGGAGTCTTCCATTCCAAACTTCTTCAACATCTCTTTGACATACTTTGACTATGAAATAAAAATGTCTTTATCTGTTTGATTTATTTGTAGCCCAAGGAAAAAATTCATTTCCCCAAACATTGATATCTCAAAATATTTCTACATTTCTTCTATGAATTTCTTACACATAGCTTAATTTCCTCCAAAGATAATATCATCCACATACACAACCACTATCAATATTTTGTCTTCCTCAATTTTGAATTAAGGATTGCTATTTATGGTGCCTTTACTGAATCCTTGTTGTATCAAATATTTGTCAAATCTTGCATACCAAGCTCTAGGATCTTGCTTTAATCCATATAATTCCATCTTCAATTTACACACCATATCTAGTTTTTGTAACAACTGAAATCCTTCTGATTGTTCCATGTAAACCTCTTCTTCCAATTCACCATTCAAAAAAGTATACTTCACATCCATCTAATAAACTTTAAAGACTTATATGTTGCAAATTCCAAAAACATTCTAATAGCTTCCATCCTATCCATAGAGGAAAATGTATCCTCAAATTCTATCCCTTCCACTTGTGAGTAACGCTTACACACAAGCCTTTCCTTATTTCTTACCACTTATCCATTCTCATTCAGTTTATTTCTGAATACCCACTTAGTTCCAATTATGTTATTGTTTTCCAATCTAGGAACCAATTCCCAAGTCTAATTTTTCTGAATTTGCATAAGTTCTTTCATTTCCTTCATCCAATTTTCATCTTTGCATGCCTCACTATTTTAGGTTCAACTTTAGAAAGTAAACACATATTTACCTTAGCTTTAGCATCTCTGCTTCTTGTCAATACTCCTTTCCTCTTGTCTCCAATGATTTTTTCTTCGGAATGATTCTTTTGCACATACTTAGGGATCTTCTCTAGAGCTTCTTTCTCTTCATTTTGTACTTCTTTTTCTTCTTCTTCTTCTCTACAATCAAGTTCATCTGACACATATCCATCTACTGCAATTGAATTATGTAAATTTTCAGTAACCTTAACATTTGCACTTTCAATAATCTTTCTCAGCTTTTTGTTGTAACATTTGTAAGCTTTTATATTAGTAGAATATCCAAGGAAGATACCTTCATCAAATATTGCATCAAAATTTCCTAATTTTTCTTCATCTCTTTTGATATAACATTTGCTTCCAAACACTCTAAAGTACTTGACAGTAGGAATCCTTCCATACAATAGCTCATAGGGAGTCTTTATGTTGTTAGCTTTAGCTTGAACTTTGTTAAGTATGTAAACAGTAGTATGAGTTGCTTCTCTCCAATAGACTTTCAATAGATTTTCTTCTTTCATCATAGTTCTAGTAGCTTCTTGAACAGTTTGGTTTTTCCTTTCAACCACTCCATTCTACTGAGGAGTTCTAGGGGCATAAAAGTGCCTCTTTATTCCATGAACTTCACAAAACATGTTAAAATCATTGGAGATGAATTCTCCACCTTTTTCAAACCTTAAACATTTTATATTCACATTCATTTCATTCTCAACCATAGCTTTAAATTCTTTGAATCTATCTTGTACATCAAATTTCTCTTGAAGAAAAGTAACCCATGTCATTCTAAAGTAATCATCAATCAAAAGAATAAAATACCTGTCACCTTGAAGAATTCTCACCCTTGTAGGACCACATAGATCTGTATGTATTAATTTTAGTAATTTGGTAGTAGATTGTTACTTTCTTTTGAAACTACTCTTTACTTGCTTTCCAAATTGACAATTCTTGTAAACAGCATTGATAGGCTTTGTAATTCTTGGTAGGTCTCTTACTGCATGAACTAAACTGATTATGACTAAGTTATAAAAGTTCATGTGACACATACTCTATTTTCATAACCAAATTTCATTAATCTAATATATGAAGCATTAACCATCAACACCCTTAAGCTGATAGATATTTCCATCTATCCTCTTTCCAACAGCAATCATAGTTATAGATCCTTTTCTAATCTCACACATTACATCCTTTTCTACATATTTTTCGAACACTCAAAATATTATGCCTTAAACCTTTAACATAGTAAATATCTTCAATTTTATGCTCTCCATCAAAACTGATTGAACCAATTCCACAAATCTTATCTCCTCAATCATCTCCAAATTTAACTAATCCTCCATCATAATTTTCAATTTTAAAAAACTTACTTTTATCTCTGGTCATGTTATTAGAG
This sequence comes from Sequoiadendron giganteum, assembly GCA_007115665.2. Classification (NCBI taxonomy): domain Eukaryota; kingdom Viridiplantae; phylum Streptophyta; class Pinopsida; order Cupressales; family Cupressaceae; genus Sequoiadendron; species Sequoiadendron giganteum. Next base: position 199,010,641 of record CM021109.1, on the reverse strand, counting down.
TAGCCACTATCAACAACCCAGTAATTCTTATCTTGTTTGACATGAAAATCAGAAACTAAAGTACCTCCAACTTTCTCCAGAATACTTTCTTTCACACAACTTTCAAAGTTAACAGAAGTAGATTCATATTTTAAAGCCAAGAACAAGCATTCATTTTCATCAGCATCCTCATAATCAAATTCATCATTAGAAATACCATCTTCTTTGACATAGTAACTTCTTTTGATCATCTTTCCTTTATTCTCCTTACTCTTATTATGCATAGCTCTATTTGGACATCTTGAAGCATACTGACCTACATTTCCACAACTAAAACATTTGAAAGGTAATTTACCTTTGTACTTATCGGTGACCTTTTTCATCCTTCTTATAGATTCAGCTTCCACATCATCAAGATCTTCTCCTTCTGAATCTTCAATATTTTTTTTTTCTAGCCTTAAAAGCAATTTCCACTTTTGTACCATTTTTCAAACCAAAATTTCTCATTTCAAATGAAGTCAATGTACCAATCAACTGATCTTTAGAATAAGTATAAAAATTTGCAACTTCCTCAATAGCATATCCCTTTTCACTGTATGAATCATGAAGAGTTCTAAGAACTTTCTTTACCACCCTAGGTTCTTTGACTTGTGCACCAAGACCTCTCATAGCACTTACCAGCTCATCAACTCTCTCATCTGCCTTGATTTCATTACTTGTGCTCAAACTATTCGAAGGTGCAACATATTGAGTTTTTATTTCCTTTTCAATCTCAAATCCATGAGATTCCAAATATCCTTCCATATTTGTCTTCTAGAATGCATAGTATGTTTCATCAAATCTAGGGAAATCAATTTGTTTCACCATTCCAGATCTAACTCAAGTGGTTAAGCTCTTCTCCAAGGAACCTTTCTATGATACCAATTTTTAAATGAACAAGATAACTAAGAGGGGGGGTGAATCAGTTGTAGAAATTTAAAACATCAAGACCCTCAACAGTAATCAAATCCACATGCATTCATTAAACCCTTATTATGTTAAAGTGATTAATCATGAAATGTAGATAAGAGAAACTGAAATAACAACACCATACACAAGAGAACACCAACTTTACGTAGAAAACCGAATGAGGGAAAAATCACAAAAACGATTAGCTCACAATATAATTAATTGCAAAACCAGTACAAAGTATCACTACCAAAATAACACACTATCCAAAAGGCTCATAGACAGGGCTCATTGCCACAGAAAGAACACAAGAAGATAGAAGAGAAATGTTACAAGATAAAAAAACCTTCTCAATTCAATAGGGAATCCACCATAAATGCTCCAACACTTTCGTAGCCTTGTTTGAAAGATTGCAGACACCTTTAGCTCACTACATTCAAGAGTCCAACACTTTGAAGTTTGCATTGCTCTACTCAAACTCACACTCTACTCTTCAGAAATTTGTATCACTTGCATCACATAGCTATGTTATTTTTATATTTTCTATCTTAACAACCTTCAAAATCTCAAATCATACTTATATTTTCCTCAACCCTAAAAACTTTCTCCAAGATCGGCAATACATGCTTCACACTTTGCAATTTCAAACTAGGTCGGCACTAAACATTCCCACAATGGATAGGAATGAAAGTGGACCAAAACAAAACTTAATTCGAACCCAAATTAAATCTCACATGCCACGCTATTCCTTCATTAATACTTGAACATCTTCGAATGTAGTGTAAACACCAAGTCAGTCGTTACTCATGAAAACACATTAAACATTAAGTACATGCTTCCTTAAATCAATTCAAAAGTTTTGGACAGTAAAATTCACTTGAACATGATCCAAGATCATCCTGAAAACCTACAACTTCCTTCACAACAAATCTCACATGAAGATTATAATCATACTATTTATCCAGACAGCACTACCAGATACTTCAATACTCTATAACTCAAACTACCTTCTTCTAAAATGCCTGACCATGAATCCCTTTGACACAAACAAGAGAACAACACCATTAGCTCTCCTTTAGAACCAAAAGTCTTGAAAAGAAACTGCAAATAAATATGGAGAAAATACATTTCTCCCAAACACCTCTGTACAACACTATAAAACAAGTTCACATATTGGTGAACACAACTTTTTCTTACCAACGATCCAAAAGCCCAAATTTTGGATATAAAACCTTTGAAAAACTCTAACCAACATATCTAAACCACAAAAGTAGATATTCAGCTTAGAAGAAGTGTGAAGCAAAACCAGAACACCTCTGCAACACCCTGTTTCCTTATTTTATCAATTTTCTCAATATAATCAACATCTTCATCATGTAACAACCTTCCTTAACACCTAGTTGAAATCAATGACAACACCAACCTGATGACTTCCTATTCACATCAATGACAACACCTTCATACTTGCAACATTAAAAAGGTGGAGAGTTCACCTCCAATGATTTTAACATCTTTTTGTGAAAACCATGGCATAAAGAGGCACTTGTCTTCCCCTACAACTCCTTAGCAAAATGGAGTGATTGAAAGAAAGAATAGGACTGTTCAAGAAGCTACAAGAACAATGATGAAAGAGGAAAATATACCGGAATTCTACTGGAGAGAATCAATTCATACTATTTTTTATATACTTAATAGAGTTCAAGCAAGAGCAAACAGTACAAAGACTCCTTATGAGCTATGGTATGGAAGGATTCCTACTGTCAAGTACTTCCGAGTGTTTGGAAGAAAATGTTATATTAGAAGAGATGAATATAACTTAGTAAATTTTGATACAAGTTTTGATGAAGGTATCTTCCTTGGATAATCTACTAAAAGAAAAGCTTATCGGTGCTACAACAAGAGATTGAGAAAGATTGTTGACAATGGAAGTGTCAAGGTTGATGAATTTTTATACGAGAATTCAATGATTATATATGGATATGAATTAGATGAATCTTGTTGCAGAGAAGAAGAAAAATTTGAAGAAAGAGAAGTGTGCATTGAAGAGGAAGAAGCTTTGGAAAAGACTCCTAAAACTCCTAAGTATGTGCAGAAGAATCATTCTGAAAATCATATAATTCAAGATAGGAACAAAGGTGTATCGATAAGAAGGAAATTTGCTGAAGAACAGGTAAATCTATGTTTACTTTCTCAATTTTAACCTAAAATAGTGATTGAGGCATGTAAGGATGAATAATGGATCAAGGGTATGAAAGAAGAACTATTGCAAATGGAGAAAAATCAGACTTTGGAACTTGTGCCAAGACCAACAAGAAATAATGTGATTGGAACTAAGTGGGTATTCAAATACAAAGTAAATAAAAATGGAGAAGTGGTAAGGAACAAGGAAAGGCTTGTGTGTAAAGGCTACTCACAAGTTGAAGGAATAGATTCTTAGGAGGAATTTTCTCCAATGGAAAGATTGGAAGCTATCATGATGTTTTTGGCATTTGCAGCACATGAGGATTTCAAAGTTTATCAAATGGATGTGAAGTCTACTTTCTTGAATGGAGAATTGGATGAAGAGGTATACATAGAATAACTAGAAGGATTTCAATTATCAAACAAACTAGATATGGTATGTAGATTGAAGAAGGAATTGTATGGATTGAAGCAAGCTCCTAGAGCTTGGTATGCAAGGTTAGATAAGTATTTCATGCAGTAAGGATTCAATAAAGGTATCGTAGATAGCAATATTTACTTTAAAGTTGAAAAATATCAAATCTTTATTGTGGTTGTATATATTGATGACATAATATTTGAAAGCAATAGAGATATGTGCAAGAAGTTTGCAAAGGGAATGCAGAAAGAGTTTGAAATGTCTATTTTTGGGGAGATGAATTTCTTCCTTGGATTACAAATAAATTAGATAGACAAAGGTATTTTCATTTCACAATCAAAGTATGTAAAAGAAATGTTGCAGAAGTTTGGAATGGAAGATTCTAAACTGGTGTGTACTCTTATGGTTACTAGTTGTAAGTTGAGAAAGAATGATGAATCTTCTAAGGTTGATCAGAGCAAGTATAGATCAATGATTGGTGGATGACTACATCTAACTGTTACTAGATCAGATATCATGCATGCAATTTATCTTGTGGCTACATTTCTAGAAGATCTTAGAGAGTCACATGTTGCAACAATGAAGAGGATGTTCAGATACTTGAAGGGCACTCTGGATCATGGCTTGTGGCATCCAAAGGATATTGATTTTACTCTATGTGCTTACACAGATGTAGATTGGGTTGGTTGTGTGGATGATAGAAAAATTAAAAGTGGTGGTGTATTCTTTCTTGGATGCAGATTGGTGTCATAGCTAAGGAAGAAACAAGATTCGGTATCTTTATCTATTGTAGAGGTAGAGTACATTGCAGAAGCATCTTGCTGCACACAGGTGTTGTCGATGACACAAATATTGAAGGATATCAGAGTAGTATATGATGAACCAATTTCTATCTTCTATGATAATAAAAGTGCTATCAATATTTCAAATATTCTAGTAATGTATTCAAGAACAAAACATATATCAATCTAGTATCACTTTCTAAGAGAGAAGGTTGTAGAAAATGAAGTTAAGCTTGAGTATATACCTACAAAGGATCGGGTTGTTGATATATTCACTAAGGCTCTTCCTAATAATGTATTTGAGTATCTTCAGGGGAATTTGGGGGTCATTTCCCCTCCTTCTTTGAACTAGAAGCATAAGGATATGCATCAGTCCAGTGGATTTCAAAATTCATTCTTTTGTTTGGACTGATGTTGGTCGCTACCTCTCAAGGGGAGTAGGTAGTGACACTGTTGGTTGTTGAAATCAAGGGGAGTAAGTGTTATCATTATGAAATGGTTGTTGATTTGTGCAATATGGTGTGTGCTCCTAAGGGGGAGTATACTGAGTAGTAAAGAAAGAATTTTTAGAATAATTGTAAGGTTGAATAATGTCAAATGAAAAACATCAATGATATAAATATTTTTTTCCTTTGTCATTGATGTCAAAGGGGGAGAATGGGACATGTGAAAAAGAAGATATTAAGGGAGAGAGAGAATCATGTGAAAATGTTCACTTGTTAAAGGGGGAGATAACAGTATAGAAAGAGGGGGAGAAAGTAAAGAGAAAAGAGAAAAGGAAATAGTATGGAGTAGATTTGTGTCTTTGATGATTTTTCACATCATGTGTTTCCATTAATGACAAAGGGTAAGATTGTTGCAAGTGTGAGAATATTGGTGTTTTCATTGATGTCAACAAGCTTTTGTTTTCATTGGTGTCAATTTTATGAGAAGGAAGAAGATCATTATTGAGGAAGATATTTTGCAAGAGTATGTTGGTGTTATCTATGTTTTGATTAGTGGTATTATGTTGTCATTAGTAAGCTATTGGTGTCAACCTCTAGTGTTTCTTTGATAATATTATATATATGGATATATGGTTGAGTTTCTCTATTGAATTTGGCTTGGTGGTGATGAGGATGTGTCTTTGATGCTTGGTTTTCAAGTGCTTTTGAGAAAATTTGATAAAAAGAAGAAATAGTGTGTTGCAATGTTGTTTTGGGTTGCAGATTAGTGTGTTGGTGTTGCTTCGCATTTCTTCTAGGTTGAAGATCTACCTATGCATTTTGGATATATTGATCAGATGAGTTCAAAGGTGTTGTATTCAAAATGTGGTGTGTCGGATCATTGTGCAGAAGAAGTTGTGTGAATAGTGCATTGCAAAGGTTTCTGGGAGAAATGACTTTGCTTCACATTTCTTCATAGAGTTGCTTTAGGTCTTACAGATTTGAAGGTATGCTGATTTTTTTGGTATCTTTTTTCAGTCAAGGTGGTTTGAGGTTTCATTCTTCATAAGTCAATTTTTTGAGTCACGATGTATGGTAGAGTTATCTGAGTGTACTGAGTGTGTACATTTATTAGGTAGAAGTTTTTGTGAAGGATTTTGTTACATTTTAGGGTGTTTATGGAATATTCCAAGTTATTTTTAGGTGATATTTATTGTTCGTGGGGTTTTTTTGGATTAAAGGAAGTGTGTACTTAATATTTTAATAGTGTTTACATGGGTAAAGGTCGACCTTAGTGTTTACACTAATTACGATGGATATTAATTGTTTATAGAAGTGTATTGTAGTATAGTGTTGTAGATTTGGGTCCCAAATAAGGAATGGTGTGATCCTCCTTCACTTCTATCTGCCATGGGAGTGTTTTGGTGCTGACCTAATTTGATTTTGCACAGTTGATGTGCATAGCCAATCTTGGAGAATGGTTTCAAGGTTGAAGATGGTATAAATAACAATTTATTTGTTGATGGATGAAGAGATAGAAAAGAGAGATGCAAATTATGTGAATTTCAAAGTGTTAGAGTGCAAATTTGGAGAGTGCAGTGTGAGATTTCATGTATTAGATCGATGGATGCAGTGAGAAAAATGTGTCTATAATTCTTCAGTCATGTTGTGAAGGATTTGATGATATGGTGGTGGATTTATTTGTTGCATTGAGATAGATTTCTCTGTGTTTAACATTCTTCTCTATCTTATTTTTTATTCTAGCAATGAGCCTTTCTTTATTTGGGAAGTGAGCCCTATTGTATTTGATGTTGATATTACTTTATATTGTGAACTAATCCTCACTGTGGTTTTTCCCATCTTGCGTTTTCCATGTAAATTTGGTGTTCTCTTATGTATGGTGTTGATTTGTTTTAGTTTTTTAATTTTCCTTTCATGTTGAATCATCAAAATAGATTAAGGGCTAATTAAGTTAATATGGATGTGAATGTGTATGAGGGTTTTGAATTTTTAAGGTACAACTAATTCTCACCTCCCCCTCTTAGTTTTCTTGTGCATTCAACAATGATTCTTAATCTTGCATCATATTTGGTTTGAGAGAATGTTCAGTTCAAACTTTTTAGTCCATGTTGATTATGCTCAACAATTTGTCTATATTTATATGAAAGTCTACTACACTCAAGTTTGGAGCATGAGGAGGTTACAATTACAATAAATCCACCATTGTTGAGTTTCAAATAGGTCTTCAAGATTGATTTTCTTAACAATTCACTTGTTTATATGTGTAGGTTTTTTAGAGAATTTGAAGTGGACGAAAGCCTATTGAGATCAATAGTTATGAATTTTACAATGGTCACATATCATTCATAAGGTGACATCCACATATAATTTTTAAGTAGTTATTCCTAATCTTCCATCACATTTGGTTTGAGAGAATGTTCAATTAAAAATTTCTAGTTATTTTTGCTTATGCTCAACAATTTGTGTATATTTATATGTAGGTCTACTACACTCAAGTTTGGAGCACGATGAGGTTAAAATGATAATAAATCCACCCTATAATTATTAAGGTGACATACATGATAGAATTATAAGTAGTGATTCTTAATCTTTCATCAGATTTAGTTTCAAGTTTATGTTGCTTATCCACATAGTTTGTCTATATTTATATGCAGATCTATTTAGTTTTTGGAGAAGTGAGTAAGGATGAGTGGATTCTACAAGGAAAATGATAGGGATCACCTTAGGGTGCTAGAGATGAGAATGGCATGTAGCCATAGAGAGGGAAATATGATATGCATAAAATTTGTACACTTTAGGGTGGTAGAGATGAGAATGGAATGTAGCCATAGAGTGGGAAATATGATATGCATAAATTTTTTATACTTTAGGGTGGTAGAGATGAGAATGGCATGTAGCCATAGATAGGGAAATATGATATGCATATAATTTGTACACCTTCGGGTGGTGCTTTGATGTATTTTTACATGAGGACATGGAAAATATGATATGCGTATTATTAGTTATATTTACATGATGGATGTGATGTTTTATGTGTATATTGAGAATGCACATGGTATGTAGCTATATTGACAATGAATATGATGTTTTATGTGTATGCTAACAATGCACATGGTATGTAACTAGATTGATTAGATTTGGATGGTCATATGTAAACAATTTCATGAGGTACATATGTATGTTCATGAATGACAAGTTTAATATCATGTGCATGTATGTATGTTCATGAATTTCAAGTGTATTCTTGTTCATGTGTAAGTATCCCATGTGTATGCTCAAAAGGCTCGTACGAGACTACGTTAGAATAGTGCACTAAGATTTGATTGGGTGACTTGGAGAATGAAAAAATAACTTTCATATAATTTAGCTACCCATTTGGACATGTTAGTGCAATTGATTTTGGTCCAAAAAGAAAAAAAAATGCTTCTTTCCAAATTTGCACTTCTCTCTACTGACACTTTTTGTGACTTTGCATTGTAAGTTGGCATGATCATCCAGTGTTGAGTTGAAAAAAATGGAGAGAGGTTAATGTGGAGGGATATTATATGGACTTTTATGTGTAGACAAAATATTGTTAGGTTCCACAAGCTTCAAGAACCACTCCAACATAGTTTGGCAATTTTTTTCTATTAGGGCTCTTAAGAGACCACCAAAATAGTGCACTCTAAAATGATCAAGTGACTTCGAGAACAAATAGATCCCTTCCCTATCATTTAAAGGCCCACTTGGATGTGTTGGTGCAATCATTTTTGGTCTAGGAAGCACAAAACAAAAAATATGCTTCTTTCCAAATTTACACTGCTCTCTACTAACACTTTTTGCAAGTTTCCATTCAATTATGGCATGGCCAAATGGTGTTGAGTTGACTAAAAATAAGAGAGGTTTATGTGGAGGTATTTCATATGGACTTGTACATGAAAATGAAACATTGTTAGGTGCTATGAGCTCTAAGAACCACTCTATCATAGTTTGGTATTTTTTCTCTCTTAAGGCTCTTAAGAGACTACATCAAAATAGTGCACTCCAAAATGAATGAGTGACTTGGAGAAAAAAAAGAGCCCTTCCCTAGAATTTAGCTACCCACTTGGATGTGTTGGCACAATCGGTTTTGGTCTAGAATGCATAAAAAAATTCTTATTGCCAAATTTGCACTGCTCTCTATTGACACTTTTTGCAATTTTCCATTCTAAGTTGGCATGGCCAAACGGTGTTGAGTTGACCAAAAATAAGAGATTTTTATGTGGAGGGATGTAATTTTTACTTATATGTGTAGATGAAACATTTTTAGGTGCCAAAAGCTCCAAGAACCACTCCATCATAGTTTGGTAGTTTTTTGCTCTTAGGGCTCTTAAGAGACTACATCGAAATAGTGCACTCTGAAATGATCGGGTGACTTGGAGAATGAATAGAACCCTTCCCTAGCATTTAGTTGCCCACTTGGACATGTTTGTATAGTTGGTTTTGGTCTAGGATGCACAAAACAAAAAAATGTGCTTATTGTCAAATTTGTATTGCTCTCTACTGATGCTTTTTGCAAGTTTCCATTCTAAGTTGGCATGGCCAAACGGTGTTGAGTTCACAAAAAATGAGAGAAATTTATGTTGAGTTCTCCAAAATGATCGATACAAATGAAAATAATGATGATTATGATGAAAATATTCATAGACTAAAAAATCTTATCCAAAAAATAATTTTGTGTAGTAATTTGGAGAGATATATTTACAAGTATTTAATGGACAACTAGTGACACTATTTTGGGTTTTTACATAGTCATTTTAAATATCAATTTTTATTGTTGAAACTATTCTCCACCAATTTATTATAATATTAAATATAATTTATGAGAATTATAATGTTATCCATTGGATTATTATCAATTATGAGTTTATATTAATATTTTAAGTCATTATTATCCATTCATTTTCTCTTTAGATTATAAATTATAATGTTATAATTCATTGAATCATTCATATGGTTATATTTATATATCTTGTAAATTAGTAGAAATTGTGATGCCAATTATTTCCACAAAACTATTTCATACCTTCAAGCTAAGGTGGTTGGTCTTAATCACATATTCCAACTCTTACAAGTGAAGAAAATAAGGAGTACAAGTGAATGAAACACTATATTTAGGGTAGTATTGTTATATTAGGCTAACAAATTGGCCACAAAATGTATAATTTAGGAAATTAGGTGTACAATTAGGTCTATGCACATATGAGGGAGAAAAATCTAGTGTGAAATTGTCATAGATGACAATTTACGATGCTACAACTACTTATAAAGTGAAGTTACAACCATATGGAACAAGCCCACTTACATAAATGGGAGGACATGTGTCAACATAGCATGTGAGAACAGTCTGGAAGTGATCTCTTTACTCATAAATTATGATGTGAAGAGGCTATGTGACATAATAAGAACCTACCACATAGCGCCACTTGTCACAATAGTGTGTGACTGTAAATTTGCAAGGCTTGGGAATTTAAAAATGTGATGGTATAAGCAAATGCAATGCAATAAGAACTTTGCATGTGGGTGAAAACTAAGACCATAGTGGGGACCACTCCAACGAGCACATAAAAGTGACTTAAATTTTCTAAATAATGTGTGCACGTAATGAAAAAGGTAAAGTTGGTAACTAGAAATTATGGGTCGATCAACGAACAATTAGAGAGACATGTAGGAATAACTTATAGACCCATAATGAGTTGATAAATTCAATGACCAAATAGAAATAATTAATAGATCCATGAGGGGGAAAATTCTAGGGTTTAGGATTTAATCCCTATAAGACTAGGTTTAATAGAATTTATGAATAAACCATAGAATTTATATCAACCTAGTGCCAATATGTCATACATTCCCTATCAGACCTATAGATCATTGTCACTATCATATGATTGAAATTGTAACCAAAATATCTAATCACTTATTAAAGTTCTTTTCAGGAGCTTTCATTTATGTTTAATGGTTATTATCCCCTTACATTATGATAGTCCTCTTATGATATATTTTAAACAATCATTTCATAATATTAAAGAAAAATAGTATACCACTTTGAGGGGGTGACCTTCAGTAATCATATAATAACATATGAATTCAATATTGTATGATAATTATATGGTGGAGAGTTCTCTTCCTTGTTTATAGGATAAAATATGTAGGGGCATACCCATTCATCCTAATTAAGGGGTATTAGTGTATTAACTAATATATATGTTAGGATTAAGAATGCTACAAATTCTTATCCATAGGAGTATATAATATGTATTTAGGAATATCATTTTAGGTGTGTGTGTGAATTTGACCTACCTAAATGCAAAAAAACTAAGTAATACAAGGATCAAAACACAAAAAAAACACTCAAGATTGGCCTAGCTTAGTCTAAACAAAAACACAAGAAATTGGAACTCTTTACCTTGTTTAAACTGTTCTTTTCGTTGGCCCTTGATTATCGTCGATTTGTGTGCTTTCTCCTTGGAAAAATGGCATAAAACCTAATGCAATATGGAGTTATGATGGTGACGAATGCAATGTTGATTGTGGGTATGGTGTGGGATGCAAGATATGAGATCTTAGATGCAGAAATGGAGGTGGTTTGGATGCTTGAGTGCTAAGTTGGCTTGAATGCAAAGGTAGTGTGTTGATTGTGGATGCTTGTTGATGGATTGTGTTGTTGAAAAAGTGTACGGATGCAAATGGATCCATTTCCACCAATTTTAGGGGAAAGGCTTCTAAACAATGAAGGGGTCGGATTGAGCCAAGATGGACAAGATCAAAGGCTAGGGTGAGTTGAGGACTAACAAGCCCTCACATCTCGCCATGTGGCAAGTGAGGTGGAAAGAGGAGATGAGGTGGACATGACATGGAGGTACTACATAGTACCTTGGGATTTTGACAAGATCTCCTCATAAACTAGGTCCTTATCCATATGTGGGGTGAAAGGACATATGATGAATTAAAAATTCCTCAAAATCCATATGGGGATGAGAAAACGAATTTTAAATTCCTTGAAAATGCATTGGTCAAATAAATGTGAATTAAAAATTCACTTGGGAAAGGGGATGCCTTCTCCCAAAGGAGAAAGAATTTAAGGCAATTGACTTAGGATACATGCCATTAGGTTGACCTAATTGGGTGATTAGGTTGTGCAAACAGGTGATTAGTTGAGTTAATGATGGATTAGGTGCAAGTGGAGGGTTATGTAGGATGTGACCCTAATCATGATTAGGATTGTGCACATCCTAATCACATATTAATTAAATTAATCTGGATTAGAATAAATTATGAAGGATGTGACATTTGGAGAGAGAAGAATTTGAATTAAAAATTGACTTAATTCAAAAAGACAAAGTGACTAAATTAAATAAATTAGAATATTTATTTAATTTAGAGATGAAAGGGGTAAAGTATTTAATTGATTAATTAAATACCTTAGGGACATTAGGTTATAGGGCAATATCAATCAAATAATAAATTATTTAATTAATGTGGATAAAGGGTGCGTGATAGAAGAATACAAGAGTGAATTTGACCATATGGGGTTGGTCAAATTCAGGTGTCTACATTTTTCCCCTCTTTGAAATACGGTTAGAATAATAGTGTTTCAAAAAAAAAAAAAACATAGAAGACTCAATAGAAAAAAGGAATGTTAGACAATGCCCTAGTGTTGCAGGGGAATGGATAGGACGGGAAGATGGAGAAAAATGGTAGGGTATGCCCCCTCGAGAGGGTGGATGGGGAATAAAAAGGGGCCCCTGGAAACTTCTCAATATGGAGAAGTAGAGGGCATCATGTGATAGAGCTCAAAAAACCATGAAGATTGTCTTTTGAATGGAGGAAAATGGATACACGGGATGTGAATGGCAGCCCTCAGAAGAAAAGGGTGAATGAATTAATAAAAGGTTAAATAAAGGGTAAAAAATTACCCAAAATTTAAAAGGATAATTAGGGTCAAAAATTAAAATCATATAAATAGTAAATTTGAAAAATTACTATTCACCTAATTCTCATTGTGCACACGTGTCAGCTGACTAAGCAAGAGAGAGAAGATGAGTGATGAGGATGGCTGGCAGATCAAGCAGAGATGAGGGGTATGTGGATGATGAGCTAATTCACCAAGGTGAGAATGTATGAGCATTCTACTACAAGCGTGTAGTACCCCACCAAGTAAGCCTCAAAACCCTCCTTTGTGATTTAGATTTGAATTTTTAAAAGCATTTTTAAATTCTGGGTCGGGTAGAATAGGATTCGGCCGCGGTATGTAAGGGCGAATTCACTTGTCTATAAAGAAAATTCGCTTGTCCTGGGGGACAAGTGAAGAAAGGGGTGAACTTGCATGATGCAGGGGCGTATGTGCGAGAGGGAGGGGAAATTATGAAATTGCCTCTTCCCAAAAAGGGTGATCCTACATTACACAGGGGCGGAAATACAAGGGGATAGGTGAATGTGAATTCTACAAAACAAGGAAAGGGTGAATGCGAAATCACCCAAAAGAGGAAAAGGTGAAGATGAATTCACCTAAAAGGGAAATAGGTGGATTTGAATCTGCCCCTTGGGGGAAATGGGTGAATGTGAATTCTCCCATTGGGTTAAAATGATGTAGGGGTGATTTCAAAATCACCTATGTGATTGAAATAGGTGAATTCGCGCCTAGGGAAGAAAGGGGCAAAGTCATGAGATAAATAGAAAAATTTTCCAAAAGGCGAGGGAGGGGCGAATGCGCAAGCTGGACAGGCGAATGCATTGGGAAAGGGAAAAAATAGGCGTATTTTCCTAACACATAGGCGAATTTTCCAAAATGGGGTAGGGATGAAAAATGAAAGAAAAGGAAAAGAAATGTTATGAAACTGGCAAAGTGGTTTGCATGGATGTAGAACTTTGACATACTACATACCCAAGAGAAAAATTCAACAGTTCTAGCGGTAGCAGTTGGGGCTATGAATGCCCGTGATCATAAGTCGCTTGCATGAGCTGGATTGCTACACATGTTGGGGTATCCCAACATCTGAGCACATCGAGTACTCCTGGAAGCATTGATGGAGAGATGGAGTTCGGGGACATAGAATTTCCATCTCCCAAAAGGGGAGATGATAGTCACATTAGAGGATGTGTGGAGGATATTGTGGCTGCCCATCTGAGGGTACTTAGTGAGCTAGACCCATGGGGGATCGATGGAGGAGAGCCTATGTGTCTGCTTTGGACTAGTGGAGCTACCCATCCCGGGGAGGGATCTTAATGTAGATGCATGCCTGGGGTTGGATATACCAACCTACCATTATACTTGTGTGATTTGATTAGCAGCATTCTATTGCTATACAAGAGCGGGAGATTTTGCAGCCTCAAGGTCATTAAAGTTGTTAGACACATAGTAGAGAGATAGAAGGGGCTATTTGCATGGGGGGATAGTGTACTAGCTTTGTTGTATAGGGACATGCATGTCGTCTACTACAAACGAGCACTAAGTGTCATCCATGTGACACTATTACAGGTATGTGCTTGGGAGCACATCAGTGTTGTCAGGCTGGATATTTTGATTGTAGGAGCATAGGATGAGACACTATTTGTGGCTTACTGGAGGGGATGGAGCACGGGTGGAGGCTTCACTATCAAGATGTTGGGGACCTAGAGGGATGGAGGAGGAGGATAGATGAGTTGAGGTCAGAGGACATCACCTGGAGGTCATACCTGGCATAGTGGTTTCAGCGATGGAGAGATGAGGATAGATTGTATAGGGGGTATTTCTTTTCAATCTGCTACTTGATCGATCGATATCCCATGGTTATAGAGATACACAAACCTAATATAGTGACCATGCAATTTGGTATTCCATAGAACATTCACGTAGGACCACAGAGGTTCAGGCGGTTTACATGGGAGTTGGGTGCACTATGGGGGGATAGAATCATAGTTGACTATGCACGGCACATGTGGGAGTTGGCACCAGTGACCCAGTACCAGTGGAAGGGAGGGTCATAGATGTGGGTACTACAGAATAGTACACTACATGGTGGGGAGAGGTGGGCCCCAAGAGGATGATGATAGAGCACCCTATAGTAGGATCACTGGGTTTTGGCTCAGATGATGAGAGGAGGTTGGTTGGGTAGCAATGGAGGAGGAGGAGAGGGAACCGGCAGAGGAGAGGTGGTTGGGAGGACGTGGAGATGTAGAATGAAAGTGAGGATCATGGAGAAAAGGTTAAGAGACTCTAAGGTAGACCGAGATAGGTTGCAGATGGAGATTGGTAGGTTGTAGGGTGAGGTGGGGAGGCTGCAAGAGGCAAAGAGGGTGTCAGACAGGGACTATGGGGCCCTCACAGATGAGGCCTTGAGGATACAAGAGGAGAGGGAGCAGGACGAGGTGTTGATCGAGAGAGATTAGTTGAGGGACAAGGCTGAGTGTGCAAATGATATGATGGGGGATTCCAGGGGGTGGATGGAAAGGGAAGAGGTAGCAAAGGCCCAGTTATAGACCCTGTAAGGAGATAGGGATGCCCGAGATCAGAGAATACCCTAGATACAGGCCTAGGTTGATCAGATGAGATTAGCACAGAATGCCTGGGAGCAAGAGAGGAGGCACATTTCAAGGAAAAGGGACAGGTATAGGATCGAGCGAGACCTAGATAGGGCATAGGCGGTGGAGGTGGAAAATGCATGGATAGAGGCAACATATTTTATGCTAGCATATCAGCGGTTCATTCCTAATCCAGCATGGAGGGTCTCGCCCTATGTCAAAGTAGTACCCCAGATACCAGTGTCATCCCAGAGAGCCACACCACATGGGGTTATAGCAGCTATAGAGAGACACCTCCCATAGGCAAAGGATTAGGGGAAGACTCCCCGTAGAGAATAGATGCAAAGAGCAATGGCTCAGTCAGGAGGGGTGGATGAGGGAGATAGGTCTTACAATTTCGATAGGTGCAGAGGGGGTGTGCAGTAGAGAAAGGAAGAGACTACATATTCTTTTGCATAGATTCAACTATTGTTTCATTATTGATTAAATTTTTATTTTTTTCTTTTAGGAGATGTAGTCTTTGTATCATCTGATTAGCACTTTGTACTGTTATTCCATGGATGTTTCATGGACTTGATATACGGACTTTATTATGTTTTATGATGGACCTATAATGGACTGTTATTATCTTTTATTATGGACTTTTATGATGGACATGATGGACACTATTATTTTTTGATATTTATATGATATCAAATGGAAATTATATGGTTATTACGTGATGTGATGGATATTTATCATGTTCCTGTGATATGGCTATGATTTTGGTGATTGATATGGATTGCATGTATTATGTCTAACGATTGTGGATGCAGGATGTGATGTGATGTGATTTATGCTCTTATGATGTATGTTATGGATATGTTACTAACGATGTTGGATGTAGGTAGCGATATGCATATGAGTTATGATGTGATAATGAATCATGTATAGATTATGCATTGTAATGATTAATTGTGCATGGATAAATGATATGAAAATGCAATGAAATATGATGAATGAAAAATGTATGATGTATATATATGTGATCATGATATGGATGGATGTAACGAATGTGATGTAATGCAATGTATGCAATGAAATGTATAAATATGTTTAGAATAATAATTCCAAACAATTTAAAATGAGAATGAAAATGGTAATGATATGATATGCAACAATCTTAAAATATTTAGAATAACGATTCAAAATTAATCTAAACAATGTAAGATATAATGAAAATGATATGTACTTAAGATGCTTAGAATAACAAATCTAAGTCAATCTAAATAACTTAAGATGAAGATGAAAATGATAATGCAATGATGATAAAATGAACTTAAGATGCTTAGAATAACAAATAGATATTAATCTAAGTGACTTGAGATGAAAATGATAATGGAATGCAATGATAATGATTATGAACTTAAGATGCTTAGAATAACAAATAAATATAATCCTAAACAACTTGAGATGAATATGATAATGAAATGAACTTAAGATGCTTAGAATAACAAATCTATGTCAAGCTAAACAACTTAAGATGATAATGAAATGATAATGCAAATGAAATGGAGAAGGATATGCATATGGATAATGATAAGGGAAAATGGAACTAGATGAGCCATGATAAATGTGGAAATGTATCACATAACAATAGTGGGATGAATGATGATGGGTGTGGTACTTCACCTGTCAAAAACCACAAAAACCTGGCAAGAAGAATAAGTGGGAGAGGAATATTTTCACAACCAAAATCACTAACCATGGACTAGGGAGATGAAATGGATGGGGGAGATGTAATGCAACAAGAGGATAAATGAAATGCAAATATAATGCCATTTTTCTATATTAAGAGCACTTATTTTTTCTATAGCATGGGACACAATATGCTAGGGTATAAAGAACCAAGGCCAACTAGTATCCAATGCATAAAATAAACAAAGCAAACATGAAGGCTATCCCAACACCCCAAAACCACGAGGGCTTTGGTCAAGCCTAATATTGGAATAACCACAAACACAAAGGATTCCCCAGCGTAACACAAGACCATGGGGATCTTGTGGGTACTACGTGGGACAACCAAGAAGAAAAAAGTAGATGAAAGATCAAGATGTGCCCTTATGTTCACTTGTCAAAACACACCATGATATGATGGATCGTGGTGACCTTGAAAAATCATAATAGGGAGCTCAAATGATAAGAAAAATGTCAAAAGCAACAAAATATCACAAAAAATTTCAAATGTCCCTTGCCATAGGATCAAAAGGGTGGATGGGATCGATGTGGTCCGATTAGGAAGGATACATCTTGTTAAAACTGAAGATGGCGGATAGGTTAGGTGATCGACATGACTCAAGATACTTAAAATGGATTGAACCTTATGATACGAGTGACCTTTGTTTGTAAGAACCAACTAAATAGGGGCATACTTAATGACATGACAAGACACAAGACACGCCCTAAGGAAAAACCTAGGGTCTCGGGGGCTCATCGATTGATGGTCTTGCCTATGTGAAAGTACAGAGACCTCATAGTTTGATAAAAGACCAATGACTAACCATGGATAAAAGAGAAAAGAGGACAATGGAGACAATGGACCAGGTGGAAAAATGCCTCACAAGTTGACCAAATGATTAGCCTTGCCTACGTGAAAGTATTGGGGCAATGTAGTTTGAAAAAAGAGACCAAAGACAAGATGAGACATGATGATGACCGACATGATGGAGGATCCTAAATGAGGATGCAAGACTGACGAGATGACATAGATATACAGATGATGACAAGCTCAAGATTCAGGATAAAAAGCTCAAGACCATAGATAGCTGATTTAAATCATCCAATGCTCAATCATAATATACCAAGCAACAGATGACAGGATGTTGATGGGAGTATAGGGATCGATAGGATATAAAGATAGGATAGGAAGATAGGATGGATGGAAACATAAAGTGACTAGGACGCAAGGTAGATAATGATTAAGCCCTCTACAAATGGCACCTGTTACCAGGTTTTCACCAAACCTACTTATCCAAGGTTCCATGAACAATGGTTTTCACCATAGGATGAATTATTTCTCTTTACTATCTTTGGGCTTTTCAACTTTTTTTTTTTTTTTGTATTTTTGATAATTTTATACTTTTTTTGTATTTTTCTAGGTAGGATAACCCAGCTAACTCAGGTATAGAACCTGTTTAGATGCATGATATTGATGGGCTCCTCTAAGGGATCTCCTTCAGGTTTTGCAAGCTTATATTCCCTAGAACTATATTTTGTTGTGATAACATAAGGACCCAACCAGTTTGGTTTGAACTTTCCTTTCTTTTCTCTGTCTTGTTGGGTATGTTGTTTCTTTCAAGACCGAATCTCCAACATTGAACTGGAAAGGATGGACCTTTTTATTGTTGTTTCACCTAAGATGATGTTAATATGATTGAAGATTATTGTAGGCCTTGATGCATTATTCGTCCAAGAGTTCAAGATGACTTAAGCATGCAAACCGAGCATCTTCGTCACTGATGAGATTCTTCAGGGAGATTCGAAGTGATGGGATCTTGACTTTGATCGACAATATTGTTTCGGAACAATATACAAGAGATTATGGGGTGGCACCAGTGGGAGTGTGGATGGATGTACGGTAGGCCCAAAGGGAGGGATGGAGGTGGAGATTCCAATCTCGACCAGTATTGTTAACCATCTTTTTGAGGATCTTGGTTAAGGTTTTGTTGGTTGCTTCTACTTGACCATTACCTTGAGGGTAATAGGGGGTGGACCAATGATGTTGTATATGGTAGGTCTCACAAAAAAAATTCATATACCTATTTTTGAATGGCTTTCCATTTTCGGTGATGATGGTGGAGGGGATTCCATATCTATAGAGAATATGGAAGAGGATGAATTTGGATATCTGAATACCTATGATTTGAGTGAGTGGAATTTCTTCCACCTACTTGGTAAAGTATTCAGTGGTTGTGATGATGAAAGTATGGCCATCAAAGGATGGAAGGTAAATCTTGTCGATCAAGTCAAAACCCCATTGAGAAAAGGGCCATGGTGCTACAATAGTTACAAGTCTTATGCCAGAGCATGGATTAAATCTACATGTTGTTGATAGGGTAGACATTTCATCACGAACTCACAGGCATCATGTTCCATAGTGGGCCAATAGTACCGAACTTTAATAATATTCTTAGCTAAGTCCATTCCATTAGAATGGGACCTACATACACCACTATGCACATCATTTAATGCGATATGATATTTCAATTCGTTGAGACATCAAAGGAGTGTACTATCATACCCTCAGCAATAAAGCGTATCTCCCACAATGGTGTATTGGGATGAGAATTGGATAAGTTATTTTCATTGGTTACAAGTAAGATTAGGTGGGAGGATGTTGTCACGAAGGTAGGTATAAATGTCATGGTACCAGGGTGAATTGAGACCTACGATATCACACACCATCTCACTGCAGGGACATCATATGTCAGGATTAGTAGTTGCTCAACAAGAAATTCACGGTTAGTGTGATCTTTGGGCATGTCAATAAGGGAACCAATTTTATCCATTGCATCTATTGTTTTGTTCTGGACTCTGGGGATCTAATCAAATTGGATGAAGGTGAAATACTTTTTAAATTCATCCACCATGCATTTGTATGACAAAATCTTATCATCTTTTGTTTGAAACTCATCATTGACCTGTTTGATAATTAGTTGGGAATCGCCAAAGACTCTAAGATGGGTGATGTTCAATTGGATGGTGATTCTAAGGCTAGTGATTAAAGCTTCATAATCCATAATATTATTGGTGCATGGAAAGGCTAATCTGAATGACTTTGGGATATATTCACCCTGTTGAATGATAAATAAAACATGTGCACCTGATCCATTATGTGTATATGACCCATCAAAGTAGAGCGTCCATGTGTCTATTTATGTGATGGTAAGAACTCCTTCATCAAGAAATTCGACCACTAGAGGATAGGAATCAACCAAGGGGGCGTCGACCAACTGATCTACTATTACCTGTCCCTTAATTATCTTTCAATCTACATACTCAATGCTGAACTCACTCAATAACATAACCCACTTGGCCATACGGCTAGTCAAAGAAGTTTTGGATAACATGTACTTAAGTGGGTCTACCTTTGATATTAGCTTGATGGGATGACTAAGCATGTAGTGACGAAGCTTTTATGAGCTGAAGACCACAGCCAAACAAGCCTTTTACATAGGATAATAGTTGAGCTCATAACTGACAAGTGTTCGGTTGATGTAATAGATTGCATGTTCTTTAGAGAACTCATCATGTTACACTAATAATGCCCCCAGTGCAATAGATGTAGCTAAGATGTATAAGAGAAGTGGTTTACCTGGGATGGGAGACATTAGAATAGGTGGGTGAGTCACGTGCTCCTTATTCTTCTCAAAGCCTTGTTGACACTCTGAGTCCCACTTGAAGGTGATGTCTTTGCATAGAAGATGAATCAATGATTGACACTTGTTGGCAAGATGGGATATGAAACGTCTAATGAACTGTAGCTTTCCTTGAAGGCTCCTTAATTGCTTGAGATTACACGGTAGGGGAATTTCCATGATTTATTTGACTTTGGCCAGATCTACTTCTATACCCCTTCTAGAAACTATGAAACCCAATAGCTTTCTAGACATGAACCCGAACACACATTTCTTCATATTCAGACGTAGCTTGTAGTGCTCTAACCACTAAAATATTTTCTTTAGGATTGTAGGATGTTCTTCTCTAGTCTTCGATTTTCCCAATAGGTTATCAACATAATCTTCCATGATAATGTGGATGAGATCATGAAAGATTAAATTCATCACACAATGATAGGTTGCCCTTGCATTTTTAAGGCCAAAGGGCATGAAATTATAGCACAAGGTGCCCCAAGGGGTAGTGAAGGAAATTTTATGTTGATCTTCTGGTGTGATTTTGATCTGGTTATAGCCAAAAAAAAATTCCATTAGGGATAACATCTCATGCCCCACTGTAAGATCAACTAGCATATCAATGTTTGGAAGAGGAAAGTCATCCTTTAGAAAATCCTTACTGAGATCCCAAAAATCTATACAGATTTTTATATTTCCATTTGGTTTGGCAATAGGAACTATGTTGGAATCAATAGGTCTTATAAACCTAGCTTCTAATAATTTCTCCAATTTTTTCTTGACCAACAAAGCCACTTGGGGATGCATTTTTCTTAGCTTTTATTTAACAGGCTTAGCATCTGGATGAATGTCCAAATGGTGCAAACCTAGTGCAGGATCTTGTCCTTGCATGTCTAAGTAGGTCCATGCAAAATCGACGATTCCTTCTTTAAGCAAGCTAACAATGGTTGAATGTTCCTCTTCTAACAATGGTTTGGCTACGTACGTGATTTTAGGGTCTTCCTCGGTTCCCAAATTAACCTCTTGTGTCTCTTTGATTAGGATGGAAGATTGCTCAGAAAAGTTAGCTCCTACAAGTGGAAGATGAACATCCCCATCCTCTAGTTCCCTATCGAGGTTTTCACTGTCTAATGCACCCTTTATTTTTACTTTTGATGAGTAAGGAAGTGCCTCACATAGGTTTTCACTAGATGACCCTTTTTTGTTTTGTTTCTTTCTATTTTTGTGGTTGAGGTGTTCATCTTCCCCCAATCCCATAAGATTTACGTAAGTGTCCACTGAGGGGAAGGTGTCATTAGGTGCACTACTTCGTAGGTCCCAATCGATCAAGTCAGGATGGTGTAGAGAAAGGATAATGGTAAATACGGATAGGCAATTGAAAAGGAAGGGAGATCAACATCATTGTATGATAGTATGATGGTTTCTTCCTCTGGTATGTCCTCAAGAAGACCGTCATCCACATTAACATTATTTGAACTACTAGAAGATGATGCAGGACCCTTTTGTTTTTTTTCATAGCCTAGGCCTACACATCTTGGTCGCACGGATGGCTCAATAGGTTGGCATCTTCCTTGCTCTTCTATGCCAAGACCTCCCCCTTGGTAATTGAATTTTTCTGTCAATAAACTCAATTACCAAGGGGGAGGTCTTGGTTTTTATATTTGTGTTTATCCTACAAGGGGAGGTGATGGTTTGGGATCTTCTCTATAGACCCATTGGTTGATGTCTTCCATCTGATCTTGAAGCGTACCCAAATCTCAGAATGTTGTCGAGCCCATATTCTTGGAGGTGAGGTTTTTGGTCTTTTCTTTTGGTTTTTGGGTTGATTGAGAGGTTTTCCCATACAAGCAAGGATATGGTGGAATTGTTTCCACACTAAATGTAGTACGCATTTCATATTCTCCACAGCCCTTTTCAATGATCTGAATTGTTGGTATGTGGCGACTAGTCATGCTATATTGTACACTCTTCATGTATCCTCATCGGGATCCAAGGTGAGAAGTTGAGCTCATCTTCAAATTTGGTTGGTCTTCATGGTTAAAAGTATAATAGAGAAGCAAGGTCCAAGGTGCTTATTTCCAGTGGGAGTTGTAAGTGCAACGGTGTTGTCCAGGATTAGTCTCCAAGTAGGACATTGTGTTGGTAAGGAGCCTGATCAACCTCCAAGTGGGAGATTGTTGGTATGTGGTGACTGGTCATGCTATATTGTACACTCTTCATGTAGCCTCGAGAATTTTTTTCTTTTTTTCGCTTTGTCACCAAAAAAGAAAAAAATGACTTTATAGAACCCTAATTTTTGGAAGCTTCTAAAAAGCTTGTTATAAGTGGTTGGGATGGGGAGTTGTAGTATGGCATTATTCACAAGATTGTAATATGATTTGCAATAGATAATAAAATCTTAGGATGGCTGTGATTTTGTGGATGTAGCTCGGATTGGGTGAACCACGTTAAATTCTTTGTGTTATCTTGTTTCTACTATAATTTCATGTGTGTTCTATTTCTCTGTTTTATTAATCAAATCTATATTTAACTTGTTATATATCTGCCTTCTAATCCTAATAAATGGTATCAGAGCAAGGTTGTGTTTGGCTATCATTTTTTAGGAAGGTCTCACAGTTGAGTGGGAGCAATAGCAGACTAGGGTAAGTTGAAGGTTGAGAAGTTCAATGGGCAGAACTATCAATTATGGATGATGCAGATGGAGGACTACCTCTATCAGAAGGATTTATGGTGACCATTGGAAGGGAAAAACAAGAAACCCTCGGAAATGTCTAATGAGGACTGGGATATTTTGGACAGAAAGGCACTTAGCAGTATTCGTTTATGCCTGGCACAATC
This sequence comes from Sequoiadendron giganteum, assembly GCA_007115665.2. Lineage (NCBI taxonomy): Eukaryota > Viridiplantae > Streptophyta > Pinopsida > Cupressales > Cupressaceae > Sequoiadendron > Sequoiadendron giganteum. Next base: position 198,987,141 of record CM021109.1, on the reverse strand, counting down.
AGTAGCGTTCAATATTACAACAGTAAAGACAACTCTAGATTTGATGGAAATCCTAGAAAAGTTATATGAAAATCCTTATGCTTCAAATAGGGTATTTATTATGAAGTGTTTATTTAATATGAAAATGGTAGAAGGTGGGTTAGTTTTTTATCATTTAAATGAGTTTAATACAATTACCAGTCAATTAACTTTTGTAAATGTAAACTTTGATGAAGAAGTTAGGGCTCTTTTGATTTTGTGTTATTTTCCTGAAAGCTAGAATAGCTTGGTAATGGATGTTAGCAATTCTATTTTTCATTTGAATACATTGAAATTTGATGATGTTGTTGGTGTTATTTTGAGCAAGGAAATTCATAGAAAAAGCTCAGGTGGAACATCCACATCAGGCAGTGTTTTGAATACAGAAATCAAGGGCGGAACAAAGGAGAGAGGAAACAATTATGGAAGTCATGGGAAGTCACAAGGAAAATAAAAGGACAAAAGGTCCCAATCTAAAGACAAGAGGGATTTCTAGTACTGTGGTAAGTCGGGTCATTTAAAGAAAGATTGTTGATCTTGGAAAAATAAAGGAGACAAAAAAGAAGGAAATAAAGAGGAAAATGTGGTATATAATAAATCTGATGAGGATGCTTTGATTCTTTCCCTTGACAATTTTGATGACTCTTGGGTGATAGATTCAAGGGATTCATTTCATGCTACGCCCCATAAAAATTATTTTATTGATTATGTCCAAGGGTATTTTGGGCTGGTTTATTTGGGAGATAACGAACCCTATTAGATTGTTGGAAAGGGAAGAATCAAAATTAAGTTGTAGAATTGGAATGATTGGCTACTACATGAGGTAAGGCACATTCCAAAGTTAAGAAGAATTTTAATTTTAGCAAGGGAACTAGATGATGAAGGTTGTGTTGCTACATTTAGTGATAAAAATTGGAAGGTTACAAAAGGTGCCTTAGTAGTAGCAAAAAGTGTGAAATTAGGCACCTTATATCTTTGTATAGGTCATATTGTTCCTTCTACTTTAGTTATTATAGATAAAAATCAATGTTCAGGAATAGTTGCAGTTTAGCAGGGAGAAAATTAGATAGTTGTTGTGGATTTTGAATCAGCACTATGGCATAATAGACATTGGTGCAGTCATGGTAGGAGGGTACTCAAAGAGAAAAATCAAGGTCGTGCAGCTAGAGTAACACAATAGAAGCAACACAAAATATGGAGGCAAATGCATATTAGAACATTCTTATTATCATGAGATTCAATTACATAGAGTCAGCCACATCCGGGCGCATAGATTCGGCTCACAGGCCTGATTACAATATGCTCAAATTACTGTGCTCATACATTTGAGTGAAATACCTACACACCAAACTCTATATACATTCTATTCTAATTGATCTAAATCAATTGCCATTCTAATGATCCATTACAAGCTTTATATCATATCCACGAGTCTAGAAACATCTGTGTCAGCCAAGATCATTACAATATTTGATGAAGAAAATGTAACATGTGCGAGAATAGGTCGGCCTCAAATCTGAAATTCTTCCAGGGTAGATGTGCATGATGAAGTGTGGACCTAAGTGTAAGATCAGGAACACTCCATAGAACAAATCTAAACACTCGTGAGCATCTGCAAGTCATGGGAAAGATCCATGATCGATCCAACAAGCCGTTAGGTTTTGAAATTATTCTGGGGCTAGTTCCAAAAACTGTCACATACTCTGTAAGCGATAACTTGTCAAAAAAAAATCCAATCGAGCTGAAAAACCTGGAACGAGGTAATTGAGCATTTCTACATTGAAACCATAAGTACGCAAGATCTGGTGAGAAAATATGAAGAAATATCAAATCTCGTAACTTGAACAAGAATAAGAACATAACAAGGGCAAAACATAATGAAAAAAATCTGGTTGATGCAAGATTGCCAAGAACCAGGGAATGCTCCTGCATCAGACATGGGCATATGAGTGCAAAAGGTATGAAATTACTTCATTCAAATAATTTTTTACCAGGTCTAAAATGTGTTAATCTGGATTTTTGTGAAATTTGTGTGTATGGCAAACAAAAGAGAGTTAGTTTTCTCAAAGATGGGAAATAAAAGAAAGATGAGAAATTGGAGCTTGTGCATATGGATGTATGGGGACCAGCTCAGGTATCTTCTCTCAATGGCTCTCAATATTATGTTACATTTATTGATGATAAAACTAGGAAGGTATGGATTTATTTCCTTAAGCAGAAATCTGATGTATTTGAAACTTTTAAAAAATGGAGAAGCTTGGTTTAGAATGAGACGAGTAAAAAGTTAATGTCTTAGATCTGATAATGGTGGTGAGTATTGCAGCAAATATTTTGAAGATTATTATTCCTCTAATGGTATTCGTAGGAAAAAAATAGTTCCAAGGACTCCACGGGAAAATGAAGTGGTTAAGCGCATGAATAGAACAATAATGGAGCATGCACGGACTATGAGATTGTATTTTGGGCTACCTTTAAACATGTGGGCAGAAGCTGTAAACACTGTTGTTTATTTAATTAATAGAGGCCTCTCTAATCCTTTGGGTTGTGTTATTCCAGAGGAAGCATGGATAGGTAAGAAGGTGAATTATTCTTTTCTCAAAACCTCTGGTTGTGAATCATTTGCACATGTAGATTCTGAAAATAGAACCAAGCTTGATACAAAATCAAAGAAATGTATATTTGTTGGATATGGCATTGATGAATTTGGTTATAGGCTTTGGGATTTTAAAAATCAAAAAATTGTGAGAAGCAGGGATGTCATATTCAATGAGAAACTGTTGTACAAATATCAGTTGCAGCAGCATGAGAAGAAATAAAATGATTAAGCAATGTTGGATGATACTCCAAACAATGATGTTCTAGTGGTTCATCATGCTCCGCAACAATAGCAACAACAAATACCACAAACTCTAGTGAATGTTAGACAATCTTCAAGGATAAGTAGACCTCTGGAAATATTTTCTCCCTCTTTGTATTCTATTTTATTAACTGATGTTGGTGAATCATAATGTTATGATGAAGCTATGCAGGTGGATACCAAAGTTTAGTGGGAGCATGGAATGGAAGAAGAAATGGACTCCTTGCTGAAAAATTAGACTTGCAAATTATGCAAGTTATCTACAAGTAAAAAGACTTACCAAACAAATGGGTTTATAGGTTCAAAGAGGAGGATGGAGGCAAGAAAATATTTAAAGACACATTAGTTGTAAAGGGATTTGCATAGAAAAGGGTATTGATTTTGATGAAATCATTTCTCCAGTTGTTAAAATGACTTCTATTCGTACTGTTTTAGGTATTGTGGTTATTGAAGATTTGCATTTAGAACAGCTTGATGTTAAAACTGCCTTTCTCCATAGTGATTTGGAAGAGGAAATATATATGGAACAACCATAAGGATTTGAGGTCAAATGTAAGGAGAAACTAGTGTGCAGATTGAAGAAAATTTTATATGGCTTGAATCAAGCACCTCGGAAATGGCATATTAAATTTGATAGTTTCATGGTTGAGCAAGACTACAACAAGTGTAATTCACACCATTGTGTTTACTTTAAGAGGTTAGCTAAAGATAGCTACATTATTTTATGTTTATATGTTGATGATATACTTGTAGCAGGGTCTAACATGGATCACATAAAGGAGTTAAAACACCAGTTAGCAAATTCATTTGCTATGAAGGATTTGGGGGCAACAAAAAAAATCCTTGGTATGAATATTACAAGAGATAGGAAAAATAAAAAATAGTTTCTATCTCAGGCTGATTATGTTGAAAAGGTGTTGCAGAGATTTCATATGGAGAATCCAAAATTTGTCAGCACACCTTTGCCCAGTCATGTCAAATTGACTAAGGATATGTGTCCAAAGACACAATAGAAGGAAAAATGTCCAAGGTACCCTATGCTTCAACTGTAGGTAGTCTAATGTACGCCATGGTATGCACGAGACTGGATATTGCACATGTCATAGGAGTTTTTAGTAGGTATATGAGTCATCCTGGAGTTGAGCATTGGAATGCGATAAAATGGATTCTCAGGTACTTGAGAGGTACATCCAAAAAATATTTATGTTTTGGGAGCTCGAATACTTATTTAAAAGGCTATGTTGACTCAGATATGGCAGGGGATATAGATACCAAGCGGAGCACCACAGGTAATATATTTACAGTTGGTAGGATAGAGATGATTTGGATTTCTCGATTGCAAAAGGTGGTTGTTTTATCCACCATGGAGGCAGAGTATGTTGTTGCAACAGAGGCAACAAAGGAGATGATATGGCTACAACTTTTCATGGAAGAGTTGGGAAAACAACAAGCTAAAAATCACTTGTTTCCAGACAGCCAGAGTGTTATACATCTTTCAAAGAATTTTTCCTTGCACACTAAAACCAAACACATACAACTGAGATATCATTTCATTCGGTCAGTGTTGGAGGATGGACAGATAAAGCTGGAAAAGATACATACAGATGCCAATCCAGTGGATATGTTTACAAAGGCAGTGATAAGGGAGAAGTTGAGCTCCTCTTCAACTTTGGTTGGTCTTTATGGTTAAAAGTATAATAGAGCAGCAGGGTCCAAGGTGCTTATTTCTAGTGGGAGTTGTAAGTGCAGTGGTATCATCTAGGATCAATCTCCAAGTGGGAGATTGTGTTGGTGTGGAGCATGATCAGTCTCCAAGTGGGAGATTGTTGCTATGTGGTGACTAATCATGCTATATTGTACACTCTTCATGTATCCTCGTCGAGGTCTAGGGTCGGGTCGAGCCTCGGGTGGGGGTTCGGGGGCGGCAACCCTCAAGAATTTTTTTTCTTTTTTCACTTCGTCATCAAAAAAGGAAAAATCGACTTTGTAGAACCCTAATTTCTAGAAGCTTCTAAAAAGCTTGTTATAAGCAGTTGGGATGGGGAGTTGTATTATGGCATTATTTGTGAGATTGTAATATGTTTTTCACTGGATGGTTGTAGTTTTGTGGATGTAGCCTGGATTGGGTGAACCACATTAAATTCTTTGTGTTGTCTTGTTTCTGCTATAATTTCCTGTGTGTTCTATTTCTCTATTTTATTGATCAAATTTGCATTTAACTTGTTAGATATCTGCCTTCTAATCCTAATATGAACTTTGGTGATGGTGGACTCAAATGTGGTGGATGTGGTGGATGTTGTGTTGGACGATGCATTATGAGATGGATTGGAGGATGAGGCTTGAGGTGACCCGACTTCAACTCCTAAACAATATCAGGAGTGAGGGAATGAGGCTTCAAGAACGTGACAATATTCAAAGGGTTGAGGATCAGCATGAATGGTTACCGCCATCCCATTAAAAGAAAATTTCAGGCACTGATGGTAAGTGGAGGGAACGGCTTGCATGGAATGTGTTGGAACCTAAAATTTCGTGCAAATTCTTACAAAATTATAGCTTCCCATTTTGAAAATTTTGATTCCAGCACTCAAAAGTACAGTTGAAAATCTACTCTAATAGCCCACTTTGAAAAATCACAACTTCAAACCGATGCAATTTCACGCAAAATCACCTTGCGGGAATGTTTATCTGACATATGGGAAGGTTCATGCAAAATTTCAGCTTCCTACGATCTAATTTGATAAAGTTTCAAAAGGCTAAGTTGAAGGGTTCTGCGAAAGTCTGTTGTTGACATAGTGTAAAAACTGCCAAGAGGGGAAACTTTGGAAGACAATACTAACCAAATTAAAGGGTTTCATGACTAACCAATAGGTTCTCTTGATTCTCCCCATCTCAATGTGCATCCATGTCAATTTTTAGACCTTCAGTACATTATTTGGTATTTTTTCAAAATCAAAACCAAATGGATTTTACCTAGTTTGAACATTGCACTTCTAGAAAGCTGCAAAAAGGGGGAACTTTGATGTTTGATATTTTGTAAAGGAAGAATATTTATCTAAAACCCATTTGCCTACATGTTCATGTGAGCTAAATGAACCAATCCCCAGGGTAGAAGCTTCTCAAAATTACATTTGATATTTTTTCAAAAGAGGCAAGTGAAGGGTTTCAATTGAGCTTGACCGTGGTAATCTTTTGGAAAATGTTTAGTAAGAAACTTTGGACATTTACAATCTGCAATTCCGACAACTTCATACCAAACCATTCCACTTTCATACTCCTCTATCATAGCTCAACATAAGTTGGCGCAATTTCATGGCTTAAGGAGAAGATTTGAGCAATTGTCCACATCGATTCTAGAGGTAACTTGATCTATTTTTGTCACGATGCAAAATGTCAGAAAATGAATTTTGATGAGTGCCCACTTGAGTTTAAAGCATATTTTGGGTTTTGATGGAATAATTATGAAAATTGAAGTATCATGAGATTCAATTATTTGATGTGCCAAGGGAAATGAGGATTGAGGAACCTATCATATTTATTAGGATGCAAAAACCATTTAAGCTGGATTTTATGTTCTTACCGCATTACCTAGAGATAATAAATACAATTTTGGAGGCCACTTGGCTCATTTTATCATAATAAGAAGTCAGAAAGCAGAATGAATACTCACTCCAATTGAGGATGCATGTTAGATTCTTGATTGAACAATTGCAAAAGGACTATATAAGGGAAGCCTAGCACATATGGATGGTGTGTATTGAACTCTTTTCTCCCCTCCAAGTCTGACATTTACAAAAGGACAGACTTTCTATCATAAGAGTTAGGGTTATAATGCATCCTCATGCTTAAAATGTGATGTCATTACATCTTTTTGAAAGTTCTATAATATTCCACTTATTGATGATTCTTCACATGCAAATATTATGGATTTATCAAGGTAGCAAGAAAATCAATTGTTATCCCCTCAATTGATAGGGCACACTATGGGCCTTGTTAAGTACTTTTGAGAACCAGTCAAATACTTTGGACTACATTGAAGGAAAAATTGCAAATACTAGAAAATCCAGTGGGGAGGCGTTCAAAGTGTTACTATATAGATTGGTTAGAAATATAACTGCCATTACGTTACCTTTAAATTCAGCCGAATATGGTCCACAAAAAAAAAATCCCAAAAATCTGAGCAAGTATATGATATATAAAACAACTCCTCACATTTTGAAAATTATATGAACATGAGAGGAAACCTAACTCCAGGATGAGAAGATCACAGGAAATGCTTCTAGAGAAACACTTAAGATACTGAATGAGAATGTAAATAGATTGTTGTCACTTCAGCTGCGTCCCACACAACATTATGATCCACGGCTCAGGCTAGAAATGAGATCTATCGACTAAGAAATATTTGATTGGGGACGCACTTAGGGACGATGCTAACCCATCAAATGATTTACGCTTGGCATCATCGAACTAAAGCAAAGGAAACAATTAAATCCGCACAAAGTGAATAAAATGCAAGAAATTCTTATGTTGATATCGGAATTGTTTCGCAGCTTTCACAATGAGAGGAAGAATTTGATACTGTGATGACTTGCTGACAGTAAAGATGCCTCAATCTAAGCATTACATAATGGTTTGGCCTCAATTCTATACATAATGATGGTCATCAGTAACGATCATTTTCATAAAGCATTTGCATTTTTTGAAAAAAACTCCAATAGTTATGTTGAGACCGATGAGCCTAAAGGAAATCACCTAGACTTTGAAGAAGTATAGCAAGAAATATGAGGTTGAGGATCAGGATATTTCATTATTATTAAGTGAACACAAACTAGGGAAATTGCATTTTCAGGTAGCGGATATTCTCAAGCAGTGGAAAAGAATAAGTGCGCCAAGCTCTGGATTTGAGGGAGATTCAGGCGAGTCATTTTACATGCCAGATTTTTTGGGTGTTAATAGAATACCGCACTCACCCCCGCTGTTCTAGTTTGGCAATGTGCCTGGATTGCACTTAGGCTCTTCGTGAAAGTGCAGGTCATTCAGATGGACATATAGAAGCCACGCCCTGGACACAAAATGAGAATGTATCTGCAAATGATTGACGATGAAGGCACTCATGTGGGAGACGGTGATAAGTAAGCGCTCATTTAGCAATCATTGTGCATTCACTCTGCGCATTTTAGGACAAGGCGCTTCATAGAGGAGGATATCAGATGAAAGGTTTTTGGATACACTGGCCAAAGCCAACATAATGATGCTCCCATGCTGGAGAAATATCGGTATGTATTGGCAATCTCAAAAGGGGTAACCTGTCTAAAATATAATGCGAACAAAGTAATGCTCGGATGCTCAAAGCCATGCATCGTCTACTCATGTTGTCTGAGGATCCACGAGAACATTTGTGAGGACCGACCCTTTGACATTCCCATTGAGAATGCATTTGAATACTATCTAACTGATTTTATCAAGCAAGAATGGAGAGCCGGCTGTAAGAACTGATCATGATTATACATTTGTTGAAGGCATCCTTACACGAGCTATTTGGGGACGTGATTCTCATTGTGTACTTCGATTCCATTCAAAGCAGCTACAGATCTGAGTTCACATACATTTAACGCCGCGCTATGAGAAATCATCCCAAGCGAAGCCTAAAAGGCACAATTCTGCCTCTGTTAATCACAACATGATGAGCATCCAGTCTAAGATCTGAATCCTTAGTGGGCGGGGAAGAATATACGGCACCATGGGTAGTTCTTTCGCAGCCTGCAAAAATTCAAGGCAAAAACCTAAAAAATAGCACTCCCATACCAAAAACCCTAATATAAGTGTGCTACGGAATAATGCCATCAGAGTGACATGAAGGATCGGAGCAAGTTTCTCAAGTCTCTCCGAATAAAAGGGTCACACCGATGAATTTTTTCGGGGAGAATCCTACCGATAGCTAGATACCACGTATACTCCATCAGTGAGACAATTGATATTGGCAGAAGTTATTTGAAGTCTCCCGACAAGGTAAAGTCACCCTGATACGGTGAATGCATATTGTCAAAATACGGGCAAGAGGCTGAATAAAATATGTTCATAATGGAGAATAATATTATTTGTAAAAAATATAAAAATACACATTTTTCACTAAAGGGATTATGAGATGAATAATTATTTTTACCCACAGAAATCATAAAAGGTAAAATTTATAAAATCTACATTTGGAGGTGAAATAGTTTTTACCAAAGGAATTATGAGAATGAATGGTTGTTCTACCCAAAGAATGTTTTTCAAATGGATGCATACAGGTAAATTGACATATTTTCATCAAGGAAAGATAGTTATTTTATCTGAAGAATATTTTAACAATTGAGAGTAAAACATTTCACGGAGGAAATTAAAGGTCAATTTAAAGCTTTGTAATGGGTAATTATTTTACCCAAAGAATGATTTATCTGGTGAAATATCTCAACCGACCAAGGATATTTTTTCACTGAAGGAATTATGAAGCGAATTATTATTTTTAAATTTAATGGGTGAAAAGTGAAGTTGTCAGCAAAGGAAGATTATTATTTTTCATGAAGATACAATAAAAGATGCAGTGAACAGATATGAAGGGTCATAACCCTAAAATAATGTATATATGCCAAATGAAATCAAAGGAGGGAGAATTAGATTAGAATTAGGAGTTAGGTAGTTGGATAGGTGGAACAGTTGCCGAAACAAAACATTGTGCTATGTATTGCAAAATCTTTTGAAATAATATAATGGGCAAGAACATTTAATTTGGTGACCAAATTTCTGGTGTCATTTGTTTGTTGAGAATATATGATTATTTGGTTGTCTCCAACTTGATATTTTCCTTATTATTTAAATTGGTGTATCACGGATATATTCAATTTATCAAGACACATTTTTTGTTCTCGTGTGATGTGATTAATTGATTTCTTTAAAAGAATTAAAATCCTTCTAGTCAATCACAGTAATCTGGAAGTATTATTTGGATTGATAAGAAGAGCCCTATAATCGATAAAATTATCATACTATCTCTAGTTTGGTTCTATCTTATGATTCAAATCAAAAATATTTGATTTGTCAAGACACACTTGTTGCTTTTGTGTGATTCAGTTAACTGGTCCTTCAAGGAAGGATTAAAATTTCCTATTAATTAATCACAGTAACCTAGTAAGAATCATTTGGATTGATAAGAAGAGTTTGATGGTTACATCCTTGCACGTTTATACGAGGTATAAACAGTCACAAGTGCCAAGCAATTCAAATTGTAGCCAGTAAGTAAGTCACATATCATTCACCTCTTGACTCCATTAGCCCAATAGGAGTAGGAACTGGTCATACCAATTCCATTTTAGAGTTTCATAAAATCTTATTCAAATATTCACATCTCAAATTTCAGTAGGAGTAGTTAGTATGCATTCATCTATCCCACTTTATGCCACTGTGGATAGATACATAACTTCAATTAAGTCATACAACTCTAAATCTACTTCAGCTATCAAGGTCTACCTGCCTAGGTTTAGCAGAGCCTAAAGTGTAGGGAGTCATCAACCATATAAGTTAGCTCCATCATTGTTTCAAAAATGTTGCAAGTCTGATCATAGGGCTTGGCATCCTCTTAGGATTTGTAACCTGAATTTTTGAGATCCAATAGAATGAATCCATGGACAAAAAAGGAGGAGATTGTATGGAAGGTCCAGATCAAGGACATGGAATGTGGTGTATAGCACAATAGGGCGAACCTAAATAGGAAGACAAATGATGCCTTTAGAATCCCTCTCTGCATTATTGTAGGCTTTGATGGTGATAACCTGATTGTTCAAGTTAGCTTGGGTGTATCCTACCTACTTTATGAACTTTAACATGCAAAGGTTAAGGGTAGAGCCATTATCTACCAAGACCCTTTTTACTTTATGATAGACCACGAGGACTTCAATGTGGAGGGGACGGTTATGGTTTGAATCGATTGAGAGCATATCGTTTTGACTGAAACCCAGCTGATATATGGATGAAAGATGTCCCACTAAGGCTTGGAATTGAGTAGGATCTATGTCATTAGGCACGTGGGTATCCTTGAGAGATTTGGTGAGGATTTCTTAATGGACAAGGGAAGATTTGAGAAAATCCAAAATGGATATCTAAGCGGGAGTCTTTCCAAAATGATCAAGAATGTTATATTGGGAGCTCACAGGAGCTGACAGGGTGACGTGGAAGGATCAAGAACAAATATGTGGGTGTGGCGCGTACTAACAGCACATTGCGGGTCTTTGCCTTTAACATGAATCATGGACACGTCTGGCTCCACCTGACTGATGGACATAACTATATCATCATAGTTATAGGGTACATTCTTGTAGCTGATGTTGTTAGTATTGTTAACTTGGTTATTGTAGTGTTGGAAGTGTTGGCACCCTGATTATGGTTGGGGAAAGCATTTTGATATATTTGTAGTTGAGCATTAGACAAGTTTGCTTGATTCGCATCCACTAATATGTCACCTCAATCTATAAGATCTTGGATATAATTTTTAAGACCTTGACATTTATTATTGGTGTGACCCTTGATTTTGTGGAAGTCACAATACTCGTTGTCCTTGTACCAGGCACGCTTCAGTTTGGACTCATCAAAGGGCGTCGTCAAAGGATAGACAGTTAGATAACTCGCCTGAAGCAACCTATTGAAGATAGCACTTAAGGGTTCCCCTAGAGGGGTGAGTGTGTGTTTATTGTTCCCTTGATTATTTTGATTGGACTGTTGAGGAGGGTGGGACATACCATCCGGCATAGATATGACATTAGGAGTTGATTGTTGACAAGGGACATGTTGTGGCCTTTGTGAGGTGTTGGCTACTTGGACATGCTTGGTATTAGTAACACCATCATTAACAACATTCTTATTCTTATTCCAATAGCGAGATCTATCACCTGATGATTTGTCCTTATTTGAGTTAAATATTTTGACTTGTCCCTTAGCAATGAGGGACCTCTCAATGGTGGCACCCTTTTCAATGACTTCAGAAAAGGTGGTAACACAGTGCAAATTAAGATTATGCACCATATCAGGATGGGATTCAAAAAAGACAGTCACCATATCCTTCTCACTGAGATGGGAATTTAAGTGGCTAGCTAAGGCACACCACCTTTGGAGGTAGCTAGCAAAGGTCTCTCTCTCACGTTAGTTCTCTTTCAGCAAATCTAAGGTGTTTATATCCTTCTCCAAATTGAAGGAGAAGTGTGCCATGAATTTCTCAGACAGATCTGTGAAAGAGGAGATTGATCCTTTTTGAAGACCCATGAACCAGTCTAGAGCTATACCTATCAGAATTCTAGAGAATAGACGTAGAAGATAGTTATCATTGTGCAGGACCTCTTGGTAGTGTGAGTAAAATTACTGCAAGTGGGTTCTTGGGTCACCCTTTCCTTTATATTTATCAATCTTGGGCATTTCAAAGTGATTAGGAAAGGGGATAAATGAGATGGAGGGATCAAATGGATAGGAAAAAATCTCTTCAAACTTAAAGGGCTTCTTGGATGTCCTTGCTTGCAAGTCCCTTAAAACGCAGCTTTTACTTCTTCCAGCTCCTTGTTGATAGGCACTGATGAGGAGGGGCATGCTTGATTGGACTAATTGTAGGAGGGATATTTTTGATAAGATGTGTAGAAGTTGATAAACCCAACTTCACAGACCCCAAGTATCACTAGCATGCAATAACCTGTCACAAAGTATGAAAGATGTATAGAACAACAAAGATGCTTTGCGAGCCTTAAGCTGAAAAATGCATTAAGAGTATGAATAATTACAATGAAATCAATTCTTAAGAAAGGAGATTGAAACCCTAAATGAAACCCTAGTGTGCACACTTAATAATTAATAAATAATTATTAATGTGCCTAAGTTTAGCTTAAGTAAACCTAAAGTGATAGGTGACTTCATTAATTAACCAATATGATTAAATTAATTAAGTGAAATAACTTATTACTCTAACATCCCCCCTTAAGATGAACTTAGGGAGAAGCTAAAACACTAGGAAAAGATGCATGAAAGCAAAGAAGGGTCCCGGCAACAAAGGTCTAATCAGGTACCCATGTACAAATACAATGCAAACTAAAGCAAACGGGGTAAAGGAGAAAACCCAGTGGGAACAAAACTCCTCCCCAATATAGAATGCAGAAAACAACTAAGTGATGAAACATGGAGGACTCCATAAGACCCCCCAAGGACACCATCCATCACAAAGATACATGAATGAACCCCCTAGAAGAGAGGAAGAAATAGACCACATAGCCCCCCATAATGAAGTGGCTCCAGAAAGACTAAAGAAAATGCATCTCCTAAAAGAAGAGAGAGGGAAGAGGCCTCATGAATGCAATCTCTAAAGGTGAAGCAGGTGTAGCCCAAGATGTCTCCATAGAAGTAGGTGTGACCTCAACCAATGAAGAATTCATAGTAGGTGAAGACTAAAGAGAAACCTCCAAAAATAATGCTCAACTATGTCCTGTTGCACTGAAATGGAAGAAACCACATCTATAATCATAGAAGTATCAGCAACTGCAACAATAGGTGGAGGAGATGGAATGGATGGCTCAAGAATAGGATCTAAAGTGAGAACTCCAATGTTCAAGTAGCCAAATGTCTCCTCTGAATGATGATCCACACTAGAAGTGTGATGAATAGTTGTAGGAACAGAAGCATCATCAGTAGTAAAATCTGCAAAGGAATACAACTGAGATGAGTGATCCACCACCCCAATAGCAATAACTACTCTACTCTCCAAGTCTCTAATGATAACTGAATCAGGTGTGAACTCCACAGATCTCCCATTGCCTCCATGTCTGATCTGATAAATGGAAAGAAGGTTGTTCGTCAAATGAGGAACACACAAGACATCCTAAAAAGTGTTATCCCCAAAACTAATAGACCCCTTCCTTTTAACACTCATGTATGTATTGTTTCCCATAAAAATAGGAGACATAGTGTAAGGCTCAAAGGAAGTGAACATAGACTGTGATGATGCCATATGATGAGATGCTCCTGAATCTAGAAGCCATCTCCCTGATCCAAGACCTGAATAAGCACAAAGAGCATGTCCCTTCATATCTTATGAAGTATGTAAACCAGTTGTGCTCCTGTCATGCTACTTTGAAGAAGAAGAAGAATGAGGGGAAGGATATGATGCAGACATCCTATAAGGCAAATAAATCTAATGTTTTTGAAGAATATGCTTCATCTCATCAATGTCCTTATAGCAATTATGTTCTCCATGTCCTTCCCTCTTGCAATATACACATGTAACCTTCTCCTTCTTAGATGGTTTTCCCTTAGAACAGGAGGATGAATCTGAGGACTCATTTTGCTGCTCATGAGATTTGGAATCCTTTTGTTTTTGTTTCTTTCCTTTGCCTATAGAAGCCTTCTGATCTCTGGGCTCTTGTGATGCAATAAGTTCCTATGATGAATAGGGCTTCAACTTGCCCATGATAGCCAACTTGGCTTGCTCTCAAGTGAGAGAAGATGAAAAATCATCAAAATAAGGCATATTAAATCTAGTACCAAGTGCATCCCTAGTGGCATAAAAGGTAGATACAAAAACTGAATAATCTAGTCCAAGCTTAGAAAGAATGGACAATATCAACTGAGAGTCTTCCTTCTGAACACCACATTGTGAAAGCTGCAATCTAAGAGACTTAAGCTTTGTGAATAACCTTTTGGATGCTATCAAAATCCCTAGGATTTAAGCCAATAAGCTCATTCTCCAATTGAAATCCTCTCATAGTATCTTGCTACCCAAACAAAGACTCCAAAGTAGTCCAGATCTGATTGGGTGTAGTGAAAGACTCCAGATGAAAGAGTAGATTTGAAGAAATAGACAAGCATAATGTCCCAAAAGCCTCATCACATCTATTAAATCATTTTCTCTTTTCAGCAGCACCTGTAGGTTCAACCTTTGTACCCATGGTCACCCTGTACAACCCTTTGTGCTTCAAATGGATCTCCATTTTTTTTCCGACCAAAGTAGTTGAATGAAGTAAGGGGTGAAATATTATGTGAATCCATGTGAATAGAGTAGTATATACTCTCAATAAAAAAAATAGCTCTTTGATCTCAAAAAAAATGCCTGAATTGCACATTTCCTAAGAAAATAACCAAGAAAATAAAATCTGAGATCCAAATAAGAATATCAAATACTTGGTAAATATTCTAGAAAATTGGGTCTAAGATCTGTGTAGAGTACTAAACCAACTTTCCGCCGCCTATTCGTTTGCGCAAAACGGATTCCAGACGCAAAAGTTACGCCCCCCAGACTGAAAATAACAACTTCGAACTTTAACAGGCGAAAAAGCATCTGAACGAAAAAATCAAAAAAAAAAAAACACCAATACCGCAGCATCGTGCTCAAAACCAGCTTTTCAGCAATATCTCATTTTCGGAAAATTGAGATCATACGCAAAAAATGCACCCAATTTCGTGAAAGTGCTACAAACTGCTTAATAAGCCCTTCTGGCCCTCAAGGGCTAAAAAATATTTTGGCCCCTGGTCACCCACATGACCAAGCGGTAGGTGCTATAGAGCCGGCAGGGCTGGGCGCAGAGCGCCTGGTCTGCAATAGGACTTGCGGCTTGGCGCTTAAGCCCACGAGGGTTGGCTATGGAGCAACAGGCGGGAGGCGCCACTTTGGTGGCAGCGGGAGGGCGATGGTCTCCTTCTGAACGGGGAGCGCCAATTTTTTTTTAAAACCTTGATTTTTTCGCCTCAAAACTCGTGTTGGGGAGGTCGTAAATTTTGCTTATTTTTCAACTTTCTCATAAATCGACAAAACGACTGGCATTTCTATGGTTTTTGGACGCTCTGAACATGATGGCCACATCCGTTTTGCCCTAAAATACATAGAAAAATTGGCTACCCCCAGATCTTGCAAAAAGATGCTTGGCTGAAACCATTGCACTTGAAACTCACTGAAAAGCAATATCTTTCAAATGACGAATAGGCAGTTGCAGGTCTGAAGCTCTGATACCATGTAGAAGTTGATAAACCCAACTTCACAGACCCCAAGAATCACCTACATGAAATAACCTATAACAAAGAAAGAAGAATGTACAGAACAACAAAGATGCTCTGCAAGCCTCAAGCTGAAAAATGAATTAAGATAATCAATAATTACAATGAGATCAATCATTAAGAAAGGAGATCGAAACCCTAAATGAAACCCTAGTGTGCACACTTAATAATTAATAAATAATTATTAATGTGCCTAAGTTTAGCTTAAGTAAACCTAAAGTGATAAGTGACTTAATTAATTAGTCAATATGATTAAATTAATTAAGTGAAATAACTTATTACTCTAACAAAATGTGGATGGAGTCGGCATGGTTTGATCATATGGTGGTGGAGGTGGATATGAAGGAGTTTGCTGGTGTTGATTGATGTATGTGGATTGGGGACTGCCATAAGGAGGTTGATATGATGAAGGGGTTTGATGATACACAGAGGGGGAGGCACCCTGATGATAAGATGGTGGTTGTTGATAATAATACGGATAGGATTGATAATTATGGATAGGTGGTTGTTGGGAAAAATATGGAGGTTGTTGTGAAGTGGACTATCGGTAATAGGGATATTTTTGGGATTGTCGAGGGTGGTATGAGATGGTTTCTAGGATTGTTGCACGTAAGGCAGTTGTTGTTGAGATTGTTGTGGGGTATAGTAGTAATAATTGGGATTGGGATTGGATGTTGTGGCTTCTGGACAATAAGAGCTCTGGGGATGATAAAGGTATTGAGTAGCAGGGTTGCCTAGACTTTGTTGAGTTGATTGTTGGGGTCGAGTCGAGATTTGTGAATGTTGGGAAGGGGTTGCTAATATGGTGGTAGTTGGCTAGAAGGTTGAGATGGAATTTGAGGCTGTTAAGGAACGACCTATGACGAATGAGGAGGTTGTTGTTGTGATTGTTGTGGGATTTGTCCTAGTTGTGGGTTACCTTGCAGTTGATGTAGGGGTTGTGATGAAGTTCCCTAAGCTTGATGTGAGGGCTATTGTTGAGGTTGTGATGGGATAGTAGTGTGAAGTGGAGTCTATGAAGAGGTTTGTTGTGATGGAAGAGTACCTTGAGGTGGTTGTTGGAATGTAAATGGAGGTGGTGGTAAGATAGATGCAAGTGTATGACCAGGAGGTGGTGGTAAGATAGATGCAGGTGTATGACTAGGAGGTGGCGGTGGTGCAATGAAAGGATTATAAGTTGTGTCCCCGACGTTCCCAAGAAGTTGACCCAATTGGTTAGGTGGAAGTGGCAGAATGGATGGTATGGGGATTGAACTTTGTGAGATGTTCATGCCTTATAGATTGGGTGTATTTTGAGGCATACCAAGGTCAAGATAAGCATTAGGAGCAAGGCCTTCAAGATTCTTAGGATCAAGTTACACTCCTATAACTGAAATGGGAACTCAAGGAGGATTTGTCACCTGGTAAATAATAGCATTACCGAATCCAAGCTGATACCAACCCTCTTACGGTGGACCTTGGGGAACATACGAATTACCAAGGTCATTCTGAGAGTTTTGAGGATCTTGTGAGACAGGAGATGTAGGAGGTGTGATGTTGACATATTTTGATAGTTCAAACTCTGGGGGAGGTTTGATACCCTTCATGATCAAGTCGAAAAATATCTTGTCCCCACGCTTATCTAGAAGATGATCTATCATTTGAAAATTGGTGGGGTTACTAAGGTATTCATCAATTGTAAGCTCGGGTTGATTAACCATACTCTCATCAAGAGGAGATTTAGAAGGATCCTCAATATTAGATTATGATGAGCCACCATTAGTGGGTTGATCCTGGGGATTATGAGGTTGAGTGTCTTAAGGTTGTTGGTCTGCCATGAGCTTCTTTGCTTGTGATCAAGTAATGGGAATTAAAATGCAAAACAGCTAGGTGGTCTAGGAGGACACTAAGCTCCAAGGTATACCTAAATGATGATTAAAGGATTGACTTGATTGGATGATCGATTGATGTATTGATTGATTAGGTTGGATAGGATGACTTGGATAAATTATTGATTGGATGATCGATAGGATTGGATGATGGATAGGATAAGATGATTGATTAGGATTGGATGATTTGATTGATGAGATTGACTCTAAAGTAGGTTTAGGGGCTTAACTTGATGATAAGAGGATGATCACAACACATAATCTACCTCACAATTAGAGGAGATTGATAAGGTCGTGAAGGATTACTAACTTAGGATGGATGAAAATCCTAAGAAAGCATGGATGATGACGATTAGGGCTAGTTTCCTAGCCCAATAGGATAAAAATCCCCTAAAATAAAGTCTAAAGGATTTAGATTGATGAAATGATGATGGAAATGCAGTCTAGGGATGTTCTAAGATTCACCTATGTGAGTGGATTAAGGATGTGATGACTTTTAAAAAATGCAGATAGACTAAAATGACGATTACGGATAGATGGATAATGATAAAAAAAAATGATCGCGGCAACGGACTTGGAAAATGAAAACCTTTCACTGGTTAAGAGGGTTTACTCTCGGGAGTTGTGTATGGGAAGCGCATACGCCCCTGTGTGCTACAAGTTTTCCCCTCTAGTTTAAAGGTTTTCCTATCTAAGGTCAGAAAAATTTCCTCTGTGATTGACAAGATTGCCTCTATGATTGACAAAGTCACCTTTTCTCAGACTCAAATTCACCTAATTCTTGGAGGTGTAAAAGAAACGGGCAAACACAGGATGCAAAAATGCCTATCAAGGTTTCAAATTTGCCTATGTCTATAATGGAATCGTCCTTCCAAGATGCGGGATCGCCTATATCTTGAAAAACTCAAAGGGACATGGGCGGATTCGTGAAGCAAAATCACCTATCTAATGATCGGGTTCGCCTCTTTCTTGAAACGTATGCATGACCATAGATTCGCCTATCTATAGGACAACGAGTTCGCCTATGTCTTGGACTGTATGGACAGGGATAGTACGAACTGACAAGGATTCGCCCCTACAGAAAATAGGTTCACCTATTCTAAGAATAGATGGGCGAGGATGACACAGACTCGCCTATGGAGGAAGTAGAATCGCCTATTCCCAGGGAACAAGTGGAGACGGGGTCACGTAAAGGTGGGACCCATAGGCAAATTCACCCCTAACAAGGATGATTTCACCCCAAAAGATGACCTAGACCAAACTCGAGATGCGGATTCACCCTTGTTCAGGGAAAGATCACATGTCCACAATGCAAACTCGCCTCTAAGAGAAGCAAATTCTCCACTGAGGGCAGGTGCAGACTATAGCAAAGAACTGAAGACACAACAAACAAAAAGATACTGGGCTGGATAGACTTAGACTAACGACAAGCACTGGTATCACACAAGAAGACACACCGAACAACACAATCCTAGAATTAGTGATAAAGATTTACAAAATCAATGTACGCCCACCACCTTGAGGGGACACCCCAAGGTTAATACTCTGTGATATCGAGGTGGTTCTCTAGATCACCAGTTCTCATGAAGGTGGATAGCTAGAGATCCAGTGGCATAGGGTCATCAACAGATGCCATGGGCTCACCTTCTCTCTCTCACTCGAGGACTATCGTATTCCACCACAAGGATTCCTATCTCAACCCAAGGGAGTACGTGGTGAGTAACTTCGACGAATGATACACATCCCCTACAATACACCAAGCCATGACTAGAACATGGGTCTTTATCTAGGATAAACAAGGCTATCTTGTGCATCCTCGATACATGCTAGGTACATGAGGCACAATTTTGAACACTAGCCTGTCACAAGCGTGAGTTGGGAGCCCCAATGAGGTATTGGAAAATCAGACCAACTTTGCACATCTTATCTAAGCATCACCCTAGCTTCAACACTTCACCAAACACGATGTGACTGGATTGAGGTACAACTTTCATTCTCCCCCCTTTATATACCCCACCGGTAACACGTGGTTGGGATTGTCCCCTAGGTGATGAAATCCCAAGAAATTCCTACTAAGGGAAGGAAATGCTAGACATTTCAGTTGGTCCCCAAGCTTCCATTTAGCACAAGGGGAGAGCTTACACATACTAACACTCCCTGGATAGACTCGACTGGACTGGAATGAGTTACGATTTCTCGTCACCTAGGATCACTGAAAGGTGCAAGGGGAGTGGATACGTCAACAACTCACTCCCAAACATAGCAAAAGAAGTCCATTGACCCTCTAATTAAATCTATGTGTGCCTAATTTAGTCCAAAAAAGACACACAAACAAAACTAACTAAGGGTCTTCGACCGATCGTCTTGCAGCAAACATTTTAGTAATTTGATCCTTCGATCTTCATCAAATGTGGGACAAGTTGCACAACCGTTAGAGAAATCTCACAATCACAAAAAGACAAGGTAGCGGATTAGTACCCAAAACCAAAATTAAATCGAAGCTTAAATCAAAAAATAAAAGGTTCTGGAGTTACCACAAATTTACCTCAGTGTGAGATGAATTCTCCTATGTATTTAGATCAAGTTCGCTTGTTTGATGGGAAAGGTGAGTTCACATGTTCCTATCATACGGAGGAGCGTATTTGATCTGATGGATATTTTCAGTAGAAATTGAAGTGTCTCTATTCTCTCCAGAATCTGCACCATCAGAAAGATCTCGGCGTCCTGATTCCAATGCAACTCGAATGGAGCGAAAAGGAGTCCATTTGTGCAAGTTATGGCCAGTCAAACCTTGGGTCAAACAGGGATCAAAGGACGTCCAGGAAGCGAAAAAAATGATGTCCTCAAAAGTTATCGAAGTTGGTATCATTGCGAAGAGCCCATCGCAAGCTTTCCAACGGCATTCGTTTAGTCGAAATCCGACATCGGAGACTCAAGATACAGCTGGTCAAAGTTTCAGGTTTGACTTGTGGACTGAAGGTACAGTGATGACATCATCATCCGTACAGATGACGTCAGCATGTGGTACGGAATCTGATGTGGACAAATTAAAGTGTGACATGTGGCATTTGTACGGACCAATCACAGAGTGACACGTGGCAGTCCGTACGCCGAGTCAGCATGCCACGTCATCACTCAGTACTCAGTCAGCATCCACGTGGTGGCGTTGTCATCGGTCCAGTCGGCAGTGACATGTCTTTGTCGGCGAATGAGCGCTTGGCACATGGCACGTGGTAGGTACAGTCATGACATCATCATATACTCAGCAGCGTCAGCGAATCTATGTCGCCACATGGTAGCTCGTCGGCTTGCCACGTGTCCCCTGTCTTCCTCTCTCCTTCCGCGCGGGTTGTTTGTTGGTTTGTTTGTTTGGTAAAAAGTTGGTGGGCGGATTTGAACCCCCGACCATTCGTATGCTACAAACCCGGGTGACCGTTGCACAGTCGAGCGGTCTGTTACCTTTGTATAGCGGCCGATTTGTTTTGTTATGTAATGGTCGGATATGGAGGTGAAATTGCAACCGTCGGGCATCGAACCCGGAACCACCCGCGTACCAAAAGGCAAGCCCACCAACGAGCCGCTCGATGGCTTTAATATTAATCGGCATCGGTTCATTTTGTCAACAGTCCAAATACCGAATGCCTTAAAAATTAAACAAAATCTCTCCATATTTAAGAAACAATAATCCTTCTTTAGGATTAGTTAAAATCTTACAAAATAATAGAAGCCCGGAAAGATAAGTGGAAGGGCTCAATTAGTTTGAAAGGATTAATTAGAATTATCTAATAATCCTAATATGAAAATAAGAGAGATTATTAAGATCTTTTATGTAAAAATGGAGATAGAGGAGATTTTGTAAATCATATGGTTTTATACCATATTGAGCAATTTTTATGTATTTAAAGGGGAGAGAGAGTGTGAGTTGGGTACTCATAATTATCAAGTTTTCTTTCAGGTGACGAAGTCTTGAAGCTGTGGAGATAATCGAAAGAGAGGTCTTGTAGAGATTCCATTCTTGCACGTCAGAGCGTTGTTATGCTGCCGAAGTGCTTGGAGAATGATTGTGGTGCTTTGTAATTGATTTTGGAGTTAATCGGATCGGTCTCTCTATTGGAGTGGACCCGGAGACGTAGTCACGTTTGTGACGAACTCCGTAATCAAACACTGTTTGCACTTCTCTTCTTCTCTCTCTTTCTTTCTCTCATTTCCTTCCTTTCTGTTATAATCACCTTATTATTACTTTCATTTTGTTATTTCCATAAGTTAATTTTGATTTAATTAACTTGGAATAATCATTGTAAAAGTTTAAGCATTCCATTCTGCAATCTAGTCTAGATCCTATATAGATCAAGTGGTACCAGAGCTTAGTTGACTATTATTGCAGTTATTTGCTTTTTTGAATGCTAACGAGATCCAGGATTCAGAAGGGCAAAGGCAAGCTCGAAGACTTTAATCCTGAGATCGGGAAGCGTAGAACATTTCTAAAAATGTCTGTGTCTGGAATGGAGGTTCCTGAAGAAATCAGTGAGCAGGAATTTCGAAGAGCATTCCTTGAGATGAAGGCTAAGGTGGACATTCTTTTTCAAGAGAGACAAGAGCGGAAAGGACATGAAGGAGGTTCGTCAAAGCAAGAAGATCGCAAAGACAAGAAAGGGAAACATCATGGAGATGGTGACAAGCAACCAGATCCACCCTCTTCTTCTTCTCCTCCCTCTTCTCCTTCTTCTCCATCTTCTCCTCATTCTATTTCTTCTAATCCTTTCAAGAGTGGGTATAAGCCTAAAATTAAATTGGATGTAAAATTTGAACTACCTAAGTATTGTGGTGAATTAGATGCTGAAAAACTAGATGATTGGATTCAGCAAGTAGAAGTTTATTGTAGAGTTCAAAACCTCTTTGATGATGCTTCTAGGATCCAGTTAGCCACTCTTCAGTTGGGAGGTACAGCTCTTACTTGGTGGGAGAGTAGGACTAGAGCAGAAATTTCACAGCATGGTAGAGTCAATTTATCTTGGGCAGAATTTGTTAATACTCTTAAAAAGCAGTTTTATCCCCTAGGACATATGCAACAGTTAATGATGGACTAGCAAATGCTTAGGCAAGGGAAAGTTCAAACTGTCCAAGAGTACACCCATGAATTTAGGAAAAGGGCTATTGCTTTGAATGTTCCTTTGTACACCCAAGATACCTTGTTAAAGTACATAGGAGGTCTTCATTCATATCTTAGACATTCCATTTTGGTATTGAACCCTTGTAATTTGGATGAAGTGTCTGTTCAAGCTACACACTTAGAGACAAGGGGTAAAGGTTCCTTTATTGATAATGATAACTCTGTAAAGAAATCTTCTAAAGTTGCAGAGACAGGGAAAGGAAAGAAGACAGCTACAGTTAAGAAGGATGATAAACTTTCTTGCTCTCATTGTGACAAGAAAGGTCATGATGAAGAACATTGTTGGCAGTTGCATCCAGAACTGAAGCCTAAGTGGGCTTAGAGACAGAATCAGAAACAGAAAGGTAAGGAGAAAGCCACGAATGTTGTTTTGGATCTTGGTTCAGATTCAGATGATGAAACTAAGATAACAGCTATGGGTTTGAAAGGTAAAGCTCCTAATTCCAATGTTTCCTTTGATAGTTGTGCTTCTACTTCTAAAGTTAATGATGCCTCTGAAGATGAAAAAAGGAATGAGCTTTTTCATTTAAGGGTTGTTGCTAAGAACAGTAAAATTGATGCACTCATAGATAGTGGATCTCAGGTTAACTTAATTTCTGAAAGTGTTGTAAAGAACTTGGGATTAAAAACTACACAACATAGGAAACCTTATCCACTAGGCTGGATTTGTGAAAATGATAAGTTGCAAGTAACAAGACAATGCACCTTAAGATTCACAATCACTAGTAAATTTGTGGATGAAGTACAGTTTGATGTGGTTCCACTGGATATCTGTGGGATAGTGCTTGGTAGCCCTTATTTATATGATAGAAAAGCTATATTCTACAGGGAAAAGAATCATTATCACTTGTTTAAAGATGGCATACAGTATATTGTACATTCTCACAGGATTAAGACTGATCGTTCTTTTGCAAACACAGGACAGTTAAAGAGGGTAATTAATGCAAGTAAAGAATTAACTCTTATGTCTGTCAGTACAGGTGGTTCTAAACTTGAACTTGGAGTAGCTAACCAAGGTCAGATGTTGTAGGATGCACTTGCAGTACAGCATGAGAAAATGATGATTGAAAGCATTGATGGTCCCTTGGGTAAAAATGTTCCTGTTATGAAGGATCGATATGTTGTTGACTTATTCTCTTTCATTTCTGCATTATTGTTCAGCTTGATGCTAGTCAATTTTTGTTGGTTAGTGGCTATGACAGTCGATGTAGAAGCTTATGGAAGTGATAGAATAATGTTTATGTTCAACAATGTTATTGCAGTCTTCATTGTGCTTGTGAGCCAGGTATGCAGATGTACAGAGGATACAGGACAAGTGGGGAGGCCAAGTCCTCACTTAATGTCAGAGTAAATGCCACTTTTGGAGGTCCAAAAGGTCTTCAGTGGGGAGGCCTAATCCGGTGGATATTTTCAGTAGAAATTGAAGTGTCTCCATTCTCTCCAGAATCTGCACCATCACAAAGATCTCGGCGTCCTAATTCCAATGCAACTCGAATGGAGCGAAAAGGATTCCATTTGTGCAAGTTATGGCCAGTCAAACCTTGGGTCAAACTGGGATCAAAGGGCGTCCAGGAAGCGAAAAAAATGATGTCGTCAAAATTTGTCGAAGTTGGAATCATTGCGAAGAGCCCATCACAAGCTTTCCAACGGCGTTCGTTTAGTCGAAATCCGACATCGGAGGCTCAAGATACAGCTGGTCAAAGTTTCAGGTTTGACTTGTGGACTGAAGGTACAGTGATGACATCATCATCCGTACAGATGACGTCAGCATGTGGTACGGAATCTGATGTGGACAAATTAAAGTGTGACATGTGTACGGACCAATCACAGAGTGACACGTGGCAGTCCGTACGCCCAGTCAGCATGCCACGTCATCACTCAGTACTCAGTCAGCATCCACGTGGCGGCGTTGTCATCGGTCCAGTCAGTAGTGACATGTCTTTGTCGGCGAATGAGCGCTTGGCACGTGGCACGTGGCAGGTACAGTCATGACGTCATCATATACTTAGCAGCGTCAGCGAATCTATGTCGCCACATGGCAGCTCGTCGGCTTGCCACGTGTCCCCTGTCTTCCTCTCTCCTTCCGCGCGGGTTGTTTGTTGGTTTGTTTGTTTGGTAAAAAGTTGGTGGGCGGATTTGAACCCCCGACCATTCGTATGCTACAAACCCGGGTGACCGTTGCATAGTCGAGCGGTCTGTTACCTTTGTATAGCGGCCGATTTGTTTTGTTATGTAATGGTCGGATATGGAGGTTAAATTGCAACCGCCGGGCATCGAACCCGGAACCACCCGCGTACCAAAAGGCAAGCTCACCAACAAGCCGCTCGATGGCTTTAATATTAATCGGCATCGGTTCATTTTGTCAACAGTCCAAATACCGAATGCCTTAAAAATTAAACAAAATCTCTCCATATTTAAGAAACAATAATCCTTCTTTAGGATTAGTTAAAATCTTACAAAATAATAGAAGCCCGGAAAGATAAGTGGAAGGGCTCAATTAGTTTGAAAGGATTAATTAGAATTATCTAATAATCCTAATATGAAAATAAGAGAGATTATTAAGATCTTTTATGTAAAAATGGAGATAGAGGAGATTTTGTAAATCATATGGTTTTATACCATATTGAGCAATTTTTATGTATTTAAAGGGGAGAGAGAGTGAATTGGGTACTCATAATTATCAAGTTTTCTTTTAGGTGACGAAGTCTTGAAGCTATGGAGATAATCGAAAGAGAGGTCTTGTAGAGATTCCATTCTTGCACGTCAGAGCGTTGTTATGCTGCCGAAGTGCTTGGAGAATGATTGTGGTGCTTTGTAATTGATTTTGGAGTTAATCGGATCGGTCTCTCTATTGGAGTGGACCCGGAGACGTAGTCACGTTTGTGACGAACTCCGTAATCAAACACTGTTTGCACTTCTCTTCTTCTCTCTCTTTCTTTCTCTCATTTCCTTCCTTTCTGTTATAATCACCTTGTTATTACTTTCATTTTGTTATTTCCATAAGTTAATTTTGATTTAATTAACTTGGAATAATCATTGTAAAAGTTTAAGCATTCCATTATGCAATCTAGTCTAGATCCTATATAGATCAGTATTTGATTTCTCCCCTGTACCCTTCACGAGTTCACCTTTGAGTTTAGCAGTTTCTCCTGTCAATGTGTTTTCACCTCTGTGATCGTAGATCCTCGACTTAATGTTGCAAGTTCGCCCCTCTCACAAAAGGGCGAAATCGTGTTCGCCTGCATTTGGAGCGATTTTTCCTTTGCAGAAGGGGTCCACCCCTATGTCTTATAAGTTCGCCCGCTGGGGGAAAATTCGCCTCTGCGTATCAAATATGAGCCTACAAAACTAAAAACATAAAGCAAACCCATGGCGTGGGTCCCACCAGGTGTGCCAGAGATGTGTGCGTGTGAATTTGACCTACCTAAATGCAAAAAACTAAGTGATGCAAGGATCAAAACACAACAAAACACTCAAGATTGGCCTAGTTTAGTCTAAACAAAAACACAAGAAATTTGAACTCTTTACCTTGTTTAAACTATTCTTTTGGTTCGCCCTTGATGATTTTCAATTTGTGTGCTTTCTCCTTGGAAAAATGGCATAAAACCTAATGCAAGATGGAGCTCTGATGGTGAGGAATGCAATGGTGATTGTGGGTATGGTGTTTGAAGCAAGATATGAGCTCTAAGATGCAGCAATGGAGGTGGCTTGGATGCTTGAGTGCTAAGTGGGCTTGAATGCAAAGGTTGTGTGTTGATTGTGGATGCTTGTTGATGGATTGTGTTGTTGCAAAAGTGTATGGATGAAAATGGATCCATTTCCACCAATTTTAGGGGAAAGAAATCTAAACAATGAAGGGCTCAGATTGAGCCAAGATGGACAAGATCAAGGGCTAGGGTGAGTTGAGGACTCACAAGACCTCACATCTTTCCATGTGGCAGGTGAGGTGGAAAGAGGAGATGAGGTGGACATGACATGGATGTACTACATAGTTCATTGGGATTTGGACAAGATCTCCTCATAAAGGAGGTCCTTGTCCATATGTGGGGTGAAAGGACATATGAGGAATTAAAAATTCCTCAAAATCCATATGGGGATGAGAGAAGGAATTTTAAATTCCTTGAAAATGCATTGGTCAAATAAATGTGAATTAAAAATTCACTTGGGAAAGGGGATGCCTTCTCCCAAAGGAGAAAGAATTTAAGGCAATTGACTTAGGATACATGCCATTAGGTTGACCTAATTGGGTGATTAGGTTGTGCAAACAGGTGATTAGTTGAGTTAATGATGGATTAGGTGCAAGTGGAGGGTTATGTAGGATGTGACCCTAATCATGATTAGGATTGTGCACATCCTAATCACATATTAATTAAATTAATCTGGATTAGAATAAATTATGAAGGATGTGACATTTGGAGAGAGAAGAATTTGAATTAAAAATTGACTTAATTCAAAAAGACAAAGTGACTAAATTAAATAAATTAGAATATTTATTTAATTTAGAGATGAAAGGGGTAAAGTATTTAATTGATTTATTAAATACCTTAGGGACATTAGGCTATAGGGCAATATCAATCAAATAATAAGTTATTTAATTAATGTGGATAAAGGGTGCGTGATAGAAGAATACAAGAGTCAATTTGACCATATGGGGGTGGTCAAATTCAGGTGTCTACATTAGGATCATAACACATAGTGTTGTTCCAACTGGTTGTGGTGACTGACTATTATAAAATCTCTTTCCACTATCATAATAGACCAATAGGCTTCCTTTTCATGGAACTCATAACCATGACCTATCATATGCTTACATTTCTTGTATAAGGATCTAGATGTAACTATCATATGTTTACATTTCTTGTATAGGGATCTAGATGCAACTTTAGTAATATTCTTTGTTCATGATTGTCATAGAGTTGAGTCTAGTTTTCAAAACTCTGCTTTGACTATATTCATGATGTATTCTACATGTTTCAGACCTACACTAGATCTATCTGGTTCACCATTATCATCCAGTTGTGTTTTGACTATTGATTATCATTTATGACTATCATATATACCCTGATTGTGGGTTAGCTCTATTAGTTACAGTGACTACCGCTTCCCTACCTTGCACTTCCTATAGTGACTGAACTGTGCATTGTACACTTGATCTAAATTATCCTCATGACTATCATACCACTTTTCACATTAGATATTCTACCATTCTTCTTATACTTTGTCAATGGATGGTTGTTTTCTTGTCATTTGATTGTCCTCTTTAATATTGCCATTGTGTTCTTCAAGGATGCTATCACTTTGTAAGGATTGTCCTCTACCATCATGCCTTATGACGGTCATTTTATGATTGTCAATTTGGTTACTTAGGAGATTGTCTCTTCATACTTGGCCTGCCTTAGTTTGAAGATCACTTCATGGACTAGTATCTCTACTTGTATCTTTTCATGATTCTCTTCCTTCATTTCAAACTGTCAAGAGAGGCCTACCTATAGCACTGCCCTATTCACAGTCAACACTGTCATGCATCTCATTTTCTCTAGCCACTGTACTCTTTCACCTTTCTATTTGACTACACACATTTATGTAGACTGTCATCTCTTTTAGACTCGTCCACTCAACTCTCCTTTGATCTTGACTGTGATATCTCTTACTACCCTTATGGCATTCAAAATCATTGCATCGCTTTGTCATTTGCACTAACTCTTAACCACAATGTTGTCTCTCCATTATCATTGTGATCAAGCTCATAGAGATGAAGAGATCACTATTATATTTCGACAATTTTTTCATGCATGAAACTATAATTTCCTTACTGTCATCTCAGGCTGCAAGGTCTACAACTGTCCTGTCTTGCACCTCCTCTAGCTTGTAAAGGGATAGCACAATAACCTTCAGTCAGGAGATTTGAGGATCCTGATCTAAGAACTTTTGTTGATATGGGAGAAGGGGACATAACATCATATCTGTAATAGGGTGATCATGGTTGGATCAATGAACTTGCAGAGGGAGATACCATCAAGGAAATACTCCTCTATACGCAAAATTGATTACTTGAAGACTGGTAAGTCGACTGTATTCTTAAATCTGATGTTGAGTGGTCCATCTCAACTGAAGAGGGATGTCTTGAATGTGCAGGATGTTGTGTAGAGTTCTTAACTACGTAGGAGAAATAAAACCTTACTCCAAAAAGAAACAAATAAAGTTCCATGGCTAAGGAAATACGCAGAGTCCAGGTATGAATTACCTGCATAAAAATTGTAAATGACAGAAGTGTCCTTCCCTTGTGTCTGTCATACTTTTCTCTTTTCACCACTTGATCATTTGAAACACAACCTTCAGGTGCTAGCACTGTCATACTACCTTTTGATAGTCATATCTTTGTGATGACAGTCATTTTTAGTCTTCTATCTACTGTCATGAATCTCTTCCAGACCATATGCCCTTCATGGATTTCCATTTCTGATTCGGCATTTGGCTCAGTGTCATGACTGTCATTGATTGATCATTTGTGTTTGTGTCTAAGTGTATCCTCCATTTTGGGCTATCACGGTAGGTTACACCGTCTTCTAGACTCCTTTTGACTATGCACTTGTCCCTCTTGTCATTTTTCTTTTGATAACTGTCCCTGCATTTCAAACTGTGAATGCTCACTAACTGTCATGCATTTTGTGAGGACTGTCACATGGTCTCTAATCCTGTATTCTTTTCATGTTACCCACATTGTCCTTTTAGCTCCCTTCTTTTCATCCTTTGTGTATTGTGTTTGCTGATGGCCCTCATGAGGTCTTCACGAGCTTGCTTCACTCGAAATCTCTTCAGCAACAGTATTCAATGGAGAATAAGCTACAAGGAATCCTTGCACAGACAGCCCATCTTCATGTCCTCAACGTGTCATGGAACCCTTGTGTTTGCTCTGCAATGTGGTGAACCTTCTCCATGGACTTCCCGTAACTCCTCTCATGCTACGTGGATGAGAAGCCTTCGAAGAAAAACAAAACCTAACTTTTCCCTCAGTGTTGAAACATGGTGAGAAATAAGCTTTCAACTTTGCCTTTTTGACTCTATGGCATCTAAGACCTAAGACTTATGCCTTCTATGACATAACTTAAGACCCCTAGGGAATTATTTAGACTAAGATGACAAAAATATCGACAAAAGGTAGTAGGAAGAAGTAAGAACCATTCATTGGAAAGAATTCAAATGTTAATCCTTACACACAATGTAAAGAGGATAGTGATGCTTCAAATTTATGTTGAACTTGTCGAATTTCACAAAGATGATCAAGTTATCACTAGTCATTCCTCTGCATTGTGAAGCACGTGAATATGTGTAAGTTGGATATCCAAATCTAAAAGTATTAAGGGGCCTTGTTTAGGACAAGGAATGTATAACACAAGAAGACAATATCTACTTTAGTGTGTATGACTAAGATTTCAAAGAGAAATAGGGCATCATATTACTCTAAGATAACGTATAAATATATAGTAATCATAGATTCAAGATGTGTTAATATTAGCTATTTACGGGTGTTAAATATTACTAATAGAAATGTGGTTGTAAGATAATAATGAACCACTCAATCAATGGGTGCTCTTTACTGTAAATTATAAAGGATCGATTCTTAATTTTATTATAGAATGAATATTCATGAGGATCTCATGAATTGAGTCTTTAAAGAAGTCAACGGAATTCTATGTGAATCTATTTATGTTTGATTAATTTAAACTAATTCAAAATATTGTCTATATTAATTCTTAGTACACTTAATATTAGTTTGATATAATTGTATCCTGAATGTTCTTGCTTCTTTATCTAGTCCTTGGATACATCAAAGTGAATATTTAATCGAGTTATAGGATTATTTTATAAATAATATACAATTGAATTATAGTCCTATCCCTATAAATACTAACATTTAGATGCAAATCTCACCTCTACAGAATGTGTCTTTAAGTGATTAAATCATACATGTTCTTTTATTAAATTACAAAAACCTCCTACAAATGGAATAATGGTAAGATCGAAGAGAGATAAATTGATCTATTAACTTAAAAAATCTAAGCTCATATTTTTGTGTTCCAAATTTAAATAGTTTGGATAAGTGAACAATTCTACTTATGTATGGATTACATTTCATGATATATCATCACAAGACAACAAAATACTATGAATATTTCATAAGTTTTATAGGATTCTCACTTAATACCATCACACCACAACAAAAGGATGTCCTCATGCAGGGCTCTAGAAAAATTTAAAATATTAATGCGGTTAATTTTCCACCATGATGAATTGCTAGCGGTGAATTTGTGATGAATTTTTCGTGAATTTTCCATAGCGATGAATTGCTGACGGTGAATTTTTCGATGAATTTTCCATGAATTTTCCATGGCGATGAATTGCTGACGATGAGATGAATTACTGACGATGAATTGCTAACGATGAATTTGCCGGATGCCTTCATACGAAAAAGGAAGAAAACTTGGTTATCGTTGAAATATAAAACTACCACGTGCATGTCCATCTCAGTATTCCATTAACGATAAGAATATAGTCTACCATGCTTTTTTGTTTAGCTATCTTTTAATTCCATGGTAACATCTAGGAGAGCTTCTTTGAATGAAATATTTACGTTTCTTCCAAGGGGACTTTTTATAAGCATGAATGAAATAAATGATCGCCACAATCAACCTTTGTACAGGTCTGAAGCGTGATCTATAGCTGGTGGTTTGAATATAAACTCCATGGACTTTGCCAGCGTCCTCAGTGGTTTAAATATAAACAACACATGAGCTTCCATCAAAGCAAAATGATGATGAGCTTCCTTTTATTAGCAAATGTGAAGTTGGAAGTCGGTTATATGCAGATTGGAGAAGCATAGACATGGCTCGTGAACAATTTAAATGTCTGTAAAGATATTAGGGTTTGCACAGAATGGACATGTTGAAAGAGCCACTGAAACTGCTAAATTAAAATAGTTAGCAGCTACAAACAAACATTACAACTTTCACCAACATCCTTACAGTCTGCACAGAAGCGAGAGCTCCGAAACAAATAATTGATGTCCATCAAAGCACAAAGGAGAGAAATTTATGAGATGTTGCAACAATGATGATACAGAGCTCTCTTTTTTTTAATCTTCAGAACCATTGAGATTGAACCATTGATGTATCGTAGCCACATCTTTTTGTATCTCAAGTCATACCTTTTTATTAATGAATAAGCCTACATATTATCATTTATAAAATAATGTTATGGATATTCATTAAAAAAAAATGGATGGAATAAAGTCACACATCTTAAGTCTATACGGGGATAAAATTTGAAGCATAAAAACATAAATAAGGTTGGTAGGTGGCAAGAGCAATTGCAAGGGGGGAGGAGGAGGAGAATCCCAATTATCCGGTTTTCTCCATACATCAATTCCTGTTCAAAGTATCCATAAGAAGGTGCTACCAATCATTGTCTTTATCTTTATGTTCGTTTTTTGTAACATGAGCAGGTGAAATTACAAGAGTCAATTGAGGGAAAATCCAACTAGAAGTACCACCAGTAGGGCACCTAGAAGTTTCTCCCATAGGAATCAGAGAGGTGGAGCACCGAAGAGTAGGCCACAACCAACTCCACTAACCACGGTCCCTTCTGACATATTTAAGAGACATGCACTTTTATTATATTGTTATCCATGTTTAAATTCTTCTATCTATCATGTTCATGTGCTTTATTAAAAAATAATTTGATCAATAGAAAAAAAAATCATAATTTATAGATTGTTGTGATACAATATCATTCTTGTATAAAACGATAAAAGATGGTATAGTCATATAGATAAACAAAATTAAAAGTTGTGTTGAAACTTTGTAAATGACCCTCTTAAACAAAGTTGTTTTCATACTAACTAGATATCCTAGTTTATTGAAATCTAGTTATTTGACTAAAACAATAGTTGATTTAGTAGTTTCATTAATTAAAGAAGTTTTTCTTTTGATAATGTAGCGTCGTAAATTGTCACCCTTGACAATTTTACACTATGTTTTGCTCCCTCCTAAGTAATTGGACCTAATTGTACATCTAATGTCCTAAATTATGCATTTTATGGCCCATTTGAACATTTATCAAGAAAACCCAATTGCGAAACCAATGCAAATATTTAATATTTTGCTCTCGACACTTTACACCCCACAAAATAGGGCCAGGATTAAGTTTCTCTAGGTGACTTGGTCCACCTATTTCATCTACAAATTTTAATATGTCGAAGTTGGCATTTTATTATTTGAATTTCAAATGTCAAATTTCGGCTATCGGGATTTATTTTTTGGGAAATTAGATTAATTGCATATAAATACCTAGTCATTACATCATTTGAAAACTAAGTGCAATTATTGGAATTATTGCACCTGATCAAGAGTAGTCAAGAGCATATTTATTGTAGTATTTCTACATTGAAGCATCATATCAAATTTTATGTGAGTTTGTTCATGTTTATGTTATCATTTTGTTTGTGAGGACTAACCCTTGAAGGTCTTCCAAGCAATCAAACCAATTTGTAATCAAGCATTGAGGTGATGTGCATGACTTTAGTCCTTCAAGGAACCAGATTTGAGTGGTGAGTTGCAGCCCATTGTTGATTCATCATTCATTTGTCATTTAACCTCTATCTTTAAAAAGGATAAGCTCTCTTTGATCAATGTTGTCGTTATGGAGGTGGAAACACCAACATGGGATTTGAATGAGGCAAGCCCCTATATGGCACAACCATTCCTCTCTCTTTGAATGTTTAGGTTTCAAATCTATAAAAAAATAGAGGAAGATTGAAGATCATTTATTCATTGTTGCATTCAAACCCTACAACTTGACAAGATATGAAAACTCAATTATCTCAGCATCTGATAAAGTTTCGACAGTGAGACATGGAGGAAAGAAGGCTCTAATCAAACTCTAGAGGATTGTGGAATTAGATTCCAAATTCAACTACCAAGACATAGTCGCCCTATGCGACTTGGTCCTCCAAATTCAACCCCAAATTCATATGCTAGGTGAATAAAAATCTGCTCAATCAATTTTTAAACTCTGAATTTATTAGTAACTTTCCAAATTTGATTTTTTGCATTAAAATAGGTTATTTGCATCATTTTTAAGTCATATCATTGCATTTCATACATAAATCCATTTCCAAGTCTCTAAATTCAGATTCTAGGATTGGTTGGCTCACCTTTCTAGTTGCAATTCAACCTCGTATCCTAATCAATCTTGAATTTAATGATAAGAGGCACCCCGTCATTAGTGGAAAAGAGAGCCCTTGTGAGATCATAAGGTGAATTCTTAAGGTTTCACTTTTCCAGTACCTTATCATTTTGGTGAACCTAACGCATTAACATTATAGACCTTCTAAAATCTAAAGCATATCATCCTAGATCTAGGATTAGTATTGTGCATTGTTTTGCATTGCTCATTTAGGCATTCATTTTTACATCATAAAAAATAAAAAAATTACATAGCATATTGCATCATAGATTGCAATAGGGTTAATTTCACTCATTATAGGTGAGATCTACATTCTAGTTGCAATTAAAAAAATTCATTAGTTCATTTTAAATCTAAAACTGTTCATTGCATCCATTTAGGCATTTTGCATATATAGTTCAAAAGGTGAAAAGTTACATTGTTTTGTGTCAAAAAGTTATAAAAATCATCAATTTCAGATTTTTCATATTAGGATCCATCGATTGCTGCATTTTACATCTAGAATTGCATCTGGAATTGTCTTTTATCTTTAAAAAAAAATCAAAACTGTTGCACAATTACATTTTACATTGCATAATCTCAAATTAGTCAAATTCTAAAAAATATTCGTTGTCACACTCGCACACACACAAAATAGCAACTTAAAATAGTATCACAGAAATTCAAACTTTAAAATTTACAAAAAACTGTGTTGGACATAGTTGCCCTAGGTGCACTTGTCCAACTAGTTTTGGTTCAAATTTTTACCAGATCATTCTCTCTATGTTTCTTATATATGTTTATGCTTTCTAATTTTCAATGTTGTCTATTTTATTGTGATTGTTTTGCAATTTAGTGTTCATAGTGGGAACACCTAGTGTTGTGAAACTTATATGAGCTTTACAACCTTGTGTCCTATTGCCAATACTCCAGTGTGATGTACAATTGTAGACTTATGGAATCCCATGTTTGTGTTACATCCGTTGTGGATCATGTGTCCTCCAACTCTTTCACGTAAGGTATTGTCAATACCCAACCTATTTTGGACTCCATCCCTAATCCTACCATACCCATGACAACTTCACAAACAAGCACCTTAATGGATTTTGAGACTATTATTGCCCATCTGCCTAATGATAAACTAAAGGCAATTGGATAAAGACAAATGGATTACAAGACTACTTAAACACTGAATCCTTAGTAGGACAAATAGTGCCTATAGTGGAAAACTGTAGGAAATTCGATCAATGATGCCTAAGGAATAGGGTTTTTGTGTAGTTTAGCTTAGATAATAAATGCTAATATATCTATGACAACTAGTTGTGCTCAAGCATTAGGATACACTCAAAACCAAGGAGGGAAACAAATTTCCCTCCCCATAACTATACCGTCTATTCTTACATTTACATTTCCAACTATAGCATCAACTATATACAACACACTGATGGCATAACTTCGAGCTTAGGACTTCCTAGTAGGAATTCCTATAGTTTTATGGCATCACATGTAACACCTCAATATTCATCACCGCTCATAAACTTACAACATATTAGTCCACCAAGCAATTACACAATCCCACCATATTGACCAAACTATCAAAACATGTCAAATAATGACTCGGTCATAAATCAAATTTTTCAAAATGTAAAAGCACTTCAACAACAAATCTACACATTGAATCAAAATCAACATGGAAAACCACTGCAATATTTTAAGAGAAGTCCATTTTCAATTGAAATTTTGAAAACACTCATGCCTCAAAACATAAAGATACCTAGATTTGAGAACTACAATGGAAAAGGAGATCTTAATAGTCATGTATTAGTTTATACAAGATTGTGTAGTGACTTCATATATGAAGATAAGCTCCTAGCTAAACTCTTTCCTAGGTCATTGAAATACATGGCCTTGGAACATATTTTTTCTCATTGCCAAACAACTCCATAAATTCATTCAATGAATTGGTTGATGCATTTCATCAACATTTTCAAGTAAACATTGGACCTCAAATCACATTAATTGATTTAGTACATTGCAAACAAGGGAAACATGAAAAGGTAATAGACTTTATAGGGCGATATCAATTACTTTATTCACAAATCAACTATGTTCTTCTTGATGTTGATGTTCAAAGAGTGTTCATTGGAAATTTGAAACCTAGAATTAGGGATAGGATATTGCTAATGAAATACCCATCATTTACACACTTGTGTGTGGCTCTTCGTGATTATCAGATATTGGTTAGTCAATATGAAGGAACATCTTCATCAACTCCTACTGAGCAATCTGAATATGTGCCTCAAAATAACTATCAACCATTCAAGAAGAAAAAAAAAAACTTTATCAAAATAAACACACCTCAAATATCTAACATTGAGCCACAAGTTTCACCCATAAGTTCAACCCCTTATCAATTTAGGTTGAAAGATAGACAATTCACCCAATTGTCTGATTCTTTGCATTTGATCATGTTGCAATTGGTAATAAAGAACCTAATTCAGTTACTACAAGGATCCTTGGCTCATGGAGAGTTACCTATCAGCTCTAACATGGTATTAGATCATTAGATCTACAAGTGTCTTCTCTTGTTTTGATATTTTTAGCCATGAGGTTTCATATGGTGTATCATAGTGTAAAAAGGGCCTCATCATCATGCTCAAAAGAGATTAAAACCCCTAGATCCATATAAAGTGTGCCATATTTGGACTCAAGAGCTTATGGGGCAAAAACATTTGAAGGTCATATGGCCTTGTGAATAATATTTTTGGTGGTCAATGATATTTCTAGTGTGAACACTATTTCTAGTATGATTAGTGCTTCTAATAGTCAGAAGTTAACATTTGGTTGTGAATAGCATGTTTTTAAGCTATGAATAGTTCTTTCAAGTCATGAATAGTGTTTTCAACATCTTTTTTTTATGCCTAAAGAAGTATTTTTTTAGGGCATTTAGTGTCATTTTTTTTGAAAATGGATCATATTGGAAATTTGGTTCCTAGAACTTCATAGCAATACTGATAATTTTTCTTAATTTCTTTACTAGTTCATTTTATTATTGATTGAAATCTAGGTTTATTTTCTAGTTTCTAATTTCATTTCTTTTGACCAAAATCTATTTTTTCAAAAATAAATTATAGGAATTTATGATATAGTTTCAACTATCTATCTATTTTTTCTAGATTCATCCCCAAGTATGTTTTACTCAATTTTTCATTTATTTTCATTATAGTTGATATCTTGGACATTTTAGCACCGAGATAAGTTATGTTTTCATGAGTAGAATTCATTTAAACTTATTGATATGTATTGATATTATTTCTCTGATTTATTTTCTTGAGAGTGCCCTGCATTTTATATTCATCCTTGTATGGTAATATTGAATAAGTATAATTATGAGCCTTAGTGAAAGGGAATCCTAACACATTTCAAGTGGCTAAATCTGTTTCCTTATCTTTATCGACTCATACTTGAACCAGATACACTTGCGAGGAATTCAACATGGAGAAATAATATTGATCATGTCATTGGACTAATATATTCTAGTATTGATTATGACACATTGTCTGTTATTTTAGACCTTGAGTTCCCATGCACACTTTGGACCGAGATTTGGGAGATGTATGGAGATTGTTGTGTGTCACCATTACTAGATGATATTGTTAGGGATCCCCTCATACTCAATGATAATACATATGATATACTCTTTTTTGGTAATATTTTAGAGGATCTTGAATATTCTAAAGGACTTCAACATTTTTATGATACAAAGACTTCTCATGTTTCTCCTTCTCTTCCTATCAATATCATATCTCCATTACCCATTGCTACTTTAGAGTCTAATGTTGCTTCTTTGATAGTTTATATTGATTCTTTACACTAGGGAAATCTCAACCTTCAAAATCCCACCTCATTGGGATTCCTACTTATCATCATCCTTGTTTTTGGAGTCCTACATTTATATTTTGGAAGATTCATTAGAGGATTTGTATTACTTATTTGATGGTAGTGATGTAATCACATCTTCAATGTTTTTAGATTTAGTTTAGATCTTTCCCTTTCTTGGTTCCACTTCTTTGGTTGGGAATTCAGTTCCTATTTTGGAAGAGGCATATTTTTCTAGCATGAGGGCACCAAAGTTACATTCAAAGGAACCTATTTGGATATGGGTTCCCTATTCATCTAGATTATGGGAACAAATTCTACATTCACCAACGGATCTATTTATTCTCAAGGGAACATATGTTTTTTTTATACAATGAATTATTTTCTATATTTATTTATTCACCAATGGCATTGAAGCTACTTATTTATAGAGGGGATACAACATTGTATTCGCTCATTATCTCCTGTGGGGGTATTTGCTATTTATTTTTTATGGACGTGGTTGTTTATGATCCATCACTTGAGTACATACTTGTTGTTTTCTCTCTTTTTTGGAGGGTTTTTCCCCCACATTTTTTTTTCTCATTTACTCCTATTATGAGATATATTTGTTTCGATAAATGGGTACCTAATTATGCCTTGTTGCTAAGAATCATCTTTCCTTTTAGCTTATGTTTGTATCCTTCCTAAGTTACACTTTAGGGAGTGTTGGTTTCAAATTATATGCACACATTATCATAAGTTAGTTAGGAAGTCTTTATTAAAAAATATTTTTTATGAATATTATGACATGTCATGAGATTTTTTTCACTTTTTTTGCACTTTCAATAAAAATGTGGATCTATATCTTCTTGTATTTTTCATTTGTGAAATAATTAATGAATTAACCTATTCTCATTTTTTATCAACTATCTTTAGTTTTTTCTCTTATGTAGCGAATCTCTCTTATGTAGAAGTACTGCATAGATCATTGGATCCTATAGAGCTTCTTATAAGCTCAAACA
The DNA here is from genome assembly GCA_007115665.2 of Sequoiadendron giganteum. Classification (NCBI taxonomy): domain Eukaryota; kingdom Viridiplantae; phylum Streptophyta; class Pinopsida; order Cupressales; family Cupressaceae; genus Sequoiadendron; species Sequoiadendron giganteum. The sequence continues at coordinate 198,948,072 of CM021109.1, read as the reverse complement.
AACACTTTGTGGAGGTTTTTAAAATTTAGAGAGACAACAAAATTAGAATTATTCTACGTGGTATTCCATATTGGACCATGCATTCTTATATATTTTAGGAGAAATGGATGAAATACTAAATCTGCAATTAATTTTCCTAAAATTACCTAAGGGGATGTTCAAGTTGTTGGTGTAAATAGTGACTATATCAAACTAGTTAGCTTTTAGCCTACCTAGAAGAGTCATATTTGTATTGTTTAAGTCTCCACTTGGAAAAAAAATTCCTTTTTTCTCACTTTGTAGCATTGATACATGTGTCCTCATCGTTTGAGACACCTATTGCATGCATACTTGCCACTTTCTCACACACTTGTCAAGTGAGCTCACAAGTGTTGAACATATGGAGGGCTAGTCAGTTGTTCAGTCCTACCTTCCTACCTCATCTGTGTTTCCTATATATGCAAGGTTTCTCATTGTATTTTACACTCTTCATTTTATATTGACAGACATACTATTGTGCTCATATTTTCACTTGTGGAAGGTTATCGGTTTGAACTCTTTGGTCTTGACATTCTCCAAAATGGTATTAGAGCCATGAGAGTATGTTCCTTCCCTCATCAAGGTGACTCCAGCACATGGCACTATCATCAGAGCATCATAGAGCCATTATGAAATTTGGGTATTGATTTTTTTGTTTATAATAAGTTATTCTTTCAAAACGTTGGTGAATGTATACTTTAGTAGTCATTTTTTGTTGAAGGTATTCTATTTTTGCATCACTTTTGTATCCTCTACACATTAGATAGAAAATTCATTTATTAGTTTTGTTCACAATAATGAAAAACCATTTTGGTATCCATTACTTTTTGTAAATAGTAATCGAATCTTGCAAAAAATGTTATCAAAATAGCACAACATGACCATTTTTCTTGTAGATCAAAGTTATTTTTTATCAAATTTTATCTTCAACAAGTTGGAAAGAAAAAAAAATTGGGGTTTCGATTGTAATGTCAAAAATCTTTTTGGATGTCTATTAGATTTTGCATATAGCAATCATATTTTACAAAAAATAAATCAAAAGTGTCCAAGCTATTGTTGATGAAAAAATAAAATATTGTAATATTTTGATCAATAACTTTAAATTGAGTGTTGTTTTCTTCAAAAGTTAATATTTTTTATTTTCAATCCATTGGACTTACTTACATTGTGAAAAGCCCTAAATTATAAAGTGTCAAATTTTGGGGGACTCTCAAATATTAAATCAAGGGGGTATCTTGTGTTGTTCCTTTGAGCACTTTCATGAGTCATGTCTTTGAACACTTCCCATTTCCTTTAAGTGTTTTCTTCCCACACTTCATTTCTTCTTTAGTTAATAGTAGTCATGTCCCCAAATCCATGGGAAATCAAATGTGATTATTGTAAGAAGAAAAGACATGTCATAGATGAATGTGTGTTTAAACAACTTGATGACTTGGAACGTGATTGGAAACTTCATTGGTTACAAATTTTCTTTAAAAATGGAATTAAATTGTCATATTATTGTAAACCAACACCTGAAGAAACATACAATCTCATTTAGTCATATTGTGAGACATCGCCATCATTCGAAGATGAACAATGTAGTCTGGTGACATGCATTGTGGTCTCATCACCTGATGCTAATTTTGAATTGAGATTTTCTTCCTTGAGAACTTCTAAAGCTTTAGTGCACCAAGATATTATCTTTCTAGATCAACCACATTGGGACAAATTTCTACTAGATATTGCATCTTTGTTTGCAAATTCCCACATTATAGATTGGAAGACACCATTGAGGATATTAGTCTTCTTTTTATGAAAGTTCTTGCAATAAATCAAAGTTCAAAGATGCTTCACAAAGAGCATAAAGTGATTCTTTGTAGCAGAACATAACATCTTTGGCACTTATTCTACATCAATCTTCACATGAAGCATTTGAGCAGTTTTCAGATATTACATCTAGGTGTTTTGATCATTTGTAAAAATTAGAAACCTTCATCTCACTTCCTACATATTCCTATCAGGAATGGGAATTTATATTGCACACATTTGTAGTGTTATTTATTTTCAAAGGGAAAAATATTTTTCAGTGTTCATGAATCATTTTCAGCATCCCATATCGAGCAACTACTAGCACTACATGCATCATTTTAAGGGGAGGCTGCATGATTTCTCTTCTCCTATCAGTTTTGGGAGGAAGCATTTTCTCACATGGAGTTCATTATTTAACATTTTTTGGGGGTCGCATATATTGGTGTAAGTAGTGTCATTAGATAACTAGTTAAGTTGTCATAACTTTCTAGTTTGACCTATTCACATTTTCTTAAGTTTACATAGGTTATTCTAAAGTTTTTTCTCACCTCATGTGGTTGAGACAAGTGTCCTCACTTTGTGAGACACCTCTTGCATGGTCACTTGCCACTCACAAGAACACTTATCATGTGAGTTAACAAGTATTCCATTATTGAAGGGTTAGTTATTCATTGTGTTTGACTTGACTACCTTCACCACCTTACCTATATAATCAAGGTTAAGTTGTATAGTCTAATCAACTCTTGTATCAATATCTTGATAATGTAAATTAGAATTATTTGTGTGCAAGTGTTATTGTGGAAGTTTATGGTTTTTGCTTTATAATCTTCAAAATCATAACATGGTATCAGAACCTATTGCAAGTATGAAGGTGTTTTCATTGATGTCAATAGGCATTCTTCTGACTGGTGTTGTCATTGATTTCAACTATGTGTTGATAAAGATGTCGAGGATATTGAGAAAATTATGGAAAAGAGGAAAATAGGTCATTACAGGTTGTACATGTGTAGTTCAAATATTGATGAAATGTTGTGAGAACATAAATCTATATTTTTTTTGTAGTGTCTGAAGATGAGTTGGAATGAAGTAATGAGTTGAGATGATGTCCCTAATACTCGGTTTTCAAGTGCTTTTGAGAAAATTTGATAAACAAAGAAAACAATGTTGTGCAAGTGTTCAGAATGTGCTCTCGTAAATTGTGCTCCACATTTCTTTTGGGTTGAGGCTATGCCTATGCGGATCTGATATGTTGTTCATGGTTGTCAGAGGTTTCTATATTCAGAATTTGGGTTTCTGAATCATTGTACAGAGCAAGATATTTTCACCAGTATGTGAATCAATTTTTCAGTGTTGTTTTTTGTGGCCTGGGAGAAATGTATTTTCTCTAAATTTCTCTGTTGTTTGGCTTCAGGTTGTGCAGATTTGGGAAGTTTCTTATAATGTTTGTATCTTTCAGTATTCAAGGATTTACTTGATTTGGTGTAGTATAGAGTGAGTTTCATATTTTAGTGTGCAAATAAGGTTTACCAGTTGTTCTAAGTTGAAGTATTTGTATGATGCGAGTTTGGATGAAGTGTTTGATGGATCTCAAGTGGTTCATGGATTATTCTAGATCGTGTTCAAGAGAAATTTATTGTTTGGAAGTTATGGCACTACAACAAATCCCTGTGATTAGCTCCCTTTTTTGCTTTGTTTTTAGCTTCCACCCACTATTTTTATGTATTTTTCTCCATTTTTTTGAAAAATTTGGCGCTATTCATCAGAATGGTTCTATTTTGGCATCTTTTGCGCCAATCAAAACAAGTAGGCACTAAATTAGGTGCAAATTAGCACCTAAATCAGTGCCCAAATTAGCACCTACATTACTGCCTAATTTAACGCTTAATTTAGTTCCTAATTTAGCACCTACTTTAGAGCCTAATTTAGCACCTAATTGTTCTAATCTAGCAAGGATTAAGGGTTAAGGGATTAGGGGTTAGGGTTTAAGGGATTAAGGGTCAAAAGATAAGGGATTTGGGGCTTAAGGGTTAGGTAGTTTAATGGTTAATGGCTTAGGGATTATGGTTGATATTATGTAATCTCTAAAGAAACTTTGATAAAAAAATAATAAAGGTATGAGTGGAAGGGTGTACCAAAACTCTGCCAATGTAACTTTTGAGCTTATGAATGAAATAGAACATCTTATTATCAGAGATTCTCCATGACTGTGTTATCATTCTATATTTTTCTTATATTTTCCATACTTATTTCTTCTTATATTTGAATGAATATCAGTTATTGAGCATCAATATTGTGCTTATGTGAATGAATATGTTGATACACTAAAGCATTTACTGTGGATTTTTTCAATTACATGTTCAAAGTTATGTTCAACATAAAAAATAGAAATTATTTAAAAATAATAAAGTTAACAAAGTTTCTTATTTAAATAAATTTGAGTTACGTGCATTAATATTTTATTAACTTTTGTGTCTTCACGAACATATGTTGATACAAAATGAATGGAAGAAGCATCCATGTAATCCTATTTTTTTCTGCCAACAATTCATACCAAAGATTGAACAATTTAAGGATATTGCAATAGGTAATTTGTATCGACATAAATAATATTACTAAAGCATTTCAAAGTTTAGGCCATAAGAATCATCCTTTTTTAAACATGGATTGCAAATAATTCTAAAAATTTAGAATTCTTGTTCATTAACATTATTGTCTAGTACAATGTCATCCAATGTATCATTGTCAATATTCATATGTTCTATCAAGTATTTAATATTATCATCATCCTCATCTTGACCTGCATCATCTTCATCATCATTGAAATTTGACTGTAGACCATCTATATTGTTACTAGATGTATTTGGATCATCATTTTCTATACCATCCATATTGTTGTCTTCCATAACATCATCTAACTTTGGATTGTTGTCTTCTTGTGCTTGAACATAACCATCTTCAACATCATCATGGATTTTAATTTTTTTGATGTTCTCTAATCCCTCTCTCTCATTTTGTTGGCCATCATTGTTTTGCTCAGTATCCACTAATGCATTGTCAAATACATGCCTTAATCTTGGATCATAATGTATGACAAATATCCATTTCAGGTCCAAAATATCTTCATAGAAAAATACATGCACATGAACAACATACATATATTAGATGTATGTTATAACAATTTTATTGATTAATAAACACATGTATATATTCGCAATAAACTATGAATTAATAGATTAATGATCACTACCGCTTCTTGTTTGAGTTAAAGAAATACCTGCTCACAATCAATTAGTAGAACATAAGGCTCCTTATCCTCTGATAGGAACCATGAGGAATCTATAGAAAACAATCCACTATGGGTATCATGTCTTCGTGTCCTCTTAAATACTTCATACCATCTACACTTAAAAATACAACATTTAAAAGAGTGGTAATCCAACTCAATAATTTCTTGTATTTTCCCAACATATTGTAGATTCCCTTCAATTATATTCTTATCTTTTGAGCTTGATCGACTGGATTGCTTGAATTCAACCATGATGCCACAATCGAAGGATCGTCTCTTTACATATACACTTTCTACACGATAATGTCAACCATATGCCCACATTGCTAGATATTTCCCCACCTATGAAAGACCATTTATTTCAGTCAAAACAAATATAATGATGAATATTAAAATAGTTAATAGTGTCAAAATTGTAAGGAAACAACATTTTGTAAAATTCCAACTGTACCTTTATTTCACATCCTCTAGACATGTTGATTTCATCATCTGTTAAGTTTGAATCTGTACCTACATCTTCTATTTGATTTTTAATTTGTTCAGTAACCCATTCTAGTGTGCAATATTTGCCCCATTCCCCAAGCAGATCAGTGGGAAGTGGAGTATCCCTTGGGTTTGATCTCTTAAACTATCTCCTTGCTTCTAACACTTCTTCTCTCTTTTATCATACAGATCAATTCATTTGTTCATAAAGTTCATGTGGTACAGAATGAACTTGTCGAGTATAGCACTTTTGTCTACACTTATTACATGTCAACATGTTTATTTCAAACTTCAAAAATCATGCTATTAATTTAAAAAATAAATTAGAGAGTAAATTAATTATTGCAAGAAAAAAAACCACACTGATCATAAATTTACTTACTAATTTCTACTTGAACACCATTAGATTATGGTTTTTCTCCATCAATAATATTTGTTGCTCATTCTTCATCCTAGAAGTGTGGCCCATCTTCAAAATCCTTACCAAGGAATTCACACAGGAAGAAAAATGCTTCATCCAATACATACCCTTCAGCCATGCAACCCTTTGGATGTGCCTTTTGTCGGACATATCTTTTTAGAGTTTCATATACCTCTCAAAGAAAAACATCCACCTCATTGATACGACACCCACCAATTCAATGTTATCAACTAGGTGTATAAGTAAATGGACTTGTAGGTCCATGAAAATTGTAGGGAGCTCCTTCTCAAATACACATACAATTCTACAATTTCCTTCTTCCATTTTGGCACTTCACATTCATGGATCTCCTTGGAGGTCACCCACCTAATATAAGAATAGTAAACTAGTATGAACCTTTAGTCAAAATTTAAAATGCAATATAATATCTCTATGTCTCTCACACATGAACATTTCATATAACCACATACCTTGTAAATACTAACAATCGACTTATGGCATTCCTTAAGTCAACTATAAAACGGGAATCCCCACTAATTGCCAATGGCATGATATGCTATCAAACACATTTATGAAAAGGTCATTAGTAATTTTTTCTGACACAAAAAAATATGAAAATATATTTAGTACTTAATCAATGTTACCAGTAAATGTTAAATGATGATATATAATACCTTCATAAAATTATGAAAATCATGTGTTTTAAATCCTATGATATGTCCATCAACTGTAAAAGCTTTAGCCAATGATGACCCATAGCTAGTAGGTGTCCTTATTGAATGGGTGACATTTTTAAGGTGGTCTAGCTCTTCTTTTTTCAAAACCCATGGAGCTTCTGCATATGTTTCATTTTCCCTTTTTGGCCACAAATGATTTCTATCAATTTTGGTATGCAAAAGAGCAATATCTCTCCTCAAAGATAATGTGTCCTTCTCTTTGCTTGATATATGTCAAAATATAGAATCTGGGACATTTTTGAAGATGTGCATAGGATCTAATAGGTGACATATTAATAGATCCTTCCAGTAAGGGAGCTCATAAAATATGGATTTCCTTTTCATTCCTTCTGGCATATTAACTACAACTTGTTTTAATTCTTCAATTGAATCACCCTGATCAAAAAAATTCTCCCAAGCTTTTAGTTCAGCATCTTCATACTTCTTAAGAAAATAAATTGGACCCATAATCATGGGAGGGCCTCTATTTTCAACTTTTCCATCAAATTGATTCTTCAGGCGATTTCTAAACTTATGATCCGGTGGTAGAAAAACCCTGTTATTTTTGTAAATAAATTTATGTAGATCTTTAGAATACTGCCCTTGAAATTTTTCTGCACATCTTGGACATGCAAATATACCCTTTATTTGAAGCCCTGAAATTCAATGAGTAATGTTAATAACATCAAAATAAAATTATAAAACTAAGTATGAAAGTTGGGATGAAAATAAATTATGAGTGTAAATACGTAAATATTTTATCTTACCAAAACAAACACCAAGTCCTGGGAAATTATGAATAGTCCAACATAGCACACCATACAACATGAAGGACATGTTTGATGGAGGACGTGATATGTCATACATTCTTATGTCTTTCCATAGCGGTTGCATCTCATCAATAAAAGGCGCAAGATAAACATACATGTTTTTAACTTGTTGTTTTCCTCAAAAAATGAGAGTTAGCATAAGGTGCTCCTTTCTAAAACTCATCCATAATGTGCATGCCAGTTTTGAGGTTCTACTTGCACCTGATTTGAACATGGGTGTCTTCACTACTTGCTTGATGGAGTCTTTCAGGTTGTTATCATCAATATTACATTGGGGGTAACTACCCCTGCTATCATCGTTACTATCAACCATATGATCATTATTGTCATCATTGTTTCCATCCTCAAAGAAACCTGTAAGAATTTCATTCAATCCTTCTTCATGCACTGCATTTTCACTATCATGATCATCATCATTAAGGCTAGGTCACATGTCATCAGTGTAAGCGGATCTCATTAGCTCTTCGAAGTTCTTAGCTGGTAGTATTCTCTTCAATGTTGCTCTTTTCACCCTGGTATTGTTTAAAGGATGGTTTGGATCATCCCGTCCAAATCTTAATAACCCAGTTGGATCTTGGGTATTAGTATGTGTTTCATCAACATCTTATACCTATCAACAAATGCAAGCATTATTTAATGTTTGGAAACAATTGGATAAATCATAAATGTATCAATTTCAAAGAAATATAATCAAATATGGCTTAAAAATATAAATATAAATTGTATGAACATATATACATCAATTGAATAATGGAACATTATTTTGTAGACTACCTTTTTTATACAATAATTTAAATAAAACATAATTTTGACAACATATTTTACAAAACCTCAATCCACACTCATTTATTATTCTTTGGTTTTATGCCCTTAAAAACATCCTTAGGGAGACCTTGTTCTTCCCTTTTCTTTCGCACAGGAGTGAATTTTAAGAAGGGGTAATCAATCAATAACTCATCCCCAATGGTAAGGTCCATAATAGCCTCAACCATTATCAATCTATCAACCTCTTTTTCCATATCTCCATCTTTATCATTTATAACCTCAACAAATTGACAATTCGGTCTTACATTAGGGTCCCTTCCCTTACTACTATTTATAAATCCTGCAATATTTTTGTGTGTGTATGCATGTCCATCTATATACATAAGATGACCTCTATTAATTTCTTTTCCACTTTCCAATTGGAGACAATGTGTATAAATATTCGAATTTAGACCATATGTTGACATGCTAGGCTTATATTCTACTAGCCTTCTCCATTCACCACTATAATATGATGGACCATAATATGGCATTAATCTCCTAGTAGTCTGTTCTGAATTATTTCTATGTTTAGATCCCACATGTACATTTTGGACAATAAAGAGGCCTAGATTCACTCCATGAATATTGGAGGGTTATATCATGTAGTTATATCCCCAAAATTCAAACACCTCATACACTCTAGGTAGTTGTTGATCACTAGGCCAAGCGCAATATAGTCGATGATCAAATGTCTCTATAAATTTATCTCAAACTCAGGGGAAAGTCATCATCTCCATCACATTCATTCTCATAGGGTATGTAGTCCACCTTCCCCTTGTCTTTAAGCAAATTATGCATCATTAAACTGGTTCTTGTTTTGTTACTTGTTTTCATCAATTCCTCATCTTCTGATCTGGTATATTGGAACATATTTTTGTTAGATGTATCATTTGATAAATGATCATTTCCATCTAAGCTGGAAGTCAGTGATCCAGGAAACTTTAAACCAAGAACTTTATCCTGCAAGTATCCATTAAGAAAAAAATTAGTTATTTAAATAATATAAAACAATGTTTAAACGAAGTATACATGTTATTTATATCACATTGGAAAATTCCTTAACACAATTCCTATTGGATTTGAATTGATTGTAGGAGGCATACTATCGACTAGAAGCTCATCATATATGTAATATCTTTGTACAATCACTCATTTGAATTGTTTCTTTCCATGACATACAGAACATCCACAAACAACATTTTTCTCAAAGTATTCATCCAATGTACTATAGTCCTGACTAACCTCTTGTTTAGTGCAATCATTTGTTGTGTCTACAGGATCCATTGTCATATCCTCTTCCACCCACTGTCCTCTATGTGATTTAACAGTTTTAGGTCCACATCCACGTACATATCTTGTTCTTTTGCTAGTTGAATGCTCAAGCTCTGCATTTGCTCCAATCTCCATCTAAAATAATCAACAACATGCATTAATTTATGTCAAGATTGGATAATACATTATAAATTTCAATAATACTGTGAAAAAATATGGACATATCACAAAATGCCATTAGATCATTTTTTCCTAAGTTAAGTCAAAATTTGAGTACCTGATGTCTTGCTTCATCCATTGTGTCCTCATTTGATATGACACGATCTGTTGCCATGGCCTCATTTGGCCCCTATAATACACAACATAGTAAATAATGTTTAGTACACCAATTATATCATTTCAACGAATATGCTATCCAACACAAAACCTCACTTTAGTCATATATTTGACATATTGATATCATGTTTTGGCCATCCTAATTTTCAAACTTTCCCTTGATCATAGAATCACATTTAATCACCATTCCTGTGCTTTTTCAACCAATAAGTTTGACCTCAAAGGCCTCATGGACAAAAAAATGACTTTATCTCCTCTATGTTGTAGCATTTGTGAATTCATAAACACCTTACTCCTTTGGTTGAGGTTGCTTTCTCTTCTTACCTTTATTGTATCTGTAGATTCCATTGTCATATCTATTTCCACCCACTTTCCACTCTGCGATTTAGTAGTTCTACGTCATCCACGTCCTCTCTCCATGGCCTCCTTTGCATCCTGTAATACATAACAATGACAATATTCACATAGAAGTTGTGCACCAAGAGAATATTGTTAAAATTATCTTGCTAATACACTCACTTTTCATTAAGATGCACTATAAAAAACAAAATAGGACACTGCAACATTTTTCTCTTCACAAAAAGTTTACACGCAGAATCTTGACAACTAGAGCTCAAATCTTATGATTACAAGATGACTATAAATTCACATCAAAAATACATTTATTTACAAGCTGACTACAAATAAAACCTATTACTAATAATTTTAGTTGAACATCCCTTCCATGGTCCCTTGTTATCCTAGATGAAAGAAAACCTATTACTAATCATTTTAGCCAGTTCTCTACCTTACACTTTTTCCACAAATTCATTAAAACCGTAGATATTTTCTCTTTGAAAACTGGAGATTGGATTCCTTATTCTTTATTGAAACCTACTTTAGGATGGAATGATGAGATCTAATCAAGGATGGAACGATGAGATCTAACAAAGTGTAAAAATATGTTAATTTATGTCATATATGCATGGATAAAGGCAATAGACAAATAGATATGATAATACATGATGAATGATCTATCAATAATACATTAAATAAGGGTGGGTTAGTGGGATCAAAGAGATAACACACAAAAAATCCCAAACCCTAATCAAGATAATAGCAATGAAACATAGATAAGGGGTGCATCCAAGCCCTAATAAAGTATAAAATGGATCATATCTACTTTAAAATGTTAGATTTATAACCTTAATGTAGAAGGATAAACTCTAAGGATGAAACCTGAGTGTGTTTAAGAATGTTTGGTTCATGAATTTATGTAAGGAAAAATAGCATGCCTCACATAAATATCCCAAGTAAATTAATTAAATCAAAATGAATAAATAATATAACCTGCCCAGGATAAAGAGTTGATAGTAGTAACATCACTAAAATAAATGCTCAAAATTAAATAATAAAAATAATAGTATTTAGCTCTAGGTTCAATGAAGATATGACTATGCTAGACATTCCTACGTGATTTATTAGTGCAAAAATAACTAGGACTATAAAAAACTATCTCAAAACTATAAAATTCATGATGCTTCATTCCAATACACTTCATGGATATGGAATTGATCTCAGTGCATAAAAATATGAACCTATACGTAGAACTAAACCTTAACTATAGATCTAATCTTCATTGAATTGGGTGTCTATAATTTATTATCTCGATGTCTACAACCTATGTCTAAGAGGGGTCATGTTGATAGACATTATTGAGGATTTTGTTAGGTTGGGATATTTCTCCTTTAGTTAAACTCCTATTACTAATTTAATGATACAAATAAATGAAGACAACAGGGAAGCATGCAATACACAGGATGTTGATGCAATTTCAATGTCATATGATAATGATTTAGTTCTCATAGATGATTTTTCATAATTCCCCAATAAGCCCTATATCTAAGATGATAGTAATGAATTAGGGTTTGTACTTTTATACAAATTTGTAACATGCAATTTGAAATATTTCACACTTTAGATGACTCATCTAGTTGTATAGGATGAACATAGGCCCATTTAAATTTAAATTTCAAAGTTGAGGGGTCATTTCTGAGTTCATAAATCTGACCTCTATTAGTTTTGCACCCACAAAATTGGCATGGGATAAGGAATAGATAAAATAGGGAACCATGATGGCTCCCTTGGAACATATGAAGATGAAGTCAATTTAGGATCAATTTATTTATCAACTTCCATGCAAAATACATCATTTTGCACAGCTAGGTGCTAAATTAGGTGTACTTTGTGCTGCCTTTGGCACCCCAAAGAGATTACATTTAGGGCTGAAAGTCGGTGCTAAAGTCAACGTTAACTATGTCAACTATAGCGCTAACTAATGAATCAAAAACAAAAACAAAAAAAATTAATGCATGAAGGAAGAGATGAGAGGAGGGCGCCATAGGGAAGAGAAAAAAGGGGAAAATGTCACATGAAGGAATAGATGAGAGGAGGACGCCCTTTGAGGGATCGGCCATGAGCAAGTAGATGAGAAATTAAATTTATTTTGCGACACCATAGGTAAGGTTACAATTTGTTTTTTTCATTCCCACAAATATTTATGTTTGGATTAAATGGAGAGGATTGTGAAGAAAGGGTCATGAATATTGTTTTGTTTACAGGTGAATCGTTCAAGTCCCATGTGGTTGCAAAGGAGGAGGGTAAAATTATAGATATTGCATTATTTCCTCTGCATCCGAGAGCAGTGAACGCATTTTTGAAACCCCAATTCCCCGATTTGCTTATCATTCCCATCCCAATATTTTAGATTTTGGTTCGATTTCTCAAACCTTCCTTCCATACCTTTCTTTGAAGACAACTTTCTCGCTTCCTTCTAAAAAAAATAGTCGAGTGTTTTCAAGACAAGTCATTAAACTGCATCCACCCCACTGCAGCCAGGTCCCATGGGAACAGAGGTTGGTTGAGACAATACGAGGAGATAGGGATTTTGAGACGAGGGTGAGAAAACTAAAAGTAGGCCTTGAACTATAGATTCCCTACCAAGGCAGCGATTGATTCATAGGAATTTAAATCTAGAAAGAGAGTCATTCAAGGTAAATCTTTCTAATTAATCACCCATTTATTTTAAATTTACCATTTCTTTTAATTTCTTTGATTGGTGGCTTGCTTTCATACCACATAACAAAAATTTCATACCATGAACTAGAAGAAAACTTTCATACCTGGCAATGTGTACTTTGTTTGCCTCCATAGACTAGACAAAAATAATTTGCCCTAGGTTGCCTCAAAATGTCAAGCAATAGAGGGAAGGGAGAAAAGGGAGCATACTCTGGCCACAATGAGGTAATTCATTGTCAATTTATAGATTTTTAAATGTTTCCATCGTTTCTTTGATTTTTAGTTTTTAGTTTTTTATTTCTAAATTTAAAAGAAATTTATTTTTTATATATATAGGGACATGAGACTAAGAAAGATAAAGAGGCATTGGCTTCCATATTGGGGGTAGAGGCACTGAACAAATTGGATGGTGTGGACTTGAAAATTCTTGCCAGATACATAGAAAAAAGGTCTAGTAAACCCCTTGAAACATTGCAACCAAATCAACCATGTCAAAGGGAATCAATTGATTCCCCAACCAGTCCTAGATCGAGCAAAAGATCTAGGAGGAAATCAATAAAAATAAACTCTAAGAATGTGGAAGAGGGATCAAAGACTTCCAATGTCCCAACCACTCCTAGGACATAGACTTCTTCCACCACGCCATATTTTGCATCTTGCATTGGTAGCTACGATACCAAGATAGAATACGATGTGGTTTCAGGGGAAGTCCAAATGACAAATGCTGGAAAAACATTTGTGAATAGGTTGAAGGAATCATGCCTTCAATGGTTCAAAGACCATCTACATTTTCCATTCTCAAAGATACCCATGCACCTACAAAAAGCAGTTATCCATGACATGGAGATTGAATTTGGCACATGTTGGTCTGTAAAGAAGATAAAGCTACGAATGTCTCAAAACTATAAGAGATTTTGGTGCAACCAAACAAAGAAGATAAAAATACTCCCTCCCAAGCTAAGGCTCAAAAAAAGGCCAATTGATGTAAGTGTGAAAGTGTGGAAAGAGCTTGTAAAATCATATGAGAAGTCTGATGCATGGAGGAAGTCCAGTGAGGAGAGTACGTAGGTGTTTGAATTTTCTCATAAGATTATATCAAATTTATTAAATGATTTTTAAATTTTATTTGTGCATAGTTAAATTGAGTTAATATATGTTTCAGGACAAGGCCTCCAAGGCTAGGCTTGACAAACTTTGCACCAAGCATCACAGTGGCCTGAAAGGTTTACAGGCCTTGATTTGTACATTTGCAAGTATATTTAATTTGTTAAATGATATTTTTTTATTTCTTAGGAAAAAGTAAATGATTGCATATTAATTAGTTTAACTAGTCCATGTGCCATATTTTGACAAGAGGAGAAATATGGTCGGCATCCAATGCAATTTGAAAAGGAAATGTTACAAAGCAAAAAGTGGACCGATTTTGTAATCTGGATGGAGAAAGAGGTATCAATAGTTGACTTTCAATAACTTAGTTGGATATTGTTGTGTTAATATGTCAATTTTCATTTCTTGTGTTGAGTTTTAATAATCTTTGACGAGGTTATAGAGTGATACTTGAGACAAACAGTTATAGTTGTACTTTGTTTGTTGTGTTTGGTTTCTATTGGTATTCTTGTCTTTTTGACTCAAGTGGATTGTTATTCATTGGTTTCTTGTCATTCTTGATGATCATGTGGATGTAGTTATCATTGATTTTTCAGGTAGTCTCCTAAGTGAATAGAACAAAGGGTTTATCTCAAGTCTTTGTTTCCTAACCTTTTATTATAAGACTTAAAGGGGGGCATGCATTAAAGTTACGTTGTTGGTTATATTTCAAACCTTTTAAATATAATAGTGGACATTTAAATTTTAATATGCATGTTTTTTTGTTGAGAAGGAGTCATCATTGGCAGTAGGCATTAACTCTCCTCTGCCATAACAACTTTTGGAAGTACTAGTCTTTAATGTGCTTGGTTTTGGGGGATATGAGGGAGAAAAGGAAGGAGTGGGGAACCATTTTGAGGGGGAATCATTCTTTTTGCCCTGGGGTCGAGGAAGGAAGGTTGATGGTTGGACTATAAGTTATTTAGAGGAAGGGAGACTTTGGGTGTGCTCATTATGTTGGTTGAGTGTCTTGTTGTTTGGGTTGGAGACTAAGAGTCAAATCGCCAACTAGTCTTCTTCAACTAAGCTAACCTTTCTTTGAAGTAAAGCTCCTTGTCACCCATTCTTGTAAAATTACACTGACCATTTTGGTGAAACATTTCCTTTAGCTTGTGTAACTATATGTGGTCTTGTGCAAGCCTATGCTAAAGGGTTTGGATGAGGAAAATATTGTTAACTATGAGAATTCAGACTTATGAAAAAAGACTTTGTGTTGGTATTAGTCTCTTACAAGAGTAAACCCATCATGGGTTTTTTCTTTCTCACTGTCTAGTTTTATGTAATATTTTGACTTGGTTTCGTTGAAACTAGTTGGTTGTCCTATTTGGAATTTCCATCTTGAATGCAGTTATCTTTTAACTTTGTTTTATGGCAAACTGTTGGTTATTATGTTTTGGATTTCTATCATGAAGGAAGCTATGTTAATTTGGTCATAGTTTGAGGTGGAGTTTCAAACCCTAGCTAGAACTAATAGAATGTTATCATTGCAACATACCATGATTCTTGAGGAAACCTATCCTGTTCATGGGTATCTTTTTTGACATTGTTGTAAACCCTAATGGTGTTAGTATTTCACCTATAAATGTCCACTCTCTCAATTGTGGATGTGAGGTCTTCTTGGGATTAATAATGCCACTCCTAGGTGGGGTTTTGGGATGGTTTTGGATCCTTGGTTCATGTCAACTTTCCCCCCAACACTCCCTCCAAGGTTATGAGGTTTTCATTATTGAAGCCACAATGGAATACAATGTTGAAACAACACTACGTGACTGTATTTGATTACGAGTTGACTCTTGGAAAGAATGGTTTTTTTCAATTGCATATAGTTGTGTAACATTGCAATAGTTATATTGTACTTGTAAATAGAGCTTTCTATTGTGAAGGCATTCATTTGATGAGAATGACCTTCAAGTTCATTGTAATGACTTGCACCAACTTAGAAATATGATTTCAAACTAGTATTTATTAAATTGGAGAATGTTTGTGAACAAATTTATCTTAGTATGGACTTCCATGTGTTTGAATGATTGAGCACTACCCACGGAATAGTAGATATTATTTACTTGTGATCACTACGTCATTTGGATAGAGGGCTCATAAATGGAATATAGGACCTTTTGTTTCATTATGCATAAAATCCTAAGGGTTGATTAAGTTATTGTGCATGGATGTAAATGGAAACTTTAATCTCTCTAAAGGCTTGCTTATTGTTTGCAAAGTAGCATCAATTTCTTATGTTAACTATGGAAACATCCTATGGACACTATGACTAAGGAATTATCTTGTAAACACTAGAAAGGTCTATGCATGTTAATCATAAACTGTAACCCTACATTTGGAAGGAAGTTGTTACTGTAGATGTGATATATATTGTACAGTGGTATCTGGTCTATGGCATGACATCTTTAGTAAGAGGTACCTTCAAATTTTTGTAGCATCATGTCTGGGCTAAGGTATCGTAAAGTTAAGTGTGCATTGTATGGTGTTATTGTATTGGAGTTTATTGTATGAAAATCTACAGTGATATAAAGAGTGGCAATGTTCATGATTGGATTTTTAATATACAATGACACCTTATTATCATTGAAGAATAGATAGAATTTATGCTCAGTATCTCAAGTGGTAGAGTTATTGGATTCTACTAAAATTTTACTCTTGTAGTAAGCCATGCATATAACCCATGGTTGATATAATGGACAAGACACATTTGGTTGATATAATGATCTGTAAAGTATAAATCTATCAGTGACATGATATAATTTAATGGTAAATGTTAGTATTTACTGAAGTCCTTAGATGTAACCTTGGATTTTTATAATGGATGTGGTGATACAGTACTACATATGTTCTTTGTAGTGTTTTGATCAAGTATGAATATGTTTTATATGTAGGCTTGAGTAGTCTTGATAGTTAATTTGATTATGAACACTTGCTAAAAGATGTGTAAATCATTGTAGAAATCAAGCTAACAAGAGTGAAATTTATGATATTACATAAAGGGTGAATAAGACCTTGTCTTTACTCTAAGACATAAAGTTAGACATTGATTTGATAAACCTAAGTTCAAATACTTTGGGATACAAGCTCTTATAACAATAAGATCTTGAATTACCTTTAATGGTCACCAAATATTGGTATTGTTAGTCCAGGCAGTTAACCTTATCATGAGAACTATAGAGTTGAAAATATCCCTTAAAATACTTTCATCTAAATGGTTTTAAAACACAAACCATATGTTACTACATCTTAAATCAAATGTACATAAATATAACTTTTGTGAAAGATACACTATTTTTGCAATAGGGGTAGATTGATGAATCATAATTGGATAGGAAATTGGAAGCAAGGAATGAAGTGAAGTGTTGGGGATTTAAGTTTTTTGGAGCAACACTTGAAACAAAGAAAATAATCCAAGGTTGCATGAAGGGTCAACACATGACCTATAGCAGCTGAACTTTCATAATTGATCAAGTAACACTTGATGCAATATGAAGGAACTACCAATGTATGGAAGGCATGGCATGGCTTCATACAATAGGATGTTCAATTCTAATCAAGTAAAACTTGATACAGTGGAAAGAACATGTGGGTATCAGCAAGACATAACATGTCTTATTACTACTTGAACTTCATACTTATTAACACTTGTGTAATGAAGGGCTCATGATGACATCAAATGACACTGGATTTATGTATGTTTGATGTACCCAGTCAAGTGACACTTGACACGATGCAAGGTGTTGTGATTAACCAAATACACTTGGCTATGTATTGAAAGATGGTTAGTCAAGTAACACTTGATGCCTACATGAATTTCATTTGAAAAAGTTACACTTGATAAATGTGTAACTCAAATGCAATAAGCTAGTTAAATGGACCTATGGCTCAAGAATGTGTTGAGTCACACAAATCAAGTTCAATTCTAACAATATTCAAGGATACACACAAGCCTCCACAAAAGTACTATTTGGATGAATATTCTTTCTAACAACAAATAGAGTACAACTGTAACTTTTTGTCTCAAGTATCACTCTATAACCTCTTCAAAGATTATTGAAAGTCACAAGAAATGAAAATTGACAAGTATCACTCTATTAGCTCATGCAAGGGAGCAAAGAATCAGTCACAGATGTGCTCATATTTGGATGAATATTTGTGATCCCATCAGTCTTAGCAATAAACATGGAAAAAATGACATGGGACCCTCCATGTCCAATTCATCCCCAAAGATTTTATTACCTACACAAATAATATAACACAAGTAAGAGGTTGTATAGAATTTTGGATTTGTGCCCACTAGAGGAGACTCAACTCTTGTTATTTCATTGCACAAAGTGAGTGACTAAACAACTACCTAGTTTAAAATTGACCCTTCTTTAAGCAACATATGTAGAAATGAGACTTAGGATTCTTGAAAATGAGAAGCATCATTCTCCCCATACAACCTGCTAACTAGGGCTACTATGTTTTTTACTTAACCCTTGAGGTTGATGGAAGGGTACCATTTAGTGTTCCTAGAAGTTAATTGTCTAACTCCTCCTCTTGAGGTTTAGGCTATGTTTTAGGCTTGAAAACTAGGCACTTTTGTTGTAACATCCACTTCTATGACCCATGGGTGATGTGTCATAGGGCCTTGAACCACCACATAGGTCTTATAGAGAGAGTATTTGGTGTAAAAGCCAAACCTGATTCCTATAGAGATATGGGGAGGTGCTAGACTCCAAGCACCAAAAAACCATAAAATAATTAACAAGATGTGTATTTAGCATTGTTTGAATCCAATCTGGTCATGTATGACATTTATTAAATTTACCATGGCATGAGAACCTTGAACTCACTCACCAAAATGGTATTGTAATGATCAGCTAATTTTTCTGCTCTTATAGAATGTAAACAGTGATTCTCTTTCTGAATTAAATACAAATAAATGTGGACATGTAAGTACATTTCTATGCAAGAACAAAAGGTTTGTTCATTTTTTCTTCACCTTTTTTTGATAAATACTAGAACAACACTAAGCATCAGTATGATTTGAGAGGGTTTTTACCCTGGTAACACTATCTCAAGAAGCAACTGGAGGTATGACTGAGTTCTGGCCAGTTATTGATCCCAGAAGCCATGATTTTGTTCTTTCAATCAAGGGAAAAGTTTTTATTTGTTGTCCTTATGCATTTTCCTTTGAACTCTTACAAAAGGAGTTGAACAATGCATTGTCCTTCTGGTTTGACAAGCAACTTGGAAAGTAGACTTATATGATATTGGTGCCACTTCAATAGTAGAAGGACAATGCCTACGCCTATCAAATGGAGGGGAATAAATAAACCTGATTCAAGTGATTCAGTTGTACTAAAACAAGTTTGAATATGGAAAGAAGGTTTGGACATTGGAATGTAGAAAAATTCAAAGATATAAACTCCATTTCCTTTTACGTAATTAAACAATGATATCTGCATTCCTATTTGAAAAGAAAATTTATCCAAAAAGCCTATTGCAGCAGAAATAAAAGCAAAACGCCAACTTGTCAAGCAGTCTACATAATAATACACTCATAAATGAAATTCCTGGAGCACAACCAACTACTGATGAAAAATGCTCATATAGATTAAGGAATACACTAGAAGTCAAGGAAAACCATACAATTTGAATATTCTTCTCTTACAATGTTGCAAATGCAGGTAGTAATTTACACATCTTTTCCCCAATGCTTAAGAGGTGAATGAGATTTTTGAACTATCTATAAAGAAAAAAATACGCTCCTAATTATATCATTAATTTTTTCGTGAATCTCAGGTAAAAATCCAAGTGGTTGCTTTGATATAATTAGTTTACCTTATAGAACATTCACATTATTTAATTATTATAAACAACCAAAAGATGAATTGATATAGAAAACCCTTACTACTACATACTAACTCATCACTTGGCATAGCTAACCAGCCACTTAATTTGTCCATCTAATTTTTACAAAGGCAGTAAATTCCTATCTTCCAAGTTTAAAAAACTCCATAAATAAAGAAATCAGCAGGAAAAAAAACCTGCAACCTGATCTGATCAACATAGAGAAGTGTGTAATACTAGACTTATCAACATTCAAAAGATAAATGGAATGTCCTCAACACCCAGGAGAGCTATCCAAAAAATCTAAATTAAAAACACAAACGTGCTCCTACACACAATGGTCTAATGGCTGGTTGTCATAGAAGTCAAACTACCGAAGTACTAGCACTGATCAAGTTAACATATATGCATCATTTGCATAAATAGCTAAACCATTTATGTGCATGAATAAATAGTAGAATGATGTAGATGAACTCAATTCATCTAACTTTATGCCTCTTGGTAGGCATTCCTCTTGAATTTCTAGTATCAAATGCCTGAGACTTCGTTGTAGCTAAATTACCTTTCATCACCGTCTTTCCTCTTCACTGTCAAACTCGTCTCCTTTTTCCTTATCTGCATTTTTGGCTTCGGCTTCTAATTCATCCCATGGTTTACCTTCCTCTCTTCAGAATCTTCTTCTTTGTCCTCATCTGAATCCATAAGACATTCATCTTCTGAACCTTCCTCATCTGATTTTGATTCCTCTTCTACATCAGAGGGTTCATATCCTTGATTTGACTCTTCTAAATTATCATAATCAGAATCACTAGCTTCCATATTCAAAAATTCCCAACCACCATCTTCAATAAATTTATCTGGATCATCAGAAATAGTCTTCAAAATTGGCCACTAGTTCAAGTTTATTATGCTTTCATAATACTTTATATCAATGGAGTTTAGTCATTCCTTAATTCCATCAGGCAAATATTGAGGAATGGTGTCAATGCGGAGTACATCCTACTTAAAGTCTTTGAAAAAAATATCCATATCAAATTCCTTTTGCCCAAGTCCTACTCTCTCAAGGTTGACAATCTCAATCTCACTAATAGTGATTACTAAGGAAGGTAATTCCACCAACTCTACCAAATAGTTTACCGTAGGAACAATAAAAGCAAACGCTAAGGAACTCCATGAAAACCAATCTCTCTAAATGGTATATCAAACTCTAGTTCAAAATATTTTAGATGAGGCTGCTCCCATAGCTCTGTTACTCGCTTGACAAATCCTTGAGACTCTGCATTGATTTTATTTTTCTTGTCCCTCTCTTGTTGTTCTTTCTCAATTTCATTAGGATCATACATTGACCTTCTTGCCCCTCCTAAAGTTTGGACCACATCCATTACCTCCACATAAAACTAGACATCCTTGGTCTTCTTGGTTCACACCATGATATGGTTATGCAAGTGAAAATGAAGTCATCTCCTCCACTGGTTGGAAGAATGCATGCTTAATTTTTTGATACATGACATCAACTCTCTCTTCTATTCTCATGGTTGAATACTCAAATCTATTATGGTGGGCCTCCAGAGTTCCAAAAATCTTTCTTCCTCTTCCACCAAATGTTGGCATATTTTACTAACGTTTATTAGAATTTTTGCATTTTTTACATCATTGGAATGACATATTAGTTGTAACTTTTTGAAATTTTATTATGGTATGTGCACTTTGATATAATGTAATATGATTATGGTTTCATCTCATATGTTGTAATATTAGATATATATCAGAAAAATAAATTATTGCATGAAATAAATAATAACTTCATTTTAAATTTTTTTTCTAGGACACAGGTCTTCTAGAAGATCAAGATGATCCTCATGATATAGATCCAGAATATGTTGGTTCTGGTACAGATCACATGGAAGAGGATGATGATGACGCAGATACAGAAGACACTAAGGCCAATGACGATGATGATGACAACGATGATGATCATGATGGTGATGATGATGATGAGGCAGTTGTTGGTAGTAGCCAGTGACATTCATGATCATATAGATTGCATCATGGATCATTGTTGATATATTGTTATGATTCCTCTTTTCATGGTTACTACCATATGTATCATTTTAATGGCCTGTAGTACCATATTATTGAGTTGTATCATTTTGACATGTATCATTTTGACTTATATCATTTGGACATGTATCATCTTGACTTGTATCATTTTTAGTTACATAATTTATCATTTTTACTTATATCATTTTTACATGTATCATTTTGACTTATGTTGACTGTTGGACATGTATCATTTTGACATGGTATTGATCTACTAGCATATTTGACTTTCACTTGTTTTAGTTATATATGATGATGATCTTATCAGTATTGACTTGTCAATTTATATATATTGAAAGTGGTCGATGATTTTTGGATGGATATTTATTATGTATGATGATTTTAATTTACTGCTCATGATGGATGTTGTCAAATTTAATTAAATTATAGATATTTGATTCACTTGTTTTAATTATAGATGATGATCATGTTATAATAATTAAATTACTTACTCTATAATCATATGAGTTATTTAAGAGGCATGATATATTTAACTAACTAAATTGGAATAAAACATATTATTTAATTTACTTACTCTATAATCATATGAGTTATTTAAGAGGCATGATATATTTAACTAATTAAATTGAAATAAAACATATTAAATTAATAAATGGAAGCAAAACAAGAAGCATTTTTAGAAGCAACAATTGAAGACAAAATAGAAGCAAACTAGAAGCAATCTTGGAAGCAAAACTAGGTGTTATCTAGGAAGCAAAAACAGAAGCAATTCAGGTAGCAAACAAAGAAATAATAATGGAAGCAATTTTAGAAGCAACAAAAAATGCAATAATAGAAGCCTAGGGTGGTAAAGAAAGTTCTTAGAAGTGAAAAGGTACTGGCTATTGAGGAAGTTGCAAATTTTAATACTTATTCTAGATATCAATTGATTGGTACACTAACTTCATTTGAAATGAGAAAGTTTGGTTTGAAAAATGGAACAAAAATGGAAACCGCTTTTAAGACTGGAAAATCAGAAAAGATTGAAGATTCATATGGAGATGATCTTGATGATGTGGAAGCTAAATTTGTGAGAAATATGAAAAATGACATCGGTAAGTACAAAGTTAAACTACCTTTAAAATGTTTTAGCTATGGTGAAATAGGTCATTATGCTTCAAGATGTCCAAAAAGTGTTGTAATAGCTATGGTGAAATAGGTCATTATGCTTCAAGATGTCCAAAAAGCGTTGTAAACAACAACAATAAGGAGAATAAAGGAACGATGATTAAAAGAGCTTACTGTGTTAGAGAAGATTTTGGAATTTCTAATTATGAATCTGATTATGGAGATTTTGATGATAATGAATGCTTGTTCTTGGCTATAAAAGAAGAATCTAGTTCTACTAACTCTAAAATTTGTGTGAAGGAAAGTGATCCGAAGAAGATAGATAAGGTTGAAGGTACTTTGGTATCTATTTTTAATGTTAAAGAGGATAAGAATTACTAGATTGTTGATAGTGGTTGCTCTAATCACATGACCAGAGACAAAAGTAAGTTTGTTAAACTTGAAAAATATGATGGAGGATTAGTTAAATTTGGAGATGATTCAGGAGCTAAGATTGGAATAGGTTCAATCAGTTTTGATGGCAATCATAATACTGGCAATGTTTACTATGTTAAGGGTTTAAGGTATAACCTTTTGAGTGTTGTATGAATGTGTAGCAAAGGATATAATCTTTTGTTTAAGGATGAAACATGTGAGATTAGAAAATGGTCTGAAACTATAATTGTTGTTGGAAAGAGAACAGATGGAAACATCTATCAGCTTAAGGGTGTTGATGGACATTGTGTTATGTCTCATATTAGTGATAGTTGATTATGACATCAGAGGATGTGTCAAATGAATTTTTATAATTTGACAAGAATCAATTTAGTTCATGCAGTGAGAGATCTACCAAGAATCACAAATCCTATCAATGATGTTTGCGACAGTTATCAATTTGGAAAACAAACAAGGAGTAGTTTCAAAGGAAAGAAACAATCTACTACCAAACTACTAGAATTAGTACATACAGATCTTTGTGATCTTACAAGGGTGCGAAGTCTTCAAGGTAAGGTATTCTATTCTTGTGATTGGTGATTATTCTAGAATGACATGGATTACTTTTCTTAGAGAGAAATCTAATACATTATATAAATTCAAGACATTTAAAGATATGGTTGAGAATGAAATGAATGTGAAGGTCAAATTTTTGAGGTCTGATAGGGGTGGTGAATTCACCTCCAATGAGTTTAACATGTTTTGTGAAGTTCATGGCATAAGGAGGCACTTGTCTGCCCCTAGAACTCCTCAGCAAAATGGAGTTGTTGAAAGGAAAAATTGGAGTATTCAAGAGGTTGTTAGGACTATGATGAAAAAGGAAAATATATCGGAAGTCTACTAGAGAGAATCTATTCATACTGTTGTTTACATACTTAACAAATTTTAAGCTAAATCTATAAGCACAAAAACACCCTCTGAGTTTTGGTGTGGAAGGATTCCTATGTCAAATACTTTAGAGTATTTGGAAGCAAATGCTATATCAAAAGAGAAGAAGAAAACTTAGGAAATTTTGATGCAAGGTCTAATGAAGGTATCTTCCTTGGATATTCTACTAAAAGCAAAGCTTATAGATGTTACAACAAAAGGCTAAGAAAGATAGTTGAAAGTGCAAATGTAAAAGTTGATGAAAATTTGAAGAATTCAATTGCAGTAGATGGATATGTGTTAGATGAACTTGATTGCAAAGAAGAAGAAAAAGAAGAAAAATTTGATGAAAAGGAAGTGTAGAATGAAGAGGAAGAAGCTTCAAAGAAGACCCCTAAAATCCCTAAGTATGTGCAAAAGAATCATTCTGAAGAACAAGTCATTGGAGATAAAAGGATAGGTGTATTGAAAATAAGTAAAGCTACTAAAGTTGAGATAAATATGTGTTTACTCTCTAAATTTGAACCTAAAACAGTGATTGAAACATGTAAATATGAATAGTGGATGAATGCAATGGAAGAAGAACTCATGCAGATTGAGAAAAACTAGACTTGGGAATTGATTCCTAGACTGGAAAACAAGAACATAATTGGAACTAAGTGGGTATTTAGAAACAAGATGAATGAGAATGGAGAAGTGATAAGAAACAAGGCAAGGATTATGTGTAAAGGTTACTCACAAGTGGAAAGTATAGAATTTGAGGAGGCATTTTCTCCTATGGCTAGGATGGAATCTATTAGAATGTTTTTGGCATTTGCAACACATAAAGACTTTAAAGTTTATTAGATGGATGGGAAGTCTACTTTTCTGAATGGTGAATTGGAAGAAGAGGTTTATATGGAACAATAGGAAGGATTTCAATTGTCAGATCAATTGGATATGGTCTGCAAGTTAAAGAAGGCATTATATGGATTGAAGAAAGCTCCCAAAGCTTGGTATGCAAGGTTGGATAGGTATTTGATACACCAAGGATTCAGTAAGGGCATCACATATAGTAATCTTTACTTAAAAATTGAGAAAGACAAAATCTTGATAGTGGTTGTGTATGTGGATGATATTATCTTTGGTGGAAATGAAGCTATGTGTAAGAAATTTCTTGAAGAGATTCAGAAAGAGTTTGAAATGTCAATGTTTGGGGATATGAACTTCTTCCTTGGGCTACAAATCAATCAAACAGATAAAGGGATTATCATTTCACATACTAAGTATGTCAAAGAGATGTTGAAGAAGTTTGGAATGTATGGTTCCAAACCGGTATGCACTCCTATGGTGACTAGTTGTAAAATGAGAAAAGATGATTATTCACCTAAGGCTGATCAGAGCAAATACAAATCTATGATTGGTGGACTACTATATCTAACTGCTACTAGACCGGATATCATCCATGAAATTTGTCTTGTGGCTAGATTTTAAGAAGATCCTAAAGTAACACATGTTGCAGCTATGAAGAGGATATTCAGATATTTAAGAGGCACTCCAGATTATGGCATGTGGTATCCTAAGGATTCTAATTTCATGTTAAGTGCTTATACAAATGAAAATTGGGTTGGTTGTGTTGATGACAGAAAAATTACAAGTGGTGGTGCATTTTTTCTTGAATGTAGATTAGAGACATGGTTGAGTAAGAAGCAAGATTCAATTTCTTTATCCACTATAGAGGTTGGGTATATTGCAGCATCATCTTGTTGTACACAATTTTTTTGGATGAGATAGACATTGAAGGATATTAGAGTATTGTATGATGAGCCTATTTCCATGTTTTTTGATTATACAAGTGCGATTAGAATTTCAAAGAATCCAATGATGCATTCAAGGAAAAATCATATATCTATTAGGTATCACTTTCTAAGAGACAAGGTTATGGAGAATGAAGTGAAGCTTGAGTATGTACCTACAAAGGATCAGATTGCTAACATATTTACTAAGGCTCTTCCTAAGAATACTTTTGAGTATCTTCAGGAGAAGTTGGGGGTTATTACCCCTCCTTTGAATTAGATTCATATGGAGGTGTATCAGTCATGTGGATCCATGGATCTATCTCTTTTCTATATTAATGATGGTGGCTACCTCTTGGGGGGAGTAGGTAGTTTAATGTGTGTCATTGAGTTGTTGATTTATTTGGGTGTACTCCTAAGGGGGAGTATTCAGAGCAGGTATTTTGGTTCAGTGTCAAAGGGGGAGAGTAATGAAAAATATTTTATTCTTTGCCATTGATGTCAAAGGGGGAGAGAGAATCATGTGAAAAATTTCAAGAAATTTGTGTATATTACCTAATCATTATTGTCAAAGGGAGAGAGAATCCTATAAGGGGGAGAGTGTGCAGGAATGTTGTGTAGGCTATCTAATCTAAAAAAAAAGAGTGTGTATGTTGTCTTTGATGGTTTTTCATATCTTGTGTTGTCATAAATGACAAAGAGGGATATTGTTGCAAGTATGAAGATGTTTTCATTGATTTCAATAGGAGTTCTATTGACTAGTGTTGTTATTGATGTCAACAATGTGTTGATGAAGATGTCAAGGATATTGAAAAAATTATGAAAAAGAGAAAAATAGGTTGTTGCAAGTTGTGCATGTGTAGTTAATATATTGAGGAAGCATTGTGAGTACATGGAGCTATCTTTTTTCTGTAGTGCTTGAATATGAGTTGGAACGAAGTAATGAGCTAAGATGATGTCTTTGGTACTTGGTTTCCAAGTGCTTTTGAGAAAATTTGAAAAACAAAGAAAACAGTGTTGTGCAAGTTTTTAGAACGTGCTTTGGTTTTGTTCTTCATGTTTCTTCTGGATTGAGGCTATGCCTGTGTGGATCTAATATGTTGTTCATGGTTGTCATAGGTTTCTATACTAATAATTTGGGTTTCTAAATCATTGTACAGTGCGAGATATTTTCACCAGTATGTGAATTAGTTTTTCAATGTTTTTTTGTGGCCTAAGAGAAATGTATTTTTTTTGTGTTTCTCTATTGTTTGGCTTCAATTTTTGCAGATTTAGGAAGTTTCTTATATTGTTTGTATCTTTTAGTATTCAAGGATTTACTTGATTTGGTTCAGTACAGAGTGAGTTCATATGTCAGTGTGCGAATAAGGTTTACCAGTTGTTCTAAGTTGAAGTATTTGTATGATGCTATTTTGGATGAATTTTTTGATAGATCTCAAGTGGTTCATGGATTATTTTAGATCGTGTTCAAGTGAAATTTTTTGTTCAAAAGTTACGAATTGATTTAAGGAAGTGTTTACTTAATATTTATGGTGTTTAACACAGGTATTGACTGATCTTGTGTTAGCACTACATGTGAGGCTTATGGAAGCATGTTGAAGTGTGTTGGGATCTATTTGGGTCATAATTAAGGATTTTATTTGGGTCGCCTTCATTCCTATCCACCGCGGGAATGTTTAGGTGCTGGCCTAATTTGAATTTGCAAGCATAACGGATAGTTGTCGACCTTTGAGAAGGTTTTTGAAGTTGAGGTTGATATAAATAAGAGTGGTGTTGTTGTGATAAGTAAGAGAGAGAATATAGATGCGAGATTCATGCAAGTGATGTGTGTGATGTGAATTTGAGCAAAGCAGTGTGAATTTCAAGTATTGGATTTTTGAAGGCGGTGAGATGAAGGTGTCTAAAATCTTTCATACAAGACTGGGAGATTGTTGGAGCATTGTGGTGGATTCTTGTTGCATTGAGAAAGTGTTTTTTGTGTAACATTTCTCTTCTATCTTCTTGTATTTATTTATGTGGCGGTGAGCCCTGATTGTGAGCCTGTTTGGATAGTGTGTCTTATTTTGGCAGTGAGCCCTTGTACCTTTTTTTCTATTACTTATATTGTGAGCTAGTTCTCACTATGATTTTTCCCTCATTGGATTTTTTACATAAATCTGGTGTTATCTTGTGTATGGTGTTGTTATTTTAGTTTCTATTATCTACATTTCATGTTTAATCAGACTAACAGAACTAGAGTTTAGTGAATGCATGTGGATCTGATTACTGTTGAGGGTTTTGATGTTTTAATTTGCTACAACTAATTCACCACCACCTCCCCCCCTCCCAATTGTCTTGTCCATTCAACAGAACCATGCTTACAAAATCCTTCTCAAAAATTTACTTCTACCCTAGTCAAGAGTTCCTCACAAAGCCAATCAAGTTGCATTTGAATGATTATTCAATTATTTCTATGATTGTTTTATTTGAAAATATAGCTACATGCAATTTGGTATTTTTGTATTCAAGTCTCTATTTGACTTGTAGGAAGATCTTTGTCTTTGCATGATTATTTTTGTGACGTATTCCACTCTAGAAAAGTCATGATTGAAAGGATTACAGATCAAGGCATCATTTGTGGTAACATTCCAAAGCTTGCAGATTTTGGATCTTGTGTTGATTTGTTGCAATTTTTATTTGTTGTGACCCTGCATTCAAATCAAAGTTGGAGGGTTAAAAGTGGCGAAATCTAACATCCCCACATCACTAGTAGTGCAAAGTTGAGGGAAATTGGAACTGTGCATCCTTTGTCCATGAAGGCTACCAAATCTAGCCCATTCCTCCTCTATTTGCCCTTCCTATTTTTTGTGCTAATTATAATTTAGCTAGGCAAATATATTTGATTAGAGATATTTAGTAGAACAAGCAGCATAGAGATTCTTCATCCAGTTAACAAAAGGAAACTACTCTGGAAACCTCTAGGAACGACTCCACACCACCTGTAGGTCACTCAACCTGCATTGATTTTTTGGTTCGCAGCCTTATCAACATTGTGTAGAAGAGGAAAGATGTATAATTGTTGTTCAACCTTCATACATGCAGAAACAATGTATCCCCTTGACCTCGGCCCTCCAACCATGCCTACAAAGCTCCAACAGATTCCATAATAAACCCACCATACTTAGGTTTTGAATATTGTGGTTATCTATAGAGCATGAACTGTTAAAGCTTAGTTGTTGAAAGTGATCATGGTCTTTGTTGCAGGTAGATTCACCACTTAGAGATGGGTGAGTCGAATGGTCAAAAAGTTGCATGCAACCCAACCCCCACCACTAGACCACATTACACCCAAAGACTCGATCTCTAAGGGTTACTTGATGCATATCCATGCTCTTACAAGTGGCTTCTACTGATTGGTGAATCGAGTTGGAAAATTGTTCCTTCTCCCTAGATTCGCAGATGATCCGTACTTGGAGAGCTATATCAGCACCATTGAAGTGGAATTTAAATACGAACGGTGGAATGAGATGGGAAGATGATTAAGCTTCAAATTTTGGATATTACTATTAAGCAAGAGCATTTCAGGACAATCACTAGCAACATTTATCCAAATATTAGAGATGATTTACATGTCATCGAAATCGGTTATATGAAATATTGACTTGTTTTTTCATGTTGTGGTGTTGATCAAATTTGTTTCATACATTGTATTCATTAGATTCCCTCTCAACATTTAATTTTGATAAGGTTAACTGTTAGTTAATCATAAAGAGTATAAAGGGGAGATCATTTTCTTTCTAGATGCTCATATCAAAGCCTGTAAATGGGGAGTCTTCTTCTATTTTGAATAATTGTTAAACAATAGAAAAATCGATTTTGATAATCGTCAAAAATCTCTTTTCAAGTCGAACAAACTAGCATTGAGACGATGTGAAAAATGTGTTGTTTACAACATATTTTGTCTCCTCCTTTAATAAGAAAACTTAAATTTTCTAAGTGAAAAATTAGGCACATATGATTATTATATTTTTTGATTAGCTACTCACAAAGATTAATTCTTTTGTGAAAGTGAATATCACTTTTCCATTTCATTGGAAACGATCACACTCAATTATAAAGTTTCATTATTCGCTACATTAAAAAAATTATATGCACTAAAACATATAAAGTGTCAATTCAAGAGGGATCAAATAATCAAGGGGGGTTATCATTGTCATTGTGCCTTGAGCACTTTACATTTATTTTACATTTCTTTCGTGATTATAGGTAATATGTTCAAAGAATGTGGGAATTACTTAAAAGAATGATTGAAAAGATCATCAACTCACCCACCATCATCTACTACATGAGATTCCAAAGACACTTCACCAAGAGCATCCAGAGATTCTTCATCACTTCTTTGGTACCTGTTCTACATCAGTCTTCATGTGGAGAATTTGAGCAGCATTTAGAGAATTCATCATCTTATGGGGGGCCTCATAGTCTCTCTTCATTATGTCATTTCTCTTTTGGAGAGGGGTTTTTATTTCCCATGGTGCTTTTCTCCACTTTATGATAAATTTGTACATGAATACCTAACATGGCCTAATAGTTGGGACTTAGCATTAGTTCATACATTACTCCCTAATTTACACTTAAGTGGGGGTCTTTTTGTAAATAGTATCATTAGATAACTATTTAAGTTGTCACCACTTTCTAGTTTGACCTATTCACATCTTCTTAAGTTTACTTAGGCTATTCTAGAGTTTTGTCTCACCTCATGTGGTTGAGACTGTTGGATGTTGTGGTTGTATTGCTGATATGTGGTTGTCATTGATGTCAACACTATTAGCATTGGTGATTTTGAAAGTTGTATATGTCGAGGAGATTGAGAAAATTGTAATAAATATATTGCAGGCAGCCAGTGAAGCTAAGAAGGTCAGAGTGATGAAAATTTATGTACGTTGAATTTCAGGTGTCTTGCATGTTTTTTTTTCTGAGCCTATCTAGTATGTTGTCTGAAAGTTTCAATGGTACGCATCAAAAATTGAGGAAGTTATGAAGTTTTGTGTTCCTATAGTCGCCCTGTTACTATAGCAGGTGTTTTTGGAAGAAGATGATGAAATTATGGCAATTTCAGTTGTTGTGCATGTTCCTATGTCATCTGTGGATGATTTCAGATTGTGCTCTATCCTTGCTACTCATCTACATTGTTTGGTGTGATCGTGACCAGAGATTTTCCCAATGTGTCCTCGAGTTTTCATGTTCTTGGCCAACATAATGGTGGTAATGTGTTGAGGATCCATGAGGATTAATATTTTATTGTTTGGCATGTTCAAGGATGTTTATTTAGGTCCTCACTATGTTGTGATTGACTTAGGTTGGTGTGCATCAAGATTTGTTCATGTATTAAGGTCGACAATTGTAATTTATTTTGTATTCTTGGTCGACATAATTGTTGATGTAAATCCATATAGCGGATATATAAGAGCGATTGTCTCTTCATTGTATGTGTATGCTCGATGTACGTATGTGAAATATATGTGTGAATAAAAATCAAATCATTCAAGAGAAGATCAGAGTGTGAAAGAGATTGAGCAGAGTGTGAAGGAATTTGAGCAGAGTGTGTAGAAGTTTCTATGTGCCTAACCAGAACTTTCATCAGGCTTTTGTAGAAGCTAATTTTTCAATTCAACCTCATCAGATGGATTTAATCTGATTATTTTATGTAAGGCAGTGAGCCTTCCTCTAAGCAGTGAGCTCTAGGCAGTGTGCCTGAATGCATGTGCATTCCCTATTCATTTCTTTCATTATACTTCTAACAGGATATAATCTTGTGGACTAACATCCACCATGGTTTTTCCCCTAATAGGGTTTCCACGTATAAAAATCTTGGTGTTCATGTGTCTCTGATGTGTTGTTGATTTATGTTTCCACTGTTAATTATCAGATCTGAGATTAAAGGTTGTTTAAGGTTAAATAAGTTTAATTTCTGTAACAATTGATTCACCCCCCCCCCTCTCATTTGTCTATCATTGTTTTGCCAACAATTGGTATCAGAGAAGGTTCCTTTGAAGGGAAAGCTTAACAGCTTGAGGTGATCTGAGATGGCATCTTACAAGAAGGATAGTCCTAGATTCGATGGAACAAACTAGTCTCTATGAAAAATCAAAATGGAATGTCATTTGAAGTGTATTGGTGAGCCTTTCTGGAAGATTACAAAGAATCCATATACTATTCCTCATAATGGTCCCTCTACTACTGATGAAATCAAAGAAGATGAAATAAATACCAAGGCTATTGAAGAATTTTTGAGTGCTTTGACAGATTCAGAGATGACAAATGTGATAGGTTTGAAGACTGCACATGAGATCTGGAAAAAGTTGGAAACATTGTATGAAGGAGATACACTAGTGAAAGTTTCTAAGCTACAGAGTCTAAAAGGCAAGTGGGAGGACATGAAGATGAGTGAAGATGAGAACATCCTCTCTTTCTCTCAAAAGATAAATGAACTGGTGATGAGCATTAGATGTGTCGGTGGAGTCTTGGATGAAGAAGAGATTGTGGCTAAAATACTTAGATTTGTGCCTCCTTCCTACAAAACAAAATCTCATGCTATTGATGAACTCAGGACAGTGACAAATGTGACAAGAGACCTATTGATTGGAAAACTTGCTGCCTTTGAGTTAAGTGAATTTGGTGAATCTACTCCTAAGACCGAATCTTCATTCAAAGCTATTGTATCTGGGAAAGGCAAGTAGAGATATGATCTAGGAGAGAGTTCCAAAAATAGATTCAAGTATGAAGATGAGATGAAACAGATTGAAGATGAAGAAAAAGAATTAGAAGAACTGGAAGCATTGATTGTGAAAAGAGAAGCCAGAGGTCATGGTAAGTACAAAGGAAATTTACCTATCAAATGTTTTTCTTGCAATAAAATAGGTCATTTTGCATCAAGGTGCCCTGAAAGAGTCTCTAAATATAAACCTGATAAGACTAGATTTCAAAAGAAATGCTATTATGTTGAAAAAGATGTTACTGATGATGAATCTGATAAAGAAACTGGAAATGAAGATGAATGGGTATTCATTGCTATCAAAGAAAATGGTTAGGTGTCCATTGAATCTACTAGTAATGTGAATGTTGAGAAGGCTCTTGCATCAAAAATTGAAGAAAAGGATGAGTGGGTAATTGACAGCGGATGCTCACATCATATGACTAGTGAAAAAATAAAGTTTGTAAGCTTGGAAAACTATGATGGTGGAGTTGTAAGATTTGGAGACAACACTTCTAGTGTGATTCATGGCAAAGGCACTATTTATTTTGGTGGTAAACATAATACTGATGATGTTATTTATGTAGAAGGCTTAAAGAATAACTTGTTGAGTGTTGGACAGATGGTAGACAAGGGTTACAATCTTCAGTTCAAGGATGGTAAGTGCAGGATACGGGGGAGTTCTGAAAATGTGATTGCTTCAGGTACAAAGACAAGAGGTAATATTTTTCACTTAAGTGTTGCTAGTGAAAGTTGTTTAATTTCTCAAGTTGATGTAAGTTGGTTATGGCATAGGAGGTTGTGTCATGTGAAATTTGATAACATTTTCAAAATAAGATCTTCTCAAGCAGTCAAAGATCTTCCTAAGTTAGTGAAGCCTACTAACACTATGTGCAAAGAATGTCAGATGGGAAAGCAGACTAGAAATTATTTTTGGAGCAAATAGTATAACTTTTATGGAGTATTGGACTTGGTACATACTGATCTATGTGGTCCATCCAGAATCAGAAGTCTTCAAGGTGAAAGGTACTTAATGTTGCTTATTGATGATTACTCTAGAATGATATGGGTTGCTTTCTTAAGAGAAAAACATGAAGCATTAGAAAAGTTCAAAAGCTTCAAAGCTATGGCAGAGAATGAGAGAGGCCAAAAGATCAAATGCTTAAGGTCAGACAGAGGTGGTGAATTCACTTCCCAAGAATTCAATTCTTTTTGTGAAGAGCATGGAATCCAAAGACAGCTATCTGCTCCCCGGACCCCTCAACAGAATGGAGTTGTTGAAAGAAAGAACAAAACCATTCTAGAAACTGCTAGAACCATGATGTTGGAAGAAAATGTCCCTCATTTCTACTAGAGAGAAGTTGTAAGCACTATTGTGTATACCATTAACCGATTAAATGTCAATAGTAATTTTGGTAAGACCCCTTTTGAGTTATGGTTTGGTTATAAGCCTACTGTCAAATATTTCAAAAAAATTGGAAGAAAATGCTACATCAAGAGAGATGATGATATAGGAAATTTTGATGCTAGAAGTGATGAAGGAATCTTTCTAGGTTACTCTATTAAGAGCAAAGCTTACCGGTGCTTTAATAAAAGGTTGAAGAAAATGGTTGAAAATGAAAATGTCAAAGTTGATGAAGATATTGATAAACCATCCAAATGTAGTGGATATGATTCAAATGACCAACACGATAGCACTAACAATGCAAAGAATTTTCAGACACAAAATCAACTTCAAATTGTTCCAGTGAACCAAGGGAATCAAGAAGCAGAAACCAGCAGAAGTGTAGAAGAAAGAACACAAGAACAAGAAGTTAGAGAAAGTCCTAAAGTTCCAAGGTATGTAAGGAGAAATCATTCTAATAGTCAGATCATAGGAGATAAGAGCAAAGGTGTGCAAACTAGAAGAAGAATTTTAAAAGTATTGTCTAATTTTCAAAACTGAACCTAGCAATATCAATGAAGCATGCAAAGATGAATATTGGGTGGAAGCCATGAAAGAAGAACTAATGCAGATAGAGAAAAATGATACATGGGATCTTGTTCCTAGACCTCAGAACAAAAATGTGATTGGAACAAAATGGATGTTTTGGAATAAGCTGAATGAACAAGGTGAAGTGGTCAGAAACAAAGCAAGACTGGTTTGCAAAGGGTACTCATAGATGGAAGGTATTGATTTTGAAGAAACTTTTTCCCCTATTGCTAGAATTGAAGCTGTAAGATTATTTCTTGATTATGTTACTTTCAAGAATTACAAAGTCTATCAGATGGATGTAAAGTCAGCATTTCTAAATGGTGAGCTAGAAGAAGAAGTCTATGTTGAGCAACCAGATGGATTTCAACTGACTGACAAAGAAAACATGGTATGCCAATTGAAGAAAGATCTATATGGACTTAAGCAAGCTCCTAGAGCTTGGTATGCTAGATTGGATAAATACTTGTTGAAGCTTGGATTCAATAAAGGTACTGTTGACAGCAATATGTATTTCAAGTTGGATCAAAGTAAAGAATTGATCATTGAAGTCTTTGTTGATGACATTATTTTTGAAGTTGATGATGATTTGTGTATGAAGTTTGCTGATGAAATGAAAAGTGAGTTTGAAATGTCAGATGCAAACTTACACAGAATGATAATTCCCCTAAATAAAATCAAACAAGATACAAGTCAATGATTGGTGGATTACTCTATTTGACTCAGACTGGGCTAGATATAATGAATGTTGTATGCATGGTTGCTAGATATAAAGTTGATCCAAAAGAGTCTCATGTGACTGTTGTGAAAAGAATCTTTAGATACCTGAAAGGGACAGTTGACTTTGGTCTTTGGTATCCTAAGGATGATGATCTTATCCTGAGCACTTTTACTAATGCAGATTGGGTAGGAGATGTGGATGATAGGAAGAGTACTAGTGGTGGTGAATTCTTCTTGAGAAAGAAGTTGGTATCTTGGCTAAGCAAAAATCAAAATTTCATTTCCTTATCTACTGTTGAGGCAGAATACATTGTTGTTGCAAACAGCTATACTCAAGTATTGTGGATGAAGCAGATGCTGAGAGATGTCAGAATTGATTATGAAGAACCCATTGCTATATTATGTGACAACTCAAGCACCATAAACATTTCTAAGAATCCAGTGTTTCATTCAAAGACAAAGAATATATCCATCAAATACCACTTCTTGAGAGATAAAGTAAGTGACAAAGAAGTTAGACCGGAGTATGTACCTACCAAGGAGAAAATTGCAGACATCTTTACTAAGCCATTGCCTAAGGATAATTTTGAGTACCTCAAAGGCAAGTTAGGGGTGATTTCCCCTCCTGATCAAAATTAAGTGATGCAGGTATTCGCATCGGTCCATGAATTCATAGCCACATCTTATTCTGGATTGATGTTGTGGTGGCTACTACTCAAGGGGAGTAGTCAGATGTGCTAAATATGAGGATCAGAGCATGTGTACCAATGCCATTGATGTCAAAGGGGAAGAAGAACAATGTGAAAAACTCTTGAAGTAAGGGGGAGAAGAGTCAATAAAGGGAGAGAAGAGCTATGAGAGGAGAACTACAGATCAAAGGGAGAGAAGTATGTGAACAGCCAGTTGTGTTGATGGTATTATTTTTCACATCATGTGTTGCTATCAATGCCAAAGGGGGAGATTGTTGGATGTTGTGGTTGTATTACTTATATTTGGTTGTCATTAATGTCAACACTATTAGCATTGGTGATTTTGAAGGATGTATCTGTCGAGGAGATTGAGAAAATTGTAATAAATATATTGCAGGCAGCTAGTGAATCTAAGAAGGTCAGAGTGATGAAAAGTTTTGTACGTTGAGTTTTAGGTGTCATGCACTAAAGGGTTTGTTGTTGAGCCTATCTAGTATTTTTTTCAAAATTTTCAATGGTACGCATCAAGAATTGAGGAAGTTATGATTTTTTGTGTTCCTACAGTCACCCTGTTACTGTAGCAGGTATTTTTGGAAGAAGAGGATGAAATTTTGGAAATTTTAGTTTTTGCACATGTTCTTGTGTCGTTCATGGATGATTATAGATTGTTCTATATCCTTTCTACTCATCCTCATTGTTTGGTGTGATCGTGACTGGAGATTTTTCCGATGTGTGCTCAATTTTTCATGTTCTTGGATGACATGATGGTGGTAACGTGTTGCGGATCCATGAGGATTAATATTTTATTATTTGGAATGTTTGAGGATGTTGATTTAGGTCCTCACTATGTTGTGACCAACTTAGGTTGGTGTGCATCAAGATTTGTTCATGGATTAAGGCTGACAGTTGTAATTTATTCTTTATTCTTGGCCGACAGAGTTGTTGATGTAAATCCGTATAGCGGATATATAAGAGTGATTGTCTCTTCATTGTAAGTGTATGCTCAATGTATGTATGTGAAATATATGTGCGAATAAAGATCAAATCATTCAGGAGCAAAGAAGAGTGTGAAAGAGATTGAGCAGAGTGTGAAGGACTTTTAGCAGAGTGTGTAGAAGTTTTTTTGTGCCTAACCGAAACTGTCATCAGGCTTTTCTAGAAGCTAATTTCTCAGTTCAACCTCATCAGATGGATTTAATCTGATTATTTTATGTAAGGAAGTGAGCCTTCCTCTAAGCAATGAGCTCTAGGAAGTGTGTCTGAATGCATGTGCATTCCCTATTCATTTTTTTCATTATACTTCTAACAAGGTATAATCTTGTGGACTAACATCCACCGTGGTTTTTCCCCTAACAAGGTTTCCACATATAAAAATCTTAGTGTTCATGTGTCTCTGATGTGTTGTGATTTATGCTTCCACTATTAATTATCAGATATGAGATTAAAGGTTGTTTAAGGTTAAATAAGCTTAATTTCTATAACAACTGATTCACTCCCCCCCCTCTCAGTTGTCTATCCTTGTTTTACCAACAGAGACAAGTTTCCTCACTTTGTGAGACACCTCTTGCATGGTCACTTGCCACTCACAAGAACACTTATCATGTGAGTTAACAAGTGTTCCAATATTGAAAAGTTAGTTAATCATTGTGTTTGACTTGACTACCTTCACCACCTTTCCCATATAAGCGCTTGGTTAAGTTATACATTCTAATCAGTCTCTTCAAAATATAAATTAGGCTTATTTGTGTGTAAGTGTTTTTGTGGAAGTTCTCGATAGTTTCCATTTTTTACTTTATGATCTTGGAAATTATAACATAGACCTTCTCTCTTTTCTCTCCTACTGGGGGACATCAATTGTACTTATGTGATATAATTAGTCTTTGGGGGGTCATCGTGAGTCTTTATTCTATCTTCTTCACTTGTACATTGCATTTAATTGCATTTCTCTTTTGGAGGGGAATTTTATTTCCCACTAGATTTTCTCCTTTCCTCCACTTTGTGAGAAATTTGTGCATGACTACCTAACATGGCCTAGTAGTCAGGACTCATCATTTTGCATACATTACTCCCTAAGTTGCACTTAATGGGGGTGTTGGTGTAAATAGTGACTTTATCAAATTAGTTAGCTTTTAGCCTACCTAGGAGAGTCCTATTCACATTGCTTAAGTCTCCACTTAGGGATTTTTAGCCTTTTGTTTCACTTCATAGAACTAAGACATGTGTCCTCATTAGTTAAGACACCTATTGCATGCATACTTGCCACTTGCTCACACACTTGTCAAGTGAGCTCACAAGTATTGCACATATGAAGGGTTAGTCAGTTGTTCAATCCTACCTTCCTACTGTTGATGAGTGTTTTAGCACTGCACAATGCAAATAAAACACAAGTGTTCTATCTCTCTTGAAAGGTGACTCTCTTTAAACAAACTTCAGAAAATAACCCCAAACTTTATAATGTCAAGTGTTGACAATGCAAAAAATAGCTCAGTAGTGATGTGATTTGTTGGTAATCACAAAGGGACATTTATGGTCAAACAAGGCTAGAAGCTTACAAACTAAAACAAGAGTTTCAAGAAATTTGAAAATGGATACAAACCCCAACTATAATATTCAAATCTGAAAATGATTTTTATCATCAAATGTGGCAATGTGGTGATGGTGTTCTCCTAAAACTAACCCAAAGAAAGATCAAAAGATATAGGGTTGAGAGAGAGATCCTAATCTAACACCTAAGATCAATCACAACAAGGGTTAATGCTTCAGACATACATATCCCCCAATAAACCAATTCCTGCTTAATCAAGATTAAATATACAATATCATAGAAATAGTGCAATCTCCAAAGCCTAGATATTCAAAGGTTTTTAGATTGTAAAAATCCATACACATATCCAATTCCTAGAACAATATGCATAAATACTTATGATTGAATTGATGTAATAGAAAGGCTCGGACTAACTATACACAACAACTTACAATCAACAAGCCACTAATAGTATGAACCAGAGATCGATCGATGTCTTCAAAACTTCACCATTAATGTGAACAAACTGAAACTAACATTTGAGAATAAGAAGCATGAAACCATAACACTTTCAAAGTTAACACATAAATTCACCAAGTCAATCACCTAATTGTATTAATTTCTCTAGCATTTTCTTAACAAATTTCAGTTCTATCCCCCCCTAAAACTAACTCGCTAGCTCTATCTAACCTCTGAACCAACCCCTTATAAATGAGCAGGCACTAGCCTTATATAGAAATTACATTTTTAATCAATGGCCAGGATCGAATCCAAATCAAGGACCCAAATTTCATCTTTAAAACCCTAAGAAGTTACATTGAGTTTAGAAACACATGCCTCAATGGCATCCAATCATATAAATTTGTTACATCTTTGGAACAAAGAGAAACAAACATCCCCTTTTGAAGGAATAAACTGCTTCACATGTTGTCTTCTTAAAATATTTTCTAGCTGGCAACGCACAAATTCATATGTAGATCAACATTAAATCTTGAGGTTACACTTGATATTCAATTACAATCCTTTCCAAATTTTCCTCTTGACACCTTGAGATACACAATACCTCCTAAGCCAACAAGCATTGACATGAATCCATATGCAAGTCCCCTTTTAATTTATTTAATCTCTTCCAAGAATATTTTATGATAGCTCCTTGATTTTTGAAAGGCCACAACTTTATTTCAAAAATTGAAAAATCAAATACCAACATTAGTAGCTCACATGATAAAAATCCAATCCATAAAACATCAAAATTAAGCTAAAATAAACTTTTCAAGATTTCAACTCTGTCAAAGAATTTCAAAATTTTAGCCTTGTTAGAAATTTCAGAGATTTTGGCCTTTTAAGAAATTTCTTCCTGTTGCGGATTTCTTCCTGTCACGGATTTCTTGTGGTTGAGAAATTTCTAGATTTCTTCTTATTGTGAATTTCTTCCTGTCGCGAATTTCTTGTGGTCAGGAAATTCCTGGATTTCTTCTTGTCGCGGATTTCTTAAGGTCGGGAAATTTTTGTATTTCTTTCCTTTCACAGATTTCTTAAGGTTTGGATATTTTTGGATTTCTTCTTGTCGTAGATTTCTTGTGGTCAAGAAATTCTCGGATTTCTTACTTGAGTGAAATCTCCAGAACTCCATAACTTTTGTTGACCTAGAAGGAATTTTCCAAAAATTCAAAAAGCAACCTAGCCTAATTTTTTATTCTCTATCTATAGGTGCAAGAAAAATTTACATATGACATCCCAAAATTTACCTCAACAAAAGCAAAAATGTGGAGATGTAAAAAGAGAAAGGGGGTCCATGCATTCAATGGGGCGTGTGTGCAAAAATGGCACAACACCTACCTCATCTACCTTGCTTGTATATACAAGGTTTCTCATTGTATTTTACACTCTTCATTTTATATTGATAGACATACTATTGTGCTCATATTTTCATTTGTATAAGATTATCAATTTGAGTTCTTTGATCTTAGCATTCTCCAACACAAGCTAAAGTAGTTGTGGACTCCTCATTTGGGTAGACATAATTTTATTGCTAAATACTACATATTCAAAGGTGTTTTGTAATGGAAGTTCTAAGAAGTTTTATTTTTGAAAGGCCAAGACTCCCAAAAGACTTTCTTGAATTTCTCAAGCTAATGGATTAATAAGTAAAACCATACAAAGGTACATTAATTAGAAGGATTGATTCCTGTTGGGTCTCAAAAATGTTGGTTGAATGTACCACAAGAGTTTGCCACACTCTCACTACATTTTTGGTCAACTGACAAGGCCAACCAATATGGTTGAACCCTCTACTCTTAAGGCTCTGTCAAACCTAGGCGGGTGGACCTATATGAGTAACACAGATTTTGAATTATGTTTCCTACTTGATCTAAATATCCACAAATGGCAATTTAATAGTGGAAAGGTATGATCCTACTTTGGTATAAATTGTATATGCAATATCAAGGTATAAATTAATATGTTCAATTTAAGAGATGTCAAGTGAAATGAATAAAACTAATGTAATGAAAATAAGGGAGACCAATGCCTTATTGGGTAACAGAGTCAAATGAAAGCCTTAAATGAATGGTTTATATCTAGCAAGTCCTCTAATTGTTTGGCATATGACTATGAGTTTATAACTAGTATAAACATGCAAGAATATAACTGATAAACCCTACTTGAGGCAGAATATCAAATCTGACTATCTGATTCTTCTTATTGATTCAAATGAATTTCCCAGATTACTGTAATTGATTTAAAGGAATTTTAATTCTTCTTTAAAGAATCCAATGAACCGAATCACACAGAAGTAGAAAATGTGTACTGATAAATCGAATATATACTTGATACTTCAATTTAAACAATCAAGAAACATCAGATTGGAGACAATCAAATAATCGCAAGAAACCAACAAACAATTGATGCCAGGATGAAATCACCAAATTAATTGTCTTTCATTATCTTCTTCGAAATTTATACATGCAACATAGTTCCCTTGAATATCATTCTGAAAATATACTGCTTACAGCGATCTGTCCTATTCTAATTCTATCTTCTACTACCTCTTCATTTATCCAATAACGGATATTTATACATTAGTTTGCAAAAGGACATGCCTTTTCAAAAGTCTAAAGCATAAAAAGTTTTAACAAGTTCTCTATTTAACTAATTCTTGTTAAGCCACAAATGGACTGCAGACATATGCTCCATATAATCCTGGCGCTCATGAGTGTCAGCATCCCCCAATGCATCGCGGATCATAATCTCCATCATTATCATTCTCTCATTTTGCTCACATGCTTCATCCAATCTTACGTCCTCCATAGTGGCTGCTTCCAACATCTCTTGGAGTTTTGTTTCGCACTCACTTTTCCACATAATTACTTCTTTCATTTTTCCTTCATCATCACATAACTTGGCCAATCTATCTTCTACAGCCTCTATCAATCCCTACATATCTCCTTGCAACTCTTCATAGAAATCCCTGTGTATGTCCATGATACAGTCGGCATTCTCAATCTCTTCATTATTAGGAGTGTCCTTCTGCTCCAATTCCTCAATTTTTTCCTGAATTATGTTGTCCACTCTCTTGTGTTCCTTTATGGCATCCACAAATTGTGAATGTTTTCCCCAGAGCCTATTTAACCAAATGGTTAGAACGACCTGTCGTCTTTTGATTATTGCAGTAAGTGCATCTGTTTTCCCTTGAGAATATGCAGTTGATCCTTCCCAATGGCCCCTTTTTTATGAACTCTCACCTTGGGTGAGCATCCTTGTTGGCTCTATTACAACACCTACCAAGTCTTTCAAGCGTTCATTTTCTCTTAACATCCTCTCATTTCTAGTTTTATACATCTCCCTTTCCCTTATCAATTCCTGGATTTGAGCTTTATTTAACTTGGCTATGTTTATCCCAATATCAGCAGTTGCTACAGGGTCAACCTCCCCAGCCTTCAGGGTCATGACATGTCCAAATGCCTTTTCAGTATCAATAATAATTGACCTTTTGTGAGGAGGATATAAGGCCCAAATCATCAATGTCTCATCATCAGGGTTGTATCTTGATCCTATGTATACCTCTGTCACCTTTTCTATACTTAGCTTGTGGGTGGCATTGCTATATTTCAAGAAACTATCAAAAACTAGTGCAGAGTTCATATCCAAACCTGGAAAAATCATGACACCTGCCCTTTCTAGCAGCTCCCTTCCCTTTTCAGGGGTCATGTTTATCATTTCCTTATCTACTTCATCTTTTAAGCTTTTCAACAATTGATCCTTATTTCCTGGAGTAACACTGTCAACTTGCCCTCTTATTTCTTTTCCTTTTTGCTTATATAAAAATGTCTTGAACTCAAAGGTCTTTATAAATTCATCATCTGATATGAAAGACGTATAGTCTTCATGTCTTGTATCTACATCCATGGTTTCCTCAATGTCATTTTCCCTGGAAACATATGTATAGTCCTGAGTCTTCATTCTTGAAACTTTCTCAGATGAGCTTTGTGGCATGTCTGTTTCTGACATCCCTTTAATGGAGGATAACAATTCAGCATCCATCAACTCCTGATTATGTTTTTCAATCACAATTTCAGCCTCCTCTGCCTCCAGGTTTCTAATTATGTCATCAAATTTATAGGGCACATGATGGTACCCTCCAAAATTTATTTTTGTTTGGCAAAGTGAATATACCCTTCCGGATCAAAGTTCTTTCTCACTGGTGCTCTTCTCATGTTATAGTGCAACAATTTATCAAAAATCAAATCATAACCTTCCTTGGCTAATACAGTGAAATCACTAAAACATAAAGTGTTGGGCATAAAGGCTTGTTTCCCATATGAACTTAAGTTCACATAACACTGGAGTAATCCATTTGCCTAACAATTTCTAGGTATGCAATTCTATCCGAGACAATTCTAGGCAGAATGAAAGGTGCGTCTTCAAAGCCATAAACCCTAATCATTGTGGCATTTTCTAAACAATACCAATCCCCCAAGCTATGGTTAATTGGTCCATTGTAATCTCTAGGCCTAAGAAACATTTTCACTTCTTCGGATAAAGAAAAATCACATGGATGGTTGAAAAATCTATACAAGGGTTTCACAAAGAATTCTTCAAAATGCAGGAAATTTGAATTGGCAAACCTGCTATCCCAAACAGCAGTCCATAATTGAACAATCAATGGCCTACCTTCCTTGTCAGATTGTGAAATCCTCAGCTTCTGGGGCCATAAACCCAACTCTTGTCCGAAGTATAGTACTAAATGCATCAGTAGTGAATAATTTATGAGATGGAGAACAGAAGCGCCACTTTTTATAGCCATTAAACCCATATCTAGCTCCTTAAAAATGTGTGCAGCATAGTCAAATGATCTTGAATTGTTATATTGAGTGTCTACAGCAACTACCATGGGCACAACTACCATATGCTTAGGTACCTCCATCCCCAATACCTGTCCCACCAATTAGTAAGTGTATTTGAGGTAAGGTTCAAAAAGATCGACATGATAGGGTGGCCCCTCATTGTCTTCCATTGGAATAGGCTTGCCATGACACCTAATTCTATGCAGAGGAAACCTCCACCCTTTATAGATGGTGTCCATCCTTCTAAACTCACTGTCAAGCTCCTTGCTTACTATTTTCTCACTGCACATTCCTTCCATCCTGAAAACCTCAGCGATTGCGTTCTTAGATATATGTATCAATGGGTTTCCTGCCAAATCACATATAGCTTCGCCCTTCGGGTCATAATGTCCAGCCAGCATCTTTATCAATTCAACATCAATAAAAACATTAGGGCACACCAATTTCCCTAAATTAAGCCTCCATGGATTGCATACCGGCTCAAAGCGATTTCTCCTGTGATAGTGGAAAATGAATAATTCATAGCCCCTAATCGGAGTCCAAACATCCCCTATAAATTTG
Organism: Sequoiadendron giganteum; assembly: GCA_007115665.2. Lineage (NCBI taxonomy): Eukaryota > Viridiplantae > Streptophyta > Pinopsida > Cupressales > Cupressaceae > Sequoiadendron > Sequoiadendron giganteum. The sequence goes on along the minus strand of CM021109.1, from coordinate 198,903,243 downwards.
CATTTGTCATCCAATTTGTCAACTTCCACTTTGAGCTATGCAGAATGCCTAGCTCTTGGTCCAGAACCAGGTAACTGATCTATGAGGTTCTGATTCAGCTTCCTTTCAGCACCTTCTAGTTGTAATTCAGTCTTCTGCTTTTTCGCTTTTGATTGGCTGCTCTCCCCAGGTTTCTTCCCTTTAGTTTTCATGAACCTGTGCCTTCCATAATTCAAATTTTGTGAATTCTGAAGGGAAGAGGAACTTACTGCAACTTTCTTGCAGACTCAAGCCAGGTGAATGCTTTAATTTCTCTGTTGGTTCCTTTGCTTTCTTTCGCTTTGAATTTTGCGAGACAATGATTTCAATTGATCATACCCTGATATGAAAAATCTCCTACACTTCGTGGTGCCATTAATGTTTTTACTGAGACATGAATGCTGCAGGTTTTTTCAAAATTCTCACTATCACATCAGGGCTCATATCGGCAAGATATTTCAAATCTCTGGCCGATCCGCCTTCTCAACGTTCACCCATCCGCCAAGACATCTTGCAGTCTCCCCGACTTCACAAGTCACCCTGATAATCTCTTTCCTTTTGCCCCTTATATCGCCATGACTTTCACCAAAACAACTATCGCTCAGACTTAATGAATCGGGCCAACGGTTCTTTGTCTTACTCTGAAATTATTTTGTCTCACCGAGATGTTTGCTTTATTTACTTATGTCACCGAGACTGAGCACTTTGTTCTGCCGACAAAATAATATTCGTTGTGATGTCTCTTAGATCTCCCCGCGATGACATGTCTCTCCGATACGCCTCCTTTTTGGCAAGACAACGTGCATCGTCTTCCCGACATCCCTTTTCTTCGTAAGCTTAGTTTTCATCTGTGTAACCCAAGGGGTCGATAAGACCCTTTGAACTCTCCCCGGCATCATTTGTCTCACCAAGTGAGTTCTCCTTTTGCTTTATTGGCAAGACCAATAGTGCTCCGAGCAGTGTTTTGAAATTTCTCTCCGATGACCAAAGTCTCCCCGATAGACTTCACTTTTCTCCAATCGGCCCAAGGTAACTTAGCTAGATATGACCTTACCCCATCACGCCGATACCTTTTGTCTCGTCGATAAAGTAATACAAACCCGCTTTCTCCAAGTGTACAACTTTATCGGTATGACCCGTCTGATGTCTTGTCGATACATTGAAGATATGTATATTATCATCGATGAGACTGCATCAACTTATGCCGATATTTTCATATGTCCATGTTTCAATGCCAGATGAAATTTATGGGGTTTTATGACAAAATTTAAGCCGGATTTTGTGATAAGATGCTATATGAGGACTTATGTGTCCGTATTATGAACCTTTTTAGGAGGCTAATAATCATGAAGGGTGAATAAAATGGTCAAAAATTTATAATTCCTATACAACTATACAAGAATTGTACCATCATCAAGGCATTTGTCTCTAGTTTCATGCCACACAAACTTCCAATGTGGATTAAGAGTTACATATTTGGAGGTAGTTTGACAAATTAATTATTCCAATTAATCTATAATTTTAGAATCCACCAAGGGACAAGCATCCTCCTTTATCAAGTCAAGTTTCTAGAGTTTACTTTATCATTTAAGGAGGGGTATGATAGAATTACAAACTATTTTTAAATTTAAAATGGAGTGTGTTGGGATAAGAGATTATGATCCTAAATAATTCATACATATCATGAGGAAGAGAGTTGGAATAGCTAGTTATGAGGATAAATTTGATGAAAGGGGTGAACTTATTAGAAATTATAAGGATGACGTAGATAAGGGTCTCAAAAGAAGATGGTATAAGATAAAACTGGCTAAAGCTAGAATATTGGAGAATGATCCTTATTTCTAGGGATTTTATATAGAGATTAAATATCCCATTAAGAGGATAGAAATTATGCTTGATAATTTTGATAGCTTAGGGATCATGGATCCAAAACCAAGGTAAATTAATGTCTCTACACAATGTGTGGGTGCTCCTTCTACTTGTATCTTACATATCACAAGGGCTAGAGTTGAACAATAGAGTTATTATAAGGCTAGATTTGGTAAATAGAAAGTTGGTTATTGAAGGACCATGTAGTGTACCAAAGGAAGTAGAGAAAATTAAAGCTCTTCAATATTAATTGGTGCTCTAAATTGAGACATATGGGTTTAATGAGTTTGATCCCATGAGAGATGAAAACATAAATACCATCAAATCCCTTGAACATACATTAAATTAAAGTTATTCCCTTTATGTTGTTATAGTACTTGGAGATTTAGAAGAAGATGAATTGATAAATGATATAAGGAACAAGGAATGTGAGAAATTCATGATTGATGATCAAATTCATTATAACTAAAGAGTTTTAAAAATTCATTCTTAAACTAAATAATTTATGTTAGTTTTACAAGGTATTATTTATCCAAATCCTTTTAAACAAGTTGGGAGGTTGGTGAGAGAAGGTGGTTGCTTGTTGTCATTAGGGTTGGATATTTCTTTAAATTTTGTATTCGACAAAAGAACAAAAAATGAAGAGAAGATTGTTTTCTAAATTATAGATTAGGTAAAGAAGTTTTATTCAAGGTTAGAGTATTGTCCAAATCAATAGACCTTGGATCTATGGGTGTTGAATATATGGGTGATTGCTCCTAAACATGACAAGTCAAATTGTTTTAATGATACTCAAGGGTCATTTAGATAGTTAATAATGAAGATAGTATATTATACCCCTAAACCTAAGGTTACATGATCTCTTACGGTTCATGTAACCCTCTTCAATGAGGTCATACCAATAAAATTACAGAAGGAAAATGGTACATTATTGTAGCAAGTTATATAAGATTGAACAAAGAACATGGGGACAAGAAGGAAAGATATGAGATTTGTTTGCATCAAATAAAATAATTGAATACAAAGATAGTTATGTCTAATTCAATTGTCTCCCATGATAGCCCCTCTTCTCAATGTAATATCAGTGTACTTATGGGGAAAATTCAAATCCAAGAAGATGAAAAGTAGTGGACTACAAAGTCAAAGTAGGAGATTGGGGATATTCTTAAAGGATTCCTCAAAGTTAGAGTATCAAATTTGATAAGACTTGTAAATGATGTTTGGGAATGTTATGGAAATTTGGGAAATTCTATAAGGTATATGTAAGACACAAGCCCCAAATTATCAAAAATTAGTGTGAAGTGGATCCCACAAATGGTGACCATGAATATTATTTATAAAAATTTAAAATGAGTAAATGTCAAGTGACCCATGTATGAATTAGTAGATTCAGCCTTCAAGAAGTGACCAATTGCATTACCATTGGTGTCGTAGGAAGAATATTCCCAGAATTAGAGAGGAAGATTTGGTAGCCTAATCCAAACTAGTATGATATTGAGAGGTTCAAAGAGGGGTTGAGAAAGATAGACAAATACTTGACTAAGAGGGAGTGCTCACCCCACATCCATAACATGTTGTCAAGCACCAAATACATACCCTTTGAAGAGGAAAAAGTTGTTAAGAAGCCCATAGCACAAAGAAATAGCTCAATCTTTCCATCAATGAGAAGCTTCAAAGATTCCAAAACCCACTTGTGTAAGTCAGAAAGAGAGAGCCACAATTTGTTAAATATACAAACCAATCCACGATGAAGATATCTTTTTTTAGTGTGTGTTGATTTTTATATCATATTTAAGTCTATGAGTTGTTGAATGTGTTTAGGATTAAATTTGAGTTAGGTTTGGAGTTGAGAACTAATTTAGGGTGTCATTGGAAGTTATGTTAGGTCTTTTTCAACATTTTGTAGCATGGTTTGAGATTATATTTGTGAAGTTACTTCATTTTCAAAGTTGATCCTAGTAATGGTGGGGTTGTGTGGTCTCACTGCAAGGAGAAGGCTACCCTTCATTGGGTCCTCCATCCTTGACATCACTTGCGAGATTTGATTTCATGATATTTAAATTCTTTTTTTCATTCAAGGACATTTCCCCCTAACTATTCTATAAGTTAACAACCAAATATTTGATCATTACAAGGGTATTTTATAGGCATTGTTATAATGGTTTATTACTTATATGCCTTGATGATCATGAAAAATATTTGTTCTTTGTAGAAGTCCCTTGGGGGCATATGTGGAGGTCATGTTATTTCTACGTTATTATTTTATAAATTTTTACACATGGCTTATTATTAGAGAAAGGAAAGATTCATATGATTTTGTTCATAAGTCATATAAGAAAAGAATAAAAGAAGCCATCACATCCAAAGAAATAGATACTAAAACTCAAGAAGTAAAATCATTGAATTCTTCATTACTCTTGTCCATTTTTCCTCTACATCTGAAAGAGAATGCCTTATATCTAAAAATCTAAAAAAAACCAAAAGTTACCATTTTTGGCATTTTTTTATAATTGTCATATTTTGCCATTTTTGGTAATTTCACATGCATATCCCTTTGAACTCAAATTTTTCTCAAAACCTCCTAACACTATGGTGACATGAATTGTCAACTTACAATTCAAATTGGAAACGTGAGTTCCAAGTTATTAAATAAATCAACTTTCTAAAAACTCAAAAAAAAAAAAAAAGTTGATTTTGAGGGCCCAGATGAAAGATTTGGCTCTCAAAAATTTGTCAAAATGGCCACCTATCAAGCTAAGCTCATTGGAAATCCAAATAAATCCTCATAACACATCTCCTTGTAAAATTTGAACCCAAACGGACATCTAAGTCAAAAGTTATGACCTCTAAAAGTCCCTGCATCAATGTGTGTTTGACATACCAAATGAATAGTAATCTAAAACATGCACTAACTCAAGAGCTCCATTTATTTACCTCTTATTGGTCATTTTCTATATAAGGGTTAAACTTGGTGGGTGAGATTGCCCCAACTTCTTTAAATGGACACATGTTTGTTATCATTTCTATATATTACTTCATTAAATGGGTTGAGATCATCCCCCTTAAACCCACTATGACATTTACTATTTGTGTTTTTATTGTGGACAATCTTGTTCTAGATTTCAATCATTGTCTACTATCATTATAGCTAATGATGCATTTTTTAAAAACAAAGAAGTGAAAAAATAGAAAATTTATAGATTCAAGAGTGTTCTCTTCTCCTTGCTACCCACAAGGTAATGGTTAGGCAAAGGCGACTAATAAGACTAGTGTATTTTGAGGAAAATGGTTGATAAGCATGGTACTAATTAGCATAGTAGCTTAGTCCTACATTATGGGTTTAATACTATTATTCACACTCCTATTGGGTACATCTTATTCATTAGTCTATGGCACTAAGGCTATTATGCCCCTTGAGCTAACTTGATTCCTTCTGTGAGTGTTGCTTTTCATGCAATTATTGATAATACTTCAGACAAAGAATGATTGTTACATGAGTTGAAACACCTCATGAGACAATAGATAATGAATTAGATAATATTTGAGAATATCAACGACAATTAAAGAGAACTTATAATAAGGGCGTCATTCAAAAAGATTTTCAACTTGGTGACTTGATACTTTAGGCTAATCCTAAGAATCCAAATACTAAAGATAAACTACATGGTAAATTTCCTCCTAATTGGTTGGGAAACTTCATTATTATTTCCCCATTAAGCTTAAGTACTTTTGGTTTATCTACTCTAGAGGGTAAACCAATATAGGATCGAGTGAATGTTATGAATTTATGCTACTATTATTGGTGATTACGGTTTAAATGGATCTTGATTTATGTATGTCATATTGTTGTTGTGTTTTTGATAAGATAAGCAGCATTTACAGGGTGTTGTACCCTTCACAGAAAGCCCAAAGGGCCAAAGGAAAGCCTAGTTCAAACAAAACTTGAACTAGAAGAACGAACAGAGACAGTTGACCGACAGTTGTAGAACAACCAAAAAAAATTAAACTACCCTCGAACCAGAGGGGTCCCAACTGACTCCCCAAACCCAAGGCCGAGAATAGGCAACGGATTTGGGGAGACCCTTCTTTTTCCGCAGCACAACCGACCAGGAAGGCTCAGAATCGAGAACAAACAAGCGAGTCGAGAGGAGCGGATCCGCAACAGCCACCCCAAGAGAGGAGCCACCACGTAGTGATGGAGTCGGCAGTGAAGCAACGGAGATAGGAGCAAGCAAAGTTCCAATAGAGTCAGTCAACGTAGGACGTGCAGCTTCTAATAGAACAGTGTTAGCAGAAGTCTCAGACGGCACAGAGACAGCAAAAGGCTCCGCGAAAGAGATAGCTGGAAGAGGGTCCTGAGAAGTCACGAGAGGGTTAGCCTCCAAAGAGGAACTAACCGAAGGAACTCCCGAAGGAGAACCCACAGTGAGATGGTCTGAGTGAGCATCCTTCCACCAAGTTGCAGCGCCCTTGCGGCGAGCAAGAGGGCACGTAGAGGCCAAGTGACCCACAGAAAAGCAATTCCTACACCGAAAGGGGAGACCCTCATAGTCCAAGAGTTGCTTCCACTGCCTATCCTCCACCAGCAAGACCACATCACCATGGAGAGGTTTGGAGATGTCCAAATTGACTAACCGAGCAACCGTAGCATGCCTAAGCTCCCTAGTTGTAGAGTCAACCATTAAGAATCGTCCAATGGTGTTGCCAATAGCTTCATAACAAGAATCCTCCCAAAATTGAAGAGGGAGATTCGGCAGATGGACCCAAACAGGTCTGATATTCAACAACTCTGTAAGGGGATTGAACGAGCACGACCAAGGCCTGATGGACAGAAAATGAACACCCAACATCCACCCCTTGTCCAACACATAGTTTCTTTTAGCAGAGGAAGCAAAGGTAGCAATAAAAAAAAACCTAGCACTAGGGTAGAGCTCGATCTCCCCAAAGACTAATGGCTTCCAAGAGTTTGACACCCAAGAATGGAGATCGGGGAGGGAGGGCCACATGCCATTGAACCTGCAAACCACACCCTGCGCCAAATAAAAAACTTCATTTTCAACTACATCAGAACCACAGACCACCACAGGAGAATCCTGAGCACAGGCCAAAGGTCTACGAGTCTGAGCAGGGGGTTAAGCACCCACCTTAGCAGCTTCTGAAAAGGATTTCGCGTGACCAGAGTCCCCAGCAGGAGGAGGGATAACCGTCCCAAGAACAGAGTCTACCACAGCTGTAGATGGAGACACCAGAGGAGGGTTAACCCACACCCCACCAGGAGAGGGCTCCACAAAATCCGAAGACAGAGGGCGACCAGCAGAAGAGCCCCCACTAAACACACCCCCATTAGAAAATAACGTGCCCTGGCCAAGCACCTCGGCCACAAACGTGTCCTCACCCACAGTGTCCTTAGAAGGCAGGACAACACAGAACTCCACCCCGCGCCCATCAGGACCCATGATCAGCGACAAACCAGACTCAGCCCCCACGCGTGCAGAGCTGTTAGCAAATGCCCGTTGGGCAACCTTGGCAGCGCTCCCGCTCGATAGCATTTTCAAAAAATAAATTTGAACATGTTATGTTTGTACAAAACATATGTTTCAAAACCAAATACGTGGGTCGTATTGTTGTTGTGTTACAAGGGATGGTTACAATATGTTTTACACTCTTTTACCAATTCTCCTTTATATATTCCTATTTTCCACCTATGTTATTCATGGCCATACCTCTCGTCCTAGGTGAATTTATTGCTAAACATATCTCATGTCTTTTCATGCTCATATTCTAGTAGGTATGTTTGTCTATTATTGTCTTACATGTTGGTATTGTGATGCAATCATGGATGAAGGATCCAATGAAGTATTATTTAACTATGTAGCCTAGTCAACAACATGCAATAAAACTCAATTGAACAAAATGAGTAATAATTCACAATCATAATTTGACTACAATCTATCATGATGGGCTTATAGCATGCTAGGCCTCAAACATTTGATTATGAATGGGAAAACTATGTGTGAATTGCAAAAATTGAATGATATTGCAATACAATGTCAATTTTGAGCTAAGAACCCTAGACTAACTATCTTCATGGCCCTTCAAATGATCATGAAATGTGAGAATATAGCAAATTTTAGCCATAGGGGTGATCTTAGTGAGTTGCAAAGAGGTGTAAAGCTCGCTGCCAAGTGTAACATGTAGTTGAACAAATGTCTAAATGGAAGCTTCTGGAATGAATGAGATGATGATGGATCAATGAATTTCAACGTGGTTCATACAATAAGCTCTCCTAGGTCTTATGAATCTAGAAACATATCCCTCTATTGTCACATGATTCAGATAGGTGTCACAAGCCTTGAACAAGGAAATTGAATGTTATTTTGTTATGCCCTATAATAAGTAAGAACTTGAATTTTGCCCTTGTAATGATCAAAACCTCTAGAAATTATATGTGACATTGTAAGTTCAATGTAGAATGTGTATTCTCAACTATGAGGTGAAATATGCAAGTACAATGAAGTATAGTAGCATTTGTAACATCTAAATAATAATTGGAATTTTATTGAAACCTACAAACAACCAAGGTAAAAAGAAATTTATTTTGGGAGATGCAAGATTACACCCGTGGATGCTTCTACATCATATTGGCATTGTTTACATCTTTCTCAAAATATTTTACTATGCTTACAAGGATTAACTTTACAAGTTATTGCTTATAATAATGCCTTCTCATTGAGAGTGAAGGTGAGGGTAATCTTGGTGCATCGTATATACCCTTTCCTTTATGTGCTTGCATAATAATCATTTAATCTCTCTTTTGTGATTATCACACATTGTTACCATTGACATCAATTATATCTTTGTTGCGGTTTAGATGATGTCTTCCATTTACCTCCAATTCCTTACATTGTTTGTATGCAATTAATTGGAGGGCACACCTATTTATTACCAAGGTTTCTTCAAGATTTTGATTGTGGTAATAACATTTATGATCATTTATCATAGTAGATTTAAATTTATCATTATTTCAAATGGAGTATCAGTTTTTCCACTTGGTTGAAGCCCTTTGAAGGTCATTCTTTTTTGCAAGGTCAAAGTCATTTTGTGCCCTGTCCTACATAGTTCTAGCCCACTTTGGCTTCACTAGAGTTTCACATTTCCACTTAGTTGGAGCCCTACCACTTTCCACATGACCAAATATGTTCCTAATCTAGTTTTTACTTTGATTGTTTTCCACAATAATTTTTCAATTAAGCTTAAATTCATGTTCTAATGTGTGACAATCACTACTCATTACATGTTTTTCTTGCCTTGCAAGTTTTGAATGTAACACTCATTGCAAGCAAAAGAACCAACATTGAAAAATATTTAATTTATATGTTAATATTGATTTTACTTTGACCTAGACCTTCATAGTTGCTCACCTACAAGTTAAAATCTAATGGTCAAAATTGCACACCAGTGCTCTTTTCCCTTATGTTTTGGTTCCTCAACAACTACATTGTCCTTGTACATTGATTACTATGAAAGATGCATTTTACCATACAAGATGTATTTTTTGCAACTCACTATTCAAATCCAGCTTTACATCATCACCCATCATCTTGGTTCAAACCCATTTCTTAACTTTTATATTTGATTTTTTTTTTAATTTGGGCCTCTATTTCCCTATTGTTATTGACAATCTAACTAAAAGAAACTTACTTAAAATTTGCATTCTAGTATCACTATATTTAAATACTAATCCTAATTCATTTAGATCATTGAGAATTATCATGAGTAGCATCTATACAAAATCATGGAAACATCACATTATAGATCATCCTAATTACATGAACTTGCATTATCATCCTACGCTTGTTGCATACTTCATTACAATCTTCAATCACAATTTCAAAGCCATTAAAAAAATTCACGTACAAGCTTGATTAAGAACGTGGCCCTCACTTGACAATTTATCAAACAATGCTTATAGACACATCATCACTTTAAACACAAGCGCACAAGACAAGGGGAGGCAAATTTTCAATTTTGATATTTCAACTAGTTCACTTCTACAAGTCTAATTGTTATTCTTCACACCAAAATTTCAATAGACAACGATTAATCCAATTAAAGATCTAAAGTGCAAAACTTAATCAATTCACATTCTAAGATGTTAGAGAAGGCATATTTTCAATGCATCACTAAACGCACCATACCTTTTCAACTTATCAAAACCTCCACTAAGTATCACATAAAATATTAATCTAGAGAAAAGTATAATTTCCAACACATAAATAAATCCACTCTAGCTTCTTCAACAACCCATCCCACATCAAATTCAAACTCAATATCGCATTTAATTTATTCAAATTCAATAGTGATGTATTTATTATTCTACTTCCTAATATTCTTAACTTAACATAATCGTTCATTTATTTTTTATTAAATTCATAGTGTGATTAAAAAAAATCTTTTATCTGAAATTTTATAGCAAGGAGTACTAATACAAGAAACCCAAATCAAAGCTACAAGAATTATAACTTCTAAGAAGCAATGAAAGCTATATTTTCATTACACTCATAAATAGAATGTATAAATTTCAAGGAATAAATCCAATCAATCTAAGCTACAGGTAAATCCCGGGATTTATAGAGTATTTAATGGACACTCTGTCAAAACTCCCACCTAAAACTACTAATTTTTTCTTAAGTCCCTATTTAATGCACACTTCTATGACAAAACTCCCAACTAAAACTGCTAATTTTTTCTGGAGTCCCTCTCAAGAATTTAAGCACGCATCCCGTCGTCATGAATCATGGAATGACAGAAGGTATAAATAAGCACGTACAATTGAAAGCAACTTAGCAGTGGGTATCATGTGACCATTTAGTATGTCCTTTCACTAAGGTTGAGCAAGTATTGCCTGCAAAATGAATGTGGCTCAAACAAGGGCGTTGTACATGATTTCTGTCCTAACTTAATGAATACACAGTTAATCACGAGATACATCATAAACAAGAAAAAATAGAATTACTAGTAAAGATACTTAGTCAAGGCATTTAAAAATTAATTTCAAAGTTTGATGGAAAAGACCTTTTTCTATGTACTTCGTTTATTCAAATCTTATGAAATCGTGCAGTAGCAGTCACTATTGTTATCTATATTTAAATCCAAATAATAAGGCTTTAGAGTCGCACAAAGATTACGACAATATTAAACAAAACGCATATCACAATGGGCAAGTAAAGCCTCTTCCTGAATGTACAACAGGACATTCCATTGCGTCATAAATGCAGCTAAAATAGTAATAGAGCGGCATATTGGTGTTTTTTTCCGACATTCTTAGTCTAAAATTTTATTCTGAACAGCAGAAATGTGATGAAGTCCTTTTTTCTATAATGGCCAGGGGTTCTTGCGTGCAATAAAGGAAGGTGGGAGCCAATGGATGGAATGCATGCTTACTACCCACAAACCCAAGGCCTGATACAAGTATATAGAGAATCGAGACAATTGTTTTTCCCTTCCTACTGATTTTGCTTGAAACAAGTACAGAGAGTCAAGACAACTGTTTTTATTTTTTTCCTTCTTACTGATTTAGAGATCCAAACATCAGAAAAAACATTCACGGCAAACATGGTGCATAAGTCCCATATTACAGAATCACACCCCGTTGGCCAAACACAACAGACAAAGAAAGCACCGCAGACAGAGAAAGCACCGTGGAGACACTTGACTATTTTTTTATGGTTGGATGAACAATCTAGAAGAACTTAAAAGTTCACAAAAGTGCTTGAACCCAGGCCTTTTGCCTGGTAGCCCCATCACAACAATCAAGTGCAGGCCAACAAACTAAAATGAATATGTCTGTAATAAAACAATTATGGTATGAACCTCAAAAGGGCAAATGATCTTTTACCCTGAGAACTCAAGACATATGAAAGGCCTTCCTAGTGCGCATGAAGAGAGCAGCAAAATTCTACAAAATTGAATTTGCTTCATTAGGAATTCTACAAATAGTTAAATAAAAATTGAAAACTTCAGAACTTGGTAGTCCATAAAAAATAAGATTTTTTCAGAGAGATCTCACAGCTATTATAATAGTCAGTTAAGCGACAGTCTTGAATAAACAAGAAAGCAAAATATAGATGTCCACCAAAGGTTCCTAATCTCTCTTAACATTCATCTGATTTAACACATCTATCAGGAAGATCATGGAATGATCCCGTACTTGTCATTCTGATTGGCCTCCAATTTCTTTACCTGTAATTGAAGTGATTTCAAGTACTGAGTAGCCACATCAAGAACAACTGCTGTGTCCATGTAATCTCCTGCAGGAATAACACTTCTGAGAACATCTAGGGTTCTTTTCATTTTCTCAATCCTTGATTTCTTAGAGGAGTTTGTATGCTGTAATGTAGAATTGTATGACCCCCCTTGTTTGTTTGCACTGCTCTTTGAGCTTGTCTTTCTTGCAAAACTGTTAGTACTGGCTGAATCAGAGAACTGGTTGTCAATATATTCAGAACCCACGGCATTTTCATGGTGATGAGGCTGAATATTAGAGTCGTGGCTTCTGGATGGTTGCAAACAAACATTAGCTGACGTGCATCTCAGAATCGGTGGAGTTCTTTCTTCAATAGAGGTGGGTATAAAATCAACCTCCTGTTCTCTGCATTCAAGATCTCCACATCGTCTCCTCTTTCTTGGGAAGCCATTGCTAACATCTGCACCATCTTCAATATAGGTCAGCTCATTGTTTATAACCACTTCACTTGGAGTGTGACCAGTGCTAGCCTCTTCATCATCATCATAATCGGAATACAATAAAGCATCGATATCTCTACTATCTTCATGAAATTGGCTATAACAACCTTGACTTGATCCATTACAGCTCATGCGGCTTTCAGTTTCTTCTCCCATGGAAAATCCACAAAGACCCTCATCGATAGTCGTTGGATCCAACCCAGTTTTTGTTATATTTGCAAATGATGGATATGCTGAGACCATGGGCTCTTTGTATGCAAACAATCTAGCTCCCCATTCGGTTGAAGCACATGCAGATAGTATTTTCTGAATAGTTTCTTTTTCACCTGCCTTACCATCTAAACCTTTGTTATTGCCAGTGTTAGGCGGAATGTTAGAAAACTCGTAAATCAGAGCTGGATGAAAAATAACCCTTGCTCTGCTTCCAGTTTGATCAAAAATGATGAACCTCTTTTGGCATGCTTCAGAGGATTGTAGTTCCAGTCCATCAAGCATCTGGACCTGTTTGATTCCTTCCGCAACCCCAACATTCAATGCCCCACATTTATGCTTCTCAAAGAAAGCAGTTTCTTCTTTTAAGCCAACTGAAAAATCGCCCATGACAGCAGAATGGGAATGGATATTTTCATTAATCAGTTTCACCTGTTCAGGGATATGCGGATGAGTAGCCTCGGGTACATAATTTGAAGCATTGATTGCCAAACTCAGCTGAGATGGCTGAGATTGTGCATTTACTTCAAAGCCTCCCATGTGATTGTTTGTCTGTAAACAAGGTCTGACACAGGAAAAAGTGGGTGAACCACAGCCCCCCTGCACCATCCATGGCAATATACTTCCCGTACCAATATTCTGATTCTCCATTCAGCAGATAGTTCCAGTACAAAAACCCTCGGAATTAACACCTAACCCGAACCCTGCAAACACATAGTTCTGCCTTAAACAAAAATGAAACAAATAGCGATGATATTATCAAATACTACGACCAGGATTTTCTTGAGTTTATTAAGGAAAATAAAGCATGCGTCAATGCAATTTCTAAAACCTGTAAGCCTTCAAACTAATTGCACAAAAACAGAGTTCTCTGCCATTGTACGTACCAGATGGTCGTGATCCCCGAGTCTAAGCTCAGTGCCGTTTTAATGGTTGCAAAAATCACACTATCCAGAAGCATAAGAAGAACCACTCTTTTTCTGTCATTGCCCCCAACCTCTAAATCTTCCTTCAAAGCAAAATCTTCCAATTTTGGCTGAAAAATAACAGACTCAAACACAGATCTACGTGATAGGTTTAAGCAGCTGACGGAAATACTCGGCCTGCCATGGAATCAACATGAATATCTACAGTAAAGACAAACCATCACAGAGAAGACATGGATGTTACAACCAAATCTACACTCCAGAATTTACCTCTTTTATAAACATCATCATAGTAGGCAAATGTTGAAATCTAAGCTATGTATTAAAGATAATGCATTTGACACTGAATGTCTCGACTTAGCAAGTTACTAAATCATGAAAGGCAGATTTTAAAATAAAATCTTGTTTTTATGATAATATTTGACAGATTTTGAAATAAGAATGCATATGGTTTAAGATAACACATACCGTAAATCTAGCCGTAAAAATGAAACTGCTAAAACTACCTAAGAAGCTCGTTCAAAATACACCAGGAAAAGTCAAAGAAAACTGCAGGATATTTTCAAATAAATTAACTTAGCAGGAAGAACAAACCTGACAATGTCTCACAAGCTGAAAAACGACGATAATTCTGACGGTCATTATAATACTTTCTGCAACTCCGCTCTCTTGTTTCAATGCCCCAGATCTGATCAGGTTGGCTGCTTGACACATCCTTGAATACAACTTTCAAAACTATCCAGCCCGCCCTTTACGCAAAAAAAAACTTACACTTATTCACTCCTTTTTACACTTCCAGAGCTGCCTAAATGTTTTAATTGTTTCACAAAAGTATGCAAAAGAAAGCTTTGACAGAACTTAAAGGATATTATATAATTACAACTCTTTCAATATGTGAAATGACGCGCGTTTTGCAAGGATAAGGTACTTTCAGATTCTCTAAAAGGTTTTAGGTTAATGGACCTGTATAATAGCCTCCACAGAAGAGCGGAAAACTAATACAAAAAACTTACTTCAGAGGTGAAAATTCTAAGCTTGACGAAGAAACGACAGTTTTGAAGGCTGGCTTGCAGGCAAATGATGACGAAAAAGGGGAAAGAAAATTTACCCACTAAGCGTTCACAGTTTGTACTGTATCTTCACTACAAGGTATACAGACTACAAACCCTACTCAAGCTCACAATTTGCTTGCCAATTCTTTTTTTAAACACACAAACTCCGGTAGCACAAAAAAGGCCGAAAAACCTAACTAGCTTTACCTGAAGAAGACGAAAAAAACGTTTTGCACTCGAAATCCATGAAAAAAACCTTGACAGAAACACTTAGAATATCCATCCAGAAAGAGACACCGATTCAAAGCAGAACCGAAGAAAACTCGCTTACTATAATTACTGAATGACCCTGAAGAAGACAATGAGCCGAACCGAAGGCCAGTACATGTTCTCAAACAAAGACGACCACGGCATGCTGTTACGTATTCTTCAAACCCTCGCCTTCAAAACCTCCACAAAGAAGAATAACAACAGCTCGCCTTCAATGATGGAAATCTACAGTATTTACTCCTCAAATAGCAGATTTGGCAGACCCAGAGACTGAAACACAACTGAAAACACCAATCAGACCGAAAATTTTTAAAATACAGCCAAAACACGCCAAGACGACTGAAAACTTTCAGTACAGCTGAAAATAAGCCAAAACACCATGAAAACGCTCCATGCTTGAAATTCTCCGACACAAAACGGACACCCACAGCCAAATTTCAACACGTATAAACCCAAATCCGAACACAACACAAGCCAAATCGCCGCAAAATTTCGCAAGAAAACCCAAAAAGCTAAAGCTTATTCGTCTGTAGAAGAAGACGCTCTCGTTGAACGGGATTTCCAAAAGAGTGAAGAGGTGGCCCAGAAAAACGTGGACGTGGATGGCCGGTTGACCCGGTGAAACCAGTCGCCAATGAAGAGCTTAACCCAGGGGTTATCATCAGCTAAGGTTGGGGTCAGTTGAAACCCCAGGGTTCCTCTCTGACCTACTCAATTGGTCGTACGGGTAGGGACAGAGGAGTGAACGCAACTGAAGCATATTTTACTCCATGTCCTTTGCTAGGTACCTATTTTTTATTATTTATTACATCGCTCCTGCTCCAAGTTTATTTGCGTACGTGCTTAAGGCCTTTTAGCTGTCTTTTATGGCTTTACCAATCTTCACTATTACCTATTTGAACAAAGTGTGAAGATTTTAAGTCATGTTTTTATATTAACAAAGAAGTTAGAAAATATAATCAAATAATAATATATAAATAATAGCAATGATTACAAGAGGTCACGGGGACTAGTTTCTCCATCGTCTCTGTGGTATCGGAGGGTGTGTCGTGTCAATGTCATCGATCACGTGAAAAAAGTTTATCAGGCACACTACAGTCTATAGGGGGACGGATATCCAACCGATTCCTACAATCTAAAAATAATAATAATAATAATAGCAATGATCAATCTTTATCATTTTGAAGAAGTTGAAGGAACTATAAAGATTGATCAAGGGATAAGGACTCTCAATCTAAACATTTCATCTAGGCTTAGTCTCAAAAACCCATTTGGCAAAGACAATTCGCAATAGAATTTCATTCATGAGGAATATGAACAAAGGAGATGGAATCAAAGTTTCAAGAAAGGTGAAGAATATACACCACTAAAGATGTCAACTACCAAGAAGAGTCATCAAAACTCTCTTTGTTCAAAAGAGAAACTAAAATCATGGAATCCATCTCACAAATTACATGTTTCCATCCCATGTCACGAGATTTCTCCAAAGCCACAAAGATAACATGGGCCTCCATCTAATTATTAGTACCAACCCCATACAAAAAGAGAAAAAGAAATGAACCAAACCATTACTATCATGCCCAATACCACCAATCCCAACTTCACCAAGATTACCCTAAAAGAGTTATCAATATTTATTTTGAAAACACCTAAAGAGGAAGACGACCATTTACCAACCTTATTAACCTTATGAGAAAATTTGACATGAGAACTAAAAGGAATAGATCCAACCAGATGACCCCTCTAAGTTCTTCAAAATTAAAATATTAGAGAGAATAATGACTTGATCAAAAGAGCAATTTGGTGCTAAATTTTATTTTAATTAGTCTAAAATCTTCTACCAAACATACACAATGAGACCCTGTAATCCCTAGAAGATTTGACAATTCCTCTCTAACCAAATTTGCTAAAGGATAAAAATAGGACCAATATCCTAGACAACCAATAAGAAAGAGGAAAAAAGCAAGAGGATGTCCCAAACTTGCCCAAAAATCTAACAAAGAAGTAGCATGAATAAGGGAATGGTTCTAAATATGCCACCACTACCTCCAAAGACCCTTAGAAAGGGGCACTAAAAGAAAAGATGAGACACATATTCCTCATTGACCCCACAAAGAACATATATAGAAGGGCCTTCAAATTCCCTCTTTCTAATATTGTCCTAGGTAAGACATTTATTTTGACAAAGCAACCAAATAAAAAAAGTATAGTTGAGCCAACAAAAATTATTCCAATCATTTTCCACCAAGAGAAATCAAATCAAACCTATTATTTTCCTCTTTTATTAGTTGATATCCACTAAAAACAAATTAAACCCCTTTAGGATCATAGCTCTGAGCTAGAGCATCATCCTCCTCTAAAGAACAAGGTTGATCAACTAGGATAGAAGCAAGGGTAGCGTAACTCGAGATCTATCCCCAATGCCAACAACTCGTATCTTTCCAAAGGAAAATATATGAATCATCCACCAAATGATAATCCTTAAAATCAAAGACTTTAGACCAACTAACATCCAAAAAGATCTTACTCAAAGAGTGGAGAAGAGGGAAGGGAGAGAGAATTGAGGAATGAAGATCCCATGAATTAACCCAAAAAAGATCCTAATCACCTAAATTAACTATCCAAAAAGGTCACGCCTAATAAGAGAAGCACCTGTCTTGATGGTATTGTAGACCAAATAACCTTTTTTCTAACCAAATCAATTAGCAATAATCCTGTGTAAATATTTATAATTAAAAAGTTTAGCCCAAGGTTGATTCTATTGCATACACCATCTCCAATAAAGTTTGGCAAACAGAGCTTAACTATTAAGTTTATCTTTTCTAAGATCTCAAGACCACCATTTTGTTTAGACTGAAAAACCTTGTCCCGACAAGTTTGACTCCATTTTTTAGTGTCCAAATTTCCTATCCATAGAAAATTTCTAGAGAACCAGACTCCTTTAAAAATCTTTTAAGAGCCAAGAGCACCAAAAATTATAAACAAGAAGAGCTTGCAAAATAGACTTTAAAAAGTTAAGACAACTAACAAAGGATAACCAATGGGAAGTCTAGTGATTTACCATCCTAAAAGTGTGATTATTTTTTAGTTTGTAATACTATTCCACTATAATAATTTTAATTAATAAATAATTTTATAATATGAAAATTGTTTATGTACTTAATTTTTAAATTATTTTAATTTAATTTATGATTGAAATGTTTATTTATTGGAGTAATATGAAGGTTTTGGGGTGTATATAAGACTTTTGGATTTTTGTTTCATCTTTTAAATTTTAGGGAATAAATTTTAGTGTTATGTGAACATTAATACTTAAATTAAATTGATTTATAAAATTATTTAATGTTTATTTAAGTGAGAATTTTAATATGTTCTTTCAAATTGAAAAGTAAAATATTCCTTCTTATAAACTTTAAATAAAAAATTATAATAAACTTATGGTGCAAGTTAGGATTTATGGGCCTTAATAGGCTACTGAATTAAGCAGCAATGTGAAACTTCAAACAACAAAACAAAATTATACTTTATTCACTGTAATTGAACTATTATAGCATAAGTGTTCTAACATACATTCCTATGTCCCCCATACACTCCTTGACTTCAAATCCTTACAACTTACATGTCTTGAACCAAAAATTTCTTCTAAAACCTCATATTGAAAACCCTTAACTTCTTAACTATCTGAATTCTAACACAAGCAACCCAAGTCTTCCAACAAAAGTTGTCTAGAAGGATTTATCCCATACTAGAATGAAATTCTTATTTAATGCCAAATCTACAAAATTTCTGGAGTGATGGGACACATTTCAAGTCCTTATAGGCCTCAAGGATACATATATAGGTCATTAAAATTGCCATTAACACTTTTGTCACCTTTTTGACAATTGTGTAAGTTCGAGGAGGTTTTGACTTACGACCACATGAAGAATTTACAACCATTAGGACATTGTGGAAATGCACAGGTCATCAAGACATGTCCTTATGACTAGAGAATTTTCACCTTAGGCCTTCCATTCAAGCACAAATAGAAATTTTGAAAATTCAAGGGATCTTTAGACATTATGGGATTTCAAAGGGTAAGTGGACAATATCCACATGGCATTGAAAGTTTGCAATAGCAAGCTCTGTGAGAAAATGGGGCCCAATGGGATGTGGGGATCCAAGGGTCATTAAAATGCGTCTAATTCACTTGAGAAGTTTTGCATCATCTTAGCCACATTCAATCATGTGGGGAAGTTGGGGTGATGTGGACAATGTCCACATGGTGATGCAAGTTTCACTCAACAAGTTTTGCATGGAAACGAAGGGCATTGGGAATTTGTGGGAACATAAGGCCAGTGGAAAATATCCAATAGCACATGGAAGTTTTATAGGTTTGGTAGGGGTTGAAACTTCTACAAGTGGTGAAGTAAGCATGTATTAGTGGTCGGTGAATGAAAGAAGTCCAAAGGGACTTAGCGAGGATCTGGAGGGGATCCGGATAGGGCTAAAAGATCTAATTTAGGACACCTTGCAGGAATTTGGGTAACTAGAGGAATTGAGGGGATTTAACAAGTATTTAGATAGGGCTAGAAGTTTCACAAAGTGTAGATGCAGGCTAAAATTTTGCAACTCCATAACATGTCCATTTTTTATCAGATCCTTCCCAAATTTGAAATGCAAACACCCTTTTGGCTCTTCTACGAGCTATATCCTTCATTCAACCATGAACACAAAGGATATTCTTCAAAAATTTGGCCAACAACTACTGTAAGTAAAATAACAAGGAAGAAAACAACAACAAAGCAAGAAAACATTTTTGGTTGACATGGGATTGCAAGTGAACCCAAGTGCTCCTACATCAACTTAGTGGTCATTGCTCTTATTTTATTCTTAAAAAATTCGTATGCATAAATAATACAAAAAAATATAAATTTAAAATTTCTTTCCAAAATTAAAACAAGTGTTTTTAAAATTTTCTATCCAAAAACTAGGATAATAGTTAAATTTTAACCCCTCCAAAACTTCTTAAGTTGTTACATTATATTCTACATGTAATTTTAAAATGATTTATGGAAAAAAATAGATTTATAATTAATATGAAGATTATTTATCCAAGAAAAAAAATAACTAGTACAAATATCTTAAATACATCTATCTTAAAAAATATCGAGAGATACTCCTGAAATGTTGTTGTTGCATACCTTTGTTAGGGTCGCGAGCGAGGTCCATGGACAAAGGCATCACAAGGGGGATGGGAGATCACAACAATATTATGTTGATGGCCTTTTTCATGAGGGAAGGCCTTCATCATCGTCGTTGAGGAGGGAGAAGGATGTAGGTTTAGCATGGAGGATAGGTGGTGGTGTGGCAGCCCAAGGCTTGGAGTAGAAGCCCTGACCTCTTCGTTGTACAGACAAAACCCCAACCGAACCCTTGGTGAGGAGATAGCAAGAGAAGTGGCTGCAAATAAGTTTTGCTTCATAAAGAAGGGTCTAATCGGGAGGTTCCAAGGGTTTTGGTCATTCCTTTCCGCTTTGCATCAATGGATAATAGACATCTGGCACCCTATCCTGGATAATGATAAAATTTATCCCAGTGTGAGGATTTTTTTGTGGTGGTTTTCAATAGTGTTAAGGATAGGAACACACTCCTCTATGATTAAGAGTGGAGTTGGGAGGAGCAACACTTGTTGATGTTGAAATCATGGTACCCTGCTTTCAACCCTATCACCAAATCCTTTGATGTGGCTCTGATTTGGGTAAGACTTTTGAATCTCCCCTTATAATTTTGGTTTGAATCATGCTTCAAAGCCATAGGCAAATCACTGGGAAAGTTTTTGGTGGTGGATGAGGGCTCTTTAAACTATTTTCATACCACATATGCTCATATTTTGGTGGAAATGGATATTACAAAAGATTTGTCGGTGGATATCCTCTTGAAAATTATAGGCATAGGTTGGAAACAACTGTTAGATTATGAAGGTTTACCATTTCATAATCTACGACAATGAAGGGAAGTCACTAAAGATCCACCAGGTAAAACTCGGGCCATTTTGAAAGCTACTATTGATTTTTAAACATTTGTGGTATTAGATAACATTAAAGTTGGTTGTGTTCTTTCCTCAAATAAAGAGCTAGTAGGTTAGATAGAGAGCTCGTATAATACGCCATCTAGAGGGGGAGCTCCCCTCTAGAGGAATATAAAGTGATTTCAAGGACAGGGGAACATGAGGAAAATTGGATAGTGGTACAAAGGAATAGCAAGAAGAACAAGATAGCCTTCAATATGCATCTTCGCTCTCATGCCAAGTGTGGAGCGAAAACTTAGTGTTGGTCTTTGTACCCTGTTTATGGGACCCTCAACACTGGCTACAAGGGTTGTGTGTGGGGATGAGGCCCCCCATCTATGGCCTCACCTAGTATGGTCCAAGCTAAAATTATTTTTTGTTCTTCTAGTCTCGATCGGGCTAAAAATCCTGCTTTAACTAATTAAAAAAAATATTGAGAGATATCAATTTGGAACTATTTTATTTACTTAAAAGTTATTTTATTTTAGTTTAAAATTATTTTATTTAAGTTAATATATGTAGATATAAATGTTGTGCTACTTATTTAAAATATTAAATATTAATATTTTGACTTATAAATTGTAAGGAAGCTAAGGTAGTGGAACAACTTCCTACACTAACCTTGAGAGGAGAATAATGCGAAACTTTTATAGATCTTTAACAGTTACAAAAACTTAAACACAAATATCATGCATACCACAACACAATGATTTACATGGGGAAAACCCTTTCGGGAGAAAAACCCCACACTCCAAAAGTCGCCCAATATATTATTCAAAAATCAAAAGATTACAATATACTTGCAGAGAAAGCTTCTCACAGAAGTATCACCACCAGAGATCAAGAGACAACCTGATCACTATTAGACTCTCAGAATACACCACTGTCTACATTAATCCCACCCGATTATAACAAGCTTTTTGGAACCTTCTAGAATTAGGGTTTTACAAGGTCATTTTTTATTTGACGTGTTAATGGAAAAACCTTGACGTGTCAACGAAAAAACCTTGACGTGTCAAAGAAAAAAACCTTGACGTGTTAGCGGGAAAAAAAACCTTGACGTGTCAACGGGAAAAAAAAAACCTTGACGTGTCAGTGGGAAAAAACCTTGACGTGTTAATGAAAAAAAATTGGGGTGTTGCCCTAAGCCCCATGTCTTGTTACGAGTGTACAATATTTGCATGATCAGTTGCCACATGCCAACATTCATCCTATCAATAAATCATATATAACTACAAGGTTGAGACACATTTTCCCAACAAATCTTCCACTTGTCGAATACCTTGCAAGGACAACGAAAGGGTGTCATCATCATCTCTAATTGCTAGGGGTTGAAAGGCCCATAGTCTCTAAACACCATCTAAACTTCCTTGTGCTCACATGCTTAGTTAAAGAATCAATAACATTCATGAAAGTATCTACCTTAACTAGCTTCACCCTGCCATCATCGATCATATCTCTAACAAAATGATATTGTACATCAATGTGCTTAGTACTGGCATGAAACGTTGGGTTCTTGGTTAGACATATTGCCCATATCTTCACTTCTTCTACAAACTATCTTTTCACAAAATTACTATTGCACTCAATGGTGCATGCATCAAGCTTATACAATATCCTAGCAATCACCATAACACCTATAACCATCTTGCATCCTGCATCAGAAAATACTACCTGCACACCTACATCTATTAGTTTGTTCACAGATAACAATTTTTGTGCTAATCCAAGGATATGCAACACACCATTAATCCTTTTTATACCATTAGGAAACTTGATTTTAACTTTACCACGACCAATAATGTCTAAATGAGAATCATCACACAAGTACACCTTACCTCCATCAAATTCTTCATATTCACAAAACAAAACTCTATTAAAGGTCATATGAAAAGATGCACTTGAGTCAATTAACCATGTATCAACACCTGCACGAGTTACCAAAGTTGCAATGAATGCGTCACCATCTTCCTTGTCAAACTTTGAATCATAATCAAATTCCTTCTTTTTCTTTTTCTTTTCTTCTTTGCATTCCTTACAAACATGTACAAGCTTACCCCAATTCCAGCAAATAACTTTGGACTTTCCAAGAGATTTAGATCTCCCCCTGGACTTGGATTTGTCATGCTTCTCATTCTTCTTGCCTTTTTCCTTAGGTCTTCCATGAATATTTAGGGCCTCCTTGGAAGTGATGGATACCTTCCTCCTCATCTCTTCAGAAAGCAAATAGCCTACCACATCTTCAGTCTTCAATATAACAAAAGTACTCCCAATAGCCATAACAAGAGAATCCTATGAATCAGGAAAAGAACAAAATAAGATCTGACATTTCTCCTCATTCATTTTGACACCAATTGATTTCAATTGATCCACCAACATATTGAATGCTTCTAAGTGGTCTGTGATTCATCCACCCTCTTCCATTCTCAAGGAATACAACTTCTTCCTCAAGAAAATTTTGTTCACTAAAGATTTGTCTTGATACATCTCACCAAGCTTCTTCCATAGTTTCTATGTAGAGGTCTCTTCATGGAAATTTATTAAAATAGTCTACCAAGCACAATCTAATTAAACCCTTGGATTTATAGTCCATAACATCATATTGAGCAACTTGAGTAGGATCTGTAGGCCTTGAAACATTCTCATCAACAACATCCCACAGATCTCGATCTATCAACAGATCCTCCATCTTTAGCTTCCACATCTCAAAATTATTTCCAGAAAATTTCTCCACCTATAATTCTCCTTGATGAACTTGCCATCTGAAAATTCCTACAACAAGATCACAAAGTGTCTTCTGCACAAGCTCCCACTCAAATTTGGATTAGTTCAAAAAACCCAACAACCCACAACTGAAACCAAAGGTGATCAAGCTTTGATACCACTTGTAAGGAAGTTAAGATAGTGGAACAACTTCCTACACTAACCTTGAAAGGAGAATAATGCAAAACTTTTATAGATCTTTACAAAAACTTAAACACAAATAAACATAAATATCATGCATACCACAACATAATGATTTATATGGGGAAAACCCTTTCGAGAGAAAAACCCCACTCTCCAAAAGCTACCCAATATGTTATTCAAAAATCAAAAGATTACAATATACTTGCAGAGAAAGATTCTCACATGAGTATCACCACCAGAGATCAAGAGACAACCCGACCGCTATCAGACTCTCAGAATACACCCCTATCTACATACATCCCACCCACTTATAACATGCTTTTTGGAACCTTCTAGAATTAGGGTTTTACAAGGTCATTTTCATTTGACGTGTTAATGGAAAAACCTTGACATGTCAGTTGAAAAAACCTTGACATGTTAGCAAGAAAAAATCCTTGACGTGTCAGAGGGAAAAACCTTGATGTGTCAGCGGGAAAAAACCTTGACGTGTTAGTTAAAGAAAAAAATTGGGGTGTTGCCCTAAACCCCACATCTTGTTATGAGTGAATAGTATTTGCATGATCAATCGCCACATGCCAACATACATCCTATCAATAAATCGTATATAATTGTAAGGTTGAGACATATTTTCCCAACAAATCTCCCACTTGTCGAACACCTTGCAAAGACAATGAGAGGGCATCATCATCATCACTAATTGCTAGGGGCTGAAAGGCCCATAATCTCTAAACACCATCTGAACTTCTTTGTGCTCACAGGCTTAGTTAAAGAATCAACAACATTCATGAAAGTCTCTACCTTAACCAGCTTCACCCTGCCATCTTCAATCATATCTCTAAAAAAATGATATTGTACATCAATGTGCTTGGTACTAGCATGAAACATTGGGTTCTTGGCTAGACATATTTCCCATATCTTCACTTCTTCTACAAACTATCTTTTCACAGAAGTACTATTGCACTCAACAGTGCATGCACAAAGCTTATACAATGTCCCATATCTGACACCTCTAGCAATCACCATAGCACCTATAACCATCTTGCATCCTGCATCAAAAAATACTACTTGCACACCTGCATCTATTAGTTTGCTCACAGATAAAAAAAATTGTGCTAGTCCAGGGATATGCAACACACCATTAATCCTTTTTATTCTACCATCAGGAAACTTGATTTTAACTTTTCCACGACCAACAATGTCTAAATGAGAATCATCGCCCAAGTACACCTTACCTTCATCAAATTCTTCATATTCACAAAACCAATCTCTATTAAAGGTCATATGAAAAGATGCACATGAGTCAATTAACCATGCATCATTACCTGCACGAGTTGCCAAAGTTGCAATGAATGCATCACCATCTTCCTTCTTGGACTCAGAATCAAAATCAAATTTCTTCTTTTTTCTTCTTCTTTTCTTATGTGCATTCCTTATGAACATGTCCAGGCTTACCACAATTCCAGCAAATAACTTTGGACTTTCCAAGAGATTTAGATCTCCCCTTGGACTTGGATTTGTCACACTTCTCATTCTTCTTGCCTTTTTCCTTAGGTCTTCCATGAACATTTAGGGCCTCCTTGGCAGTGATGGATACCTTCTTCCTCATCTCTTCAGAAAGCAAAGAGCCTATCACATCTTCAATCTTCAATATAATAGAAGTACTCCCAATAGCCATAACAAGAGAATCGCATGAATCTGGCAAAGAACAAAGCAAGATCTGTCATTTCTCCTCCTCATCCATTTTGACACCAATTAATTTCAATTGAGCCACCAACATATTGAATGCTTCTAGGTGGTCTGTGATTCATCCACCCTCTTCCATTCTCAAGGAATACAACTTCTTCCTCAAGAAAATCTTGTTCACTAAAGATTTAGCCTGATACATCTCACCAAGCTTCTTCCATAGTTTATGTGCAGAGGTCTCTTCATGGACATTAATTAAAAAAAAGTCTTCTAAGCACAATCTAATTAGACCCTTAGCTTTATAGTCCATAACATCATATTGAGCATCTTGAGTAGGATTTGCAAGCCTTGAAACATTCTCATCAATAGCATCCCACGGATTTCGATCTATCAACATATCCTCCATCTTTAGCTTCCACAACTCAAAATTATTTCTGGAAAATTTCTCCACCTCTATTCTCCTTGATGAACTTTCTATCTAAATATTCTTCCAACAAGATCACAAAGTGTCTTTTACGCAAGCTCCCACTCAAGTTTGGATTAGTTCAAAAAACCCAACAACCCACAATTGAAACCAAAGGTGATCAAGCTATGGTACCACTTGTAAGGAAGCTAAGGTAGTGAAACAACTTCCTGCACTAACCTTGAGAGGAGAATAATGCAAAAATTTTACAAATCTTTAACAGTTACAAAAACTTAAACACAAATAACCATAAATATCATGCATACTACAACACAATTATTTACACGGGGAAAACCCTTTCGGGAGAAAAAACCCACACTCCAAAAGCCACCCAATATATTATTCAAAAATCAAAAGATTACAATATACTTGCAGAGCAAGCTTCTCACATGAGTATCACCACCAGAGATCAAGAGACAACCTGGCCGCTATCAAACTCTCATAATACACCCCTATCTACATACATCCCCCCTACTTATAGCAAGCATTTTGGAACCTTCTAGAATTAGGGTTTTACAAGGTCATTTTCTTTTGACGTGTTAATGGAAAAACCTTGACGTGTCAGCGAAAAAAAAACCTTGGCGTGTCAGCGGGAAAAAAGCCTTAATGTGTAAGCGGGAAAAAACCTTGACATGTCAACGAGAAAAAACCTTGACGTGTCAGCAAAAAAAAATTGGCGTGTTGCCCTGAACCCCATGTCTTGTTATGAGTGTACAGTATTTGCATGATCAGTCACCACATACCAACATACATCCTATCAATAAATCGTATATAATTATATACGATTTATAACTAGTATAGGTATTTTAAATACATTTATCTTAAAAAATATTGAGATATATCAATTTGGAGCTATTTTATTTACTTAAAAGTTATTTTATTTTAGTTTAAAACTATTTTATTTAAGTTAATAGATGTAGATATAAATGATGTGCTATTTATTTTAAAAATATCAAATATTAATATTTTGAATTGTAAATGGATGCCAAATTTAAGGTAAAAGGTAAGAGTTTTTGTTAACACACTCACATCATTACACTCCACCCCTTGTTGCCATTGTAGGATGCCTCTCGACATTAATAATAAACCAAGTGGTCTCATATAAATCCTCTTAGTTTTATTTAACTACTTACATCAAACATAATTTTCCATAAAAGAATATATCTAAAATATTCCCTAAAATTAAACAGTAATTATTTTGAGAGGTTATTAATTAGATAATATAGCTATTTTATTTTTCATTTAGTTTATATTTATTTTAAAAAATATTTTTAAGTATGTACATATATTAACAAATGGTACAATCTTGTGTAAAGATGGACTTAATCTCCTAGCCTGTATCCATCTCTATACACATATATTCCCATGCACTCTACCTCTACCTTGTCCTTATACATGCATACTCTAATATATTTAAATTATTTAAGAATTTATCACATATATGTATGCCTACCCAAATATAGGGATTAGCTCCTCATATCTAACCTACCAAATATAGTTGCAAACATGACCCCTATGTTTCCAAAGTTCAATAATCAAATGTGGCTAACTAGCCCCTTTAAATTCCCACCTTTAGCCAACTGAGTACACAACTTTGATGGTATGTGCTATTATTTAAAGACATTCACTAGCATTTAGAATTCACAAGTCCTCTCACTCTCAAGAATTAAAGAATCGATCAATAGTAACATTTTTTAATTTGGTGTGCTAAAAGGAGTAACAAATATGTGTACATCATTTCTAGGGTCTTTTCCTACTATCTTTAAAATTTTGTACAAATTTTCATATGTTGACCTAGGATAACATATCCCTTGCAACACAATGACAATCATTCCAAGGTATTTAAAACTATTGCTAGCCCTTAGATATGAAAAAGAGTAGATCTAGACACACATTGTCCCAACGTAACAAATTAAACAAATTAATAATTTGCTTGTGAATTTGTGTAGACAAATACCCAACCTTGACATATTAAAAACCATTTTATCACATACCCATCAAAAAGTGTCATGTCAATATCATTGAAGAAAATATTACTACACATTAGCTCATCTTTCAATCCAAACTTCTCACACTCAAGAAAATGGTAGCCTAGCATGTAATTCCACACAATTTTAGGAAATCCCCATGATTAATTCACCTTGAAGTAGTATTACATCCACTATTTTTTTAAACATGGCTAGCCATTCAAGGAATTACTCTATGTTGGGAATAGGATGCCATTTAATTGCATTCTAAACATATTTCATGTATCTCCTAAGTCCTTGGAATGTGTTCCACAACACTAGGATTAGGAAGAGATTAATTTGGAATGAAATAAACATTTAATTTGATATTTGTAGTTATTCCTAAATAATAGGAGCATATGGGGACGCCTTGGGAGAGATCCTACAAAATAGGAGCACATGGCCGCCTACATGGGAGGTCGGATCCACCTTGGTTTAGTTAACTGGTTGGTGAATTGAGTACACTTTAGAAATGCATCTTAGGTTCCTACAAAATAGGGATTTTGATTTATGCATGTTGAGTTCCTATAAATTAGGGATTGATGTTTATGAGGTTCAGTTTAGTATTCAGTTATCTTCAGTTGCATGTTGTTGCATGTAGTTGAATTGAGTTGACTTGAGTTGCATGGCAGATAACAGGTGGATACTTTCAGTTAACAAGAGGAGATCAATCATGCATGATATTTGCACAAATGGTGGAGAGATATGTTTCAGTTAACAAAGATTGACTTGGACCCACCTTGGGCACCCAAGTTGGCATGTTGGATTTAACACTTTTTCATGATAAGAAATTTTATAAGGCTGAGTTAAGTAGGCCCATTCTTGAGTGCCAACTTTGAGGAGAATCTTACAAGATATCTTTGTAATCAACGTTGAGTTAGCACTTTAGTTTTGGACGCCCAAATTGATGAAGGACTTGGTTTGACATTGTTTTTCAAGGAAGAACTCTACTTGCAAAGAATAGGCATAGGTTTTGTGAGATAATCTTTGTGCTTTGTAATTGTAAACTCTTTGGAGTTTACAAGGCTCATTATTGTCTATATATTGCAGCAAGTTGAAGAGAGTTTTATCATATTTCATTGCAGGTTGTGAAGAAGAATTGTTGAAGGAAAAAGAAGAATCTCAAGCAAGAATTGGATCAGTGTTATTGTAATCTTATTCAAAGGTTAAATAATACAAGCAAAACCAAATTCTGGAGGAGTTTTTTTCTGAAAGGGTTTCTCCACGTACATGTTGTGTCCTTTCTATTATGTCTTATATTTCTTCTACAATCTTTTGTCTAGTTATCTAAAGATAAAATTGATTTAAACAGAATAAATCATTGACAAAGAATTGATCTAAACAAATTAATCGTGCACTATTAATTGTGACAAAGAACACTTATTTAGATCTACAGTATAATAGTTTTACAATTTTTAAAGCTACATAATTACCTTCTTTTTTCAACGCTCTAAAAATTTCTCTTAATTTTTCATATGTCAAGTGATCAATAATTATGGGTTTGCAATGAATGAGTAAATTCCATATATTTAAACCTTAGGGTGGGTTGGAATATGTGATAATCCTATCACTATCCAAAGATTCTAGTTATATTATTTTTAAAAGTTGACACTATTTGGTCTTAAGATGTGTAAAAGGCCCTCCAAAAAATCCTAGCTCCTAGAGCCATATTCAACATTAAGATGCCATGAAAAAAATATCTTCATTCCATTTTGAGTTTGCAAACAATATCCCATGTGAGGAGAGATAATTGTTTATCAATTATACTTTTCTAAATAAATTTACTTATACATTTCTTCATCGAGGAGACCACATTGATAGAGCTCACAAAGTTGACATCAAGAAAATAGATTGCTTCTAAAACTAACTTGATAATATTAATATTCTATCTATTATCAACCTCTTCCCTTTCCATGTTGAGAGTTTAGATTAAAATGTTTACTAAAACTTTATCCACAAAGATTCTCTACCAAACCCAATAAACATTAGAATTCCCAAATATTTGATAGGGATACATCCAACCCTAAAACCTAATATTTACACAATTCTACCATGTAACAAAGGGGGTGTTAGTGAAAAACTCATTTTTTATCATTCACAAATTGACCAAAAGTAGAGCAATAAGTGTTGAGGATGTTTTTGATAAAGTGAACTTCTTTAATACATGGTAGACTAAAGAACATGGTGAGATTGGAAAATTATTGGCACATGACTAAATCCAATCCATCAATAATTCTTAACCCTTGTCATTGATCATTTTCCTACATAACATGAATAACCCTTTGAACGGTCCCCGCCATCAAGATGAAAAGGAAACGAGAAACAACCCTATATCAATCCTCTTAAAGCCACAAAAAATTTATTAGGGTTTCATTTAAAAGTTACTAAAAACCTAAGGCCATAAATAAAACAAAAAATCTAATCCTACTAGTCCTAGATAAATCCAATTTTCTATAGCACTTTAAAAAGAAAGAGTCACTCCACTCCACCACAAGCTTTACTCATGTCAAGATCAATGAGCATATATTTTCTTTTTGAAGTGATCAATAGATGAATTACCTCATGGGCTATTAAAGTGCCCTCTAAGATCTTTGTTTAGGGTACAAAATTGCCCTTGTTTAAGAGAGATTAGTGAGTAAAGGGAACTCTTTAACCTGAAAGCAATAACATTGGTAATTATTTTATATATCGCATACCAAGTGATATGGACTTAAACTCTAATATTTTTAGGAGCATCATTTTTTATGATTAAGGATGATGAATGTGTAGAGTGAAATATTTTTAATATTATTTTGGATTTCCTCCACTCCTTCATGGCCAACCAAACTTACTTGTTGATACTTACCCAACATTTATATAAGATAATGATTGGGAATCTATCGAAGCTAGGGGCTCTATATCCTTGCATAGACATTACAAAGTTACTTGAATTTATTTCATGGAGAAAGGATCTATCAACTCCATATTCTATGTCTCTAAAATAATACAAGATATGATTCTTAGTAGTGAATTTTATGTTTCCTCATCCAAGTGTATGCTCCCCTTCAATAAGTCTTCAAAAAATATTTCCTCAAACCTAATTTCCTTCATATCCTTCAAAATACTTCCATATCTTACCTTTATTGAGGTAATTTTATTAATTAATCTCCAATATTTAGTAGAAGAGTGAAAATAATTTGTGTTTCGGTCACCCTCTACAAACTTGCACTTGTAATATTTTTATTTCCAATATTTTTCTTCTCTTAATTAGATCTCTTGCAACTATTATGACATGGATCTTTCTATCAAGAAATCATCTTGATTTATTCCACACACCATCACTTTCTCATTAAGTGTTTCCAAATTATTTTCAACCTTTATATTTTCTTTGAGTTGTTTTTATAACACCTTCAAATTCTAATATTTAATATAGGCTTTGATATGTAATAAATTTTCACCTAATTAGAATAATTTGGAACCTTAAATTTTTTGGCCTAAGCTCTACTAATATGTTATTTTATCCATGAAGGATGGTTACTTAAATCACATTAATTCAAACTTGAAGGGATACTTCTTTAGTGATCCATCCTCCAAAATGCATAACAATATGAGAAAATGGTCCAAATGTGTTAGAACTGTGAATAAACATGAGATGCAGGATCAAACAACAAACAAAAACACCTCTTATGCAAGAGATCTGTAAACAATAATCTATTATATCATCAACTAGAAAAACTTACAAAATGGACCTCAAGAGTCTTCAAGGAGATCCTCATATGAGATAATACAATGAGGGTGAGTGCTTTATAAGAGAAACCCTAAATGCTAAAGGTATTAGATCATGACAAGTATCATCATCTTGTGTGATGAGACAAAATGATCTAATAATAGCTCACTCCAATTAACAGAAAAAAAAACACTCCTAATTTTAGCTTAAGTGCATGAAATGAATTAGACTAACAATAAAGTAAATATTAATTAATTATTAGCTAATACATGATTACTCTAACACCCTCCTTTAATACGAAATTAGGGAGTAGCTAAAAATTCTAGAAAACCAATGCATATAAAAAAAATGCATTATGGGTCTCGACAAACAAGGCTTGATGAGGTACCCTGTACAAACAATCTTTCTCAAAATTGGAGAAAAGGAGAAAACCTCGTGGGAAAAACTCCTCTCCAAAAGAGAGAAAAGCCAATGAAGGACTAAAAATCCTCCAAAATAATTTCCCAAAAAAATAGTAACATGAGGAACATTTTACAAGCATACATTTGTAGACAACTATCGAATGATGACTGCTATAGTGTTGAAATGAAGAACCTCCTTTGAAATAGATGATGATTAGGATCAAGAAGACAAGAATCTGCATGAGTTCTCCTAATGACACTACTCGAATTATATGGAAGAAAAAAAAAAACATTTATAAATCGAAGGTACAAATGGCACATGAATCTACATAGTTGACCCCAATGACACTACTCAACATGCAAGATGCAAGTCGAAAATACAAGTACCAATAGTCTAAATAATTTTGATCAAATAAAAATAGAAGGCCATCTCCACAAAATAGGAATCCAAGAGTGTCCATATGGTGAATTCTCTATCTCACTGAAATGCATGGGTAACCAGTCATTGCATCCACCTAGTACATAGGAACCAAAACTAGATATATATATCACTCCAAAATGAAACCAAGGAAGTATTAGCACCAACAGTAGAACCCCCCATAATGTAGAAAGGGAGAACCAAGACATGTACACTAAAAATGTGTGTCACCGATAAGTACATGTAGGAGAACAAAGAACATCTAAACATGCAACTAAAAATACTTGCAAATAAAAAGGGTGTGTAAACCAGGGCACACATGAATGAGGCAAGAATCACCAGGATTCGATGTTGTCGTGGAAGGAACACTCACTTGAAAAAGGTATGATGGAAAAACATTCACAACACACCCATGGCACTTTATATTATAGTGTGAGTACAAAAGGCACAACAAGATGTGCAAAATCCTCAAAAAGTATACACCAGAATGACACTTTATCTCAGTGCGTCTATAAAAGATCAATTGCATGTAAAAGATGTCTACAATGCCCAAATAGGACAAAATATTGAAAATACATATAGAACAGCCTAAAAAAGGTCATCCCATGCAAACATAAAGTTTTTAAGAGCTAAAATGTCCAAGTAATTCACCAGAATGTGAAAATACAGAAAAATGTTTAGTGTAGAAAAATGTGCTCTTTTACATTTCCACTCTATGTTTGGGTCAATTAATTAGACTTAATTAAGCCTCTAATTGGCCCAATTATGCATTTAAAAGCCTAATTAATCTTGTTTTTTGAAAGGGAAACTTGTATTAAACAACTGCAAACATTAATTAAACTGCCTTGGAAGTTGAGTGTCCTAGATTTAGGTCCTAGGACCCATTCGCCCAAGGGAAATGGGCCCCCCTTAAGTTTAGGATCTCAAATTTTAATATATTTTTGGCAGCTTTTTTATGATTCAAATTCAATTTGCAATTGTTGGCCTTTGATGTTTAATTTTTAGGAAATTAGAAAATTACCTATAAATACAAGGTCTTTTTATCAATTCAACATCTAGAATTTTCAAGAGATCAATTCCTAAAGCTAAGGTTATTGCCAAAAGTGTTCAAGAGCAGATTTTTCAGTCTTCTACATCAGCATTCAAGACCTTAAGCATCATGTCAAATTTATTGGCATTCATGCATGTTTTTGGAGCTAACATTGTGATGTAGGTTTCAAGCATTCAAGCATCAAGATCCACATCCAATCAAGCCATTTCATGCAAGATCAATACCTTGGAGAGATGTGTTAGACTTTAGTCCTCTAAGGATCTCCATTCAAGGGTTTGGTGAGTTGCAACATAGCATTGTTCATTCATCATTCCTTCCATTCATGTTTCATTTCATTTCAAGGTTTAATTACCAAAATGGGGTTTGACCAAGGCAAACCCCCATTCACCAAAAACAAACAATTTTCTCTCTCTTTGTGTTTACAAATTTGCAGGTGAAGAAGGATTGAATATTGATCAAAAGTGCAATTTTGCAAAGTTGTCAAAGTTGCCATCAAAGTTGTCAAGTCACAGAAACTCACTTGCAAAATTTATTTCCAACTTTTTGACTATGAGAATTGGAGGAGTCAAGAGTGCAGATCTAAGAGGAGAGGACTTCCAAAATAGATTTTGGATCCTTGTAGCAAGACCCATTCACCCTAGGGCGAATTTTTTCCAAGAGGACACTCACAAGAAGCTTTTTGTGACAGGTGCATAGTGTCTTAACCTTCCCAGATATGTTGGAAGTTTTTTGTTTATGATTGTTTTATGCTTTAAATTGATGAATCAAGTTTCACATTGCATAATTAATTTCATTTTACTATTTTTATTTTTTCTCCCCAAAGTGTTGTTCAGGCAGATTTCACCCCGTCTTTGTATAAGGAAAACAACAAGATCTCCATTAAGGTTGACTCACCTAAGGGTTGAAAGTCAATCTTACCTTTGGGGATCTCTTTTTCCTAATGAAATAAGAAAGATAGGTGCATCATCCCATATTTACCCTAACACAACATCAACTCATTTTTCTTCATTTTGAAATGAATAAGATGTGCCTGGAGAGAAATCTATAAAATTGCATGGATATATGTGAAGATCTTTGAAATACTATCCAAACATCGCTAAAATCATGAAAAATGGAGAAACATGTCAAAATTTGTGAGCTTGGGAGTGAAAATAGTACATCTAACTTTGATAGGCTATAAAATGTACCAACAAAAAATAGCACAATTGGATTGTACTTAGAAGCAACTTTTTGATGATATCTTATTTGCCCAATTTTAATACTCGAGCAAAAAGTTAACACAATTTTCCCTATCTTGTTAAAATTGCAAAAAAATAAATAAAAATTGTTTAGCCCCCCTACGAGCTGGGCACTAGTCACCCATATGACCTTGGGGTGGCTGATTTTTTTTTGTTATTTTTATTTTTTTATTTAAAAAATTAAAAAAAGAAAAAAAACAAAGAAGATTTTAGATTTGCTCTTGTAACCCTAGTTGAGAAAAAACCCTCAAAAATTGAGAAGGGGTTTGTTGAATCCATGCTCTAATACCATGTTAGAATTGTGAATAAACATGAGATGCATGATCAAACAATGAACAAAAACACCTTCTACATAAGAGATCTGCAAACAACAATCTGCTATATCATCAACTAGAAAAACTTACAAAAAGAACCTTAAGAGTCTTCAAGAAGATCTTCATATGAAATAATACAATGAGGGTGAGTGATTTATAGGAGCAACCCTAAATGATAAAGGGATTATATCATGACAAATGTCATCATCTTGTGTGATGAGAGGAAATGATCTAATAATAGCTCACTCCAGTTAACAAAAAAAAATACTCCTAAGTTTAACTTAAGTGCATGAAATGAATTAGACTGACAATCAATTAAAGATTAAATAATTATTAGCTAGTGCATGATTACTCTAACAAAACCTAAGATGGGTAGGATTTTAATTTTCATTAATAAGTCTTGTCATAGCCAAGGAGAAAGTAAAAAAATATGTGATGTCTCAACTATTTGCAAGAAGTAAATTTTGTGATTAGTCCAAGTAAATGTGTCATTCTTTGGTACAACATCAAATAGGTTCTAATTGTTTAAAAAATCTCTAAATTTGGGACTAAACTGTATGTTGAGACCCTCACTTTTCACTAGCTAGTTCAAAGGCATTGAAATCTCCCCCTAACACAATACAATCTTCTTAATTATTGTCAATCAAATCAACCATTTGAGCCCATAAAATTTTCTTCAAATAACTCCCAACTAGCCCATAAATATCAAAAAGTGAGATACAAAGCTTAACTTTGTACCCTACAGAGTTACTAGTTCAATCATGAACCTATATCATCCACGTTTACAATATCAAGAGACCATAAAATACAATCCTCTTGAGGCCCCTATAGCCTCAAAAAATACACAATGTCACATCTACTACTTTTTAATCAAAGAGGAGGCATCTATCATGTTCAACATTTTTTCTTGTAGCAAAATGATCTTTGACCTTTTAGAGATTTAAATGAAATTCATCCAATAATCTTTTGTTGGGGGCATTGATGTCCCTAACACTCCATGAAAGGACCTTCATTTTCCTCAAGGAGGATATTTTTCCATCCTCAATATTGTATTTTCAAGTGTATTCCACTTCCCACTATTGATCTCCTCTAGATGTTTTCCCTTGCCTAATTGCCAAGTCCTTTTCTCTTTGAGTTATAATTTGACTTGTCTTTGTGAAGGCATCTAGGAGATATTCAAAACCTCTATATTTCCGAGTCTTTGTCTTTATCCATGCATTCCTTCTTATCTTCAACCTCAACATTTTCATAATATAGATTCCAAATTCCTTCTATAATTGTGTTGAGGAAGCTTTCTTCCACATCAAAATCATTCACTCCCTTAAAGATGCCCACAATATGTTCAATGTTCTTTAGGAAACACTCCTCAAGGACCCTCAAAATTGAAGACATCTTTCCATCAATAATATATAAATTTTTAGGTATTATTACAAGAACTTTATTTAAAATTTCCTTCTCTAAATCCACCTTTTGTACCATTAGAGTGGTAAAGATCGCGTAAATAACATTTGGAATAGGGAAAAATGAGATAACTAACATTTTTAAGGGAAGATTTGAATAATTAAAAAATCCACCATAAATTTGTTCAAATTTGTATTCCTCAACTTTACATTTTGGACATTGGTTTCTTCATCATTTCAATCAAGAAATAAAGAATTAAAAAGTTCACGAGGAAGTATTTTTATGTTTGCTATTTTAACCTTCAATGCGCATCTTGGTTTATTTAGATCCAAACATATTTTCTTGAGATATCCAAACATTTTGGCATAAAAACATATTGGGGATGGTCCCTCAAACTAAATATTTTGCCTCCATTCTCTAGTTGAAGAATTCAAAAAGATATATCATGAGATATGCTTTGAGGTGTCTATCTTGACATAGATTCTAACAAAATGACCCATCTTACCTTCAACTATATTGTCATATTATATCATTAAAAATTATTTAATTAAGTTACCATTTTTTAATAATATCAACTTCTCTTGGTTCTCAATTGAGAGATTATAGAATGCTAGCCAAATTAGTGTCTATAGTTTTCATAGTCATGGGGTCAAATTTTAGTAGCCACCTCTAGAGGTAGAGACAAGGACAATTCAAAATTCATGACCCTCCACAAAGAATTTCATCCCTTAAAATAGGATCCATAAAGAAAAAATGAAGAAACATATGGTTAAGAACAAAATTTGGATTTATTCTCCCCAATTATTATTTATCTTGATCCTTTAGTTGTTCATAGGTCAGTCATTATTTCCAAAAACTCCTAATTAGGGCTCTTAATTTAATATCTAATATCTTAGAATTAATATTTGTGTCTCCTAGATCTATTCTAGTTGCCTTCTTAGTCTTCTTAGCAACCTAATCATGATTTTTTATGATCTTATAGGTTGACTCCTAATTTGACTTACTATTGGCATATGTGGGCCACTCTATTATATCACTCTTGCTCCTACTCTAGGCACAACCAATCTCTAGGATCCCCCTTTAGTATCTCTTGTCTCTTTCTTCACTCAAATTGGTTTTTGTGTGTCATGTTGTAGAAGTTCTCTTATTTTTTTCTCACCCTTATCCACTCTTGTTCACTCATGTGCCTCTATATCCTCTTGCTTATGTTCATTAGTCAATCATTGAATTCCTCCTTTTATGATTTTACATCTTATTCCTAGATATATTTTACCTTTTTATATAATGAATGTAATGTTAATAAACATGTTGAGTGCATAATTCTATAATTAAGAGTTGGACCTTAAAAGCTACCAATTTTATGACATATGATATCATCCTTATATTGATTTTGTGTATTGCTTGGAAGACCATGGATTAAACAATGTAAAGTTTTCTCTTTTATTTTATATCAATTGTATAGAAAGGAAAAGAAGCAAAGGTTGAAAGGGCCCATTACAAGTCAATATTTGACCTTAGTAATCTAACATTAGGCTCATTTGTGAAGATGCCACAATATGTACCTTATGAAAGACATGATACTATACATGGTTTATAGAAGATACATTTTGGTGAATTACAAAAAAAAATAAAAGAGGCTAGATAAATATTTTCTAAAGCTAAAGGAACCTCAAATTATAGAACCTATGGTTAAAAACAATAAGGGACATGATATATATGCTTTAAGTATCCTTATAAAAAATAAATTACTAATGTACCAAGAAAAAAAGAACTTACCAAACAACAATAAAATGGTACAAAAGAAATAAAAGCAATACAAATACCTAAATTTCAAATGCAAAATACTATATGGAAGCCAAAGCAATCGGTTGTGGTGCATGAAATGCCTAATTTTCTACCACAACCACATATTAAGAAGCAAGAATGGATAAAAAAGGAATCACCTAATGCTATACCCATGGATCATGGATTAATGTGTTTATAGGTAGCACAAAGAAATATCAATAAGAAACATATATAATTGAAAAGGCAAGCAAAAGAAGAACAACAAGAAAAAGAACATGAATTTAAAGAGGATGGTTTTGATTGGGAATATGAATATGATATTTTTGATGATCGATAGTCTATGGTGCTAAAAGGGGTGCCTTATAAGTTTTCTTAACGAGTTCTGAGCATCCCTTTGGTGTATATCTATATATACCTATAATCTTGGATTTCACTTTTAACTTTTTATATTTTTCATTTTGGCCTTTTTTTACTATGCCTTATTTGTTGTGCTTTCCACACCCATTTCACCTTCTATATTAGTTCCATCCCTATCTTACATTTTTTGTTTTTAATTTTCATTTGCTAGTTGCATCCTCATTATGCTTATGATTTTCTTGCCTTTTCCTTTGATTTTATTTCCCAATTGGGTTGCCCACTTGCTTCTTTTTCTCTTATTCTAATTTTCTTTTATAGTCCTTATCCCTTTATCATGTTGGCTTCTTATTTTTATACTTATGACCATGCTTGTTCCTTAGTCTTTAACCATTTCCTATCTCCAATTTGAACCAAGATTAATACACGATGCTTACTTATAATTTATATTTTGAGCCTATATTGATACATTATAATTTTAGTCATTTTTTGAGCCTACATCTTTTAGAGTCACTTATTAAACCTACAATGCTATATCACTCTTCTAGAGTATACCGTGTACCACTTATACTCCTTTTTTTATATTCTTAGTATTTATCCTTACATTGGAGGCATCATGTCTCCCTGCCCCACTCTACACCCCACACTTGATTCTATCATGCTACATCCTTAAATTAGGGACAACATGTGCCTTTTCTCTCTATAATTTTCACCTTCATGGTTACATCCTTATATTGGGGGCATCACATCTTCCATTATTATAAATTAGGGTTTTACAACCATATTTTCCACATTAGAGGTATCCTACCTTCCCTCTTCACATGTTTTATCATGTATTAATTATATATAAGAGGAATTACACCTTCCCCCCATAGATTAAATTTTTATACCCATATCCCCTAATGACTTATCATCTTACCTACACCATTATGTGCTCATGATCTTAAACAACATTAGGGGCATACACCATGTTCGCCCCACAATTGTTTTTGTACCAAAAGGTCAACCTGTTAATGCCCGATACAATCTCTAGAGTTAACGGATCCACAGGAAGTGGCTAGTCCATGTCATGAATCCCAAGGGGAGCGTTGATCATCTGCCAACAATCTCCCCCTTTGAAAGGAAAAGCAGAGGTGTAGAATACGCTTTCCTAACACTAATACCTCAGAGGAGAAGTGCAAAAAACCTTCTTTCTAAAATTTCATACACTTAAGATGCACACATACAGGATAACAAGAGTAACCGAAATAAAACATACAAACAAAGAAAACACCAGATTTACATGGGAAAACCATTTCAGGAAAAAACCCACCACACCAAGAGCAATCACTTTGTATTATAGTAAAAAATATTACATACAAAGTTAACAGACCTCTCTCAGACTTCTCTCTGTTACAATGCTATTACAACATACAAAGAATCCAAACTCGCCGTCACCTTTCGTGACTTTTCAAACATTCGATAATTACTTGTTACAATCAATAACCAATCGGGTGTCTTAATTATA
This sequence comes from Sequoiadendron giganteum, assembly GCA_007115665.2. Classification (NCBI taxonomy): domain Eukaryota; kingdom Viridiplantae; phylum Streptophyta; class Pinopsida; order Cupressales; family Cupressaceae; genus Sequoiadendron; species Sequoiadendron giganteum. The sequence goes on along the minus strand of CM021109.1, from coordinate 198,862,869 downwards.
CACCTTTTCACTGACAGACAAATCCGATCTCTTCTTGACCAAGTCACCCTGCAATCACACATCGGGTCATCCTGCAATTAATTCTACTTCCTACAATCAGATACTATCACCCGCCAAATCGAGCCTTGCAGTTAATGCTTTCAACTCTTCAAGCAACCAACCAATCAATTGTTGATTTACAATAGCGATGTAAAATCAACAAGTCTTATCGCTACATGTGTCGTATTGTTACTCGTCCATCGCTTTGACTATCAAGTCAAATCTGCCATCCAAGCACTGAGCTTCTCTTATCACGCCACCGCAAGCTAGTCAATCGACCCTCATGGTAGAGTGGTGTACCGCACTACCGCTCAGCTTAGACTAAGCCTTCGCAGTCCGATGGTAGACATACTGCACAACCGTGACCGAGTGATGAGACCATCGTGGTATAGCGATAGGTAGTCAACCACCAGCGCGCCACCTTCATTGCGTAATCACCAAGCCATGAGAAACCCTCAGCAGTAAGGAGGTAACCGCCTATGCTGACCATCAAGCCCACCGCACTACCGCACCTTGACTGCAAGACCTCCACGATAAGGAGGTATATTGCTACATTGACTGCCATGACTTACTGCGACATGGCCAAAAGGCCATCGCGATGTGGCAGTAAAATTTCTCCCTTACTACCACGGTCTACCACGCCGTCATGCCTTCTCCGAGCAACTCTCGTAGTACCAAGGTAAACGTTCCCGGCTGACTGCCAAGTCCACCGCATTACCGCCAGTGAAGGAGAGTGACTCTGCGGTATGGTGGTAACACTGCCCAACCGCGGACTGAACAAAAGAGGCTTGCGGTAAGGCGGTAAACCGCACAACCGCGCCTCCAAGAGATGCCCCCAGCAGTAGAGCGGTAAAGGCCAGAAATGAAGGAAATCCACCCAAGTCTTAAATAGAGGTTCCAAGCCAGAAGTTGAGGCACCTATTCCCAACAAGCTCCCACTTGACGAAGACTTACTGGCTTCCTCCAGACTTCAAATTTACTGACGATCATAGGCCCCAAGGCCCATCGAACTTGCACACCATCTGAACTTGTCTGTGCTCACTGGCTTTGTCAACGCATCTGTAACATTCTTCAAAGTATCCACCTTCTCTAAAGAGACCTTTCCATCCTCCACCATATCCCTCACGAAGTGATACTGCACATCGATATGTTTTGTCCTGGCATGGAAAGTTGGACATTTTTCCAAGCAAATGGCACTTTGATTGTCATAGCAAATAGTAATTTTCCCTTCATCAAAACCAATATCAGAACACAAACGACTAAGCCAAACAACTTATTTGCAGGCATGAGTTGCTACCATGTATTCTGTCTCCATAGTGGACAAAGCGACTACAGCCTATCACCTGCTCATCCAACTAATTGCACCACCATTCAACATGAAAGTATATCCACTGGTGGACCTTCTGCTATCAATGTTCCTTGCCCAATCAAAATCTACAAATCCACGAATGCTGAGAGTTCTCTGTGATCCAACCAAATTGCCATGGTAACACAGAGCATATTTAGAAATTCCTTTTAAATATCTAAACACTCTTTTCACAGCATCCCAATGTGTCCTTCCTAGATTTTCCATAAATCGGCTAAGTACTCCCACTGCTTGGGCAATGTCTGGCCTTGTATAGACCATTGCATACATTAAACTGCCGACAACACTTGAATAAGGCACCCTAGTCATATCCTCCATCTCAGTAGCAGATTTTGGACAATCTTCAATAGATAGCTTCGTTCCTTACAAAATTGGAACAACTAGCTGCTTGCAATCATTCATACTGAATCTCTCAAGAACAGTGTTAACATACTTACTCTGGCTAACCCAAATTTTTCTACTGATTCTGTCCCTAGTTATTTCCATCCCTAGAATATACCTTGCTACACCCAGATCTTTCATTTCGAACTTTGTAGACAACTGAGACTTAAGATCAAAAATCATAGTCTTACTATTTCCTATGAACAACATATCTTCCATGTACAGGGTAATAATAAGCACACGATCATATCCAGATTTGTAATACACACAATGATTAGATTTTTATCTCACAAATCCCATTGACAACACAAAAGTGTCAAACTTTTGGTACCACATTCTAGGTGATTGTTTCAAACCATACAAAGATTTCTTTAACTTGCAGACCAAACTTTCTTTGCCTTTCTCAATGAAGTGCTCAGGCTGGGACATATAAATTTCTTCTTCCAGCTCTCCATGAAGAAACGTTGTTTTCACATCCATCTGTTCAATCTCTAAGTTGTATGCAGCTACAAGGGAAAAAATTTCTCCATAATCAATTCCCTCTACCTGGGAATACCCCTTTGCAACCAACCTCACTTTATACTTTTCAACACTGCCATCTAGACCAGTCTTCTTCTTAAATACCCATTTATAGCCAACAGGGTTTTGCCCTTCAGGCAAAGGCACCAAATCCCAGGTTTCATTCTTCTTCAATGATTCCATTTCTTCATTCATGGCTTCCAAATAGGAATTTGAATCAGACATATTAATCGTCTCTTTCACAGTCCTAGGCTCATCAATGCTAGTAATTAAAGCATAGGCAAAGTTCGAATCTAACATAGAGAATCCATACCTATTAGGTTGATATCTTTCATGTGTAGACCTTCTCACTTGCTGAGGTTGTGGTTCTTCTTCTTCAAAACTCTTAGAGCTGCTAGAACTCTCCTTAGTTTTAGGTACGCCATGTAGTTCCTCTTTTTCTGGAGTTTGAGGGATTTCAACTACATCATTCTTCTTTTCTCTTTGATCTGTCTCTAACCGTGGATCAACTACTGAAGGCTTTAACTCACTAAATATTACACTTCTACTATATAAAACCTTCTCAGTATCAGGATTCCAAAGCTTGTATCCCTTCGGACCAACACCATAATCGATGAAGATACATTTAACAACCTTGTTCTCCAACTTAGATCTTTTTCATTTGACACATATGCATATGCCTCACAGTCAAAGACACAAATATGTCTTAGAGAGGGCTTCTTACTAGACTAAGCTTCCAAAGGTGTTTTGTCAACAAGAGCAGAGCAAGGTGAACAATTTACCAGGTAACATATTGTAGCCATAGCCTCAGCCCAAAAATTCTGCTTCAGACCATCATTGCTCAACATACTTCTCGCTCTCTCCATTAAAGTTCTATTCAACCTTTTAGAAACTCCATTCTGCTGTGGAGTATAAGGTGTAGTTTTATGCCTTTTAATCCCATGGTCTTTGCAGTACCTTTCGAAATCTGCAAAACAAAACTCATTGCCATTAACCATCCTCAAACATTTGATTTGCCTTCCAGTCTGATTCTCTACCAAGTTTTTAAACTCTTTAAAATGACTGAACACTTCTTATTTAATTTTAAGAAAGTATACAAATGCCCTTCTCGAATAATCATCAATAAAAGAAACATAATATCTAGACTTAGATAATGAAGGAACATTCACTGGACCAAATACATCAGAATGAACATAATCCAGTACACCAGAAGATTTATGAGGACTCGAATAAAATGAAACACGGTGTTGCTTTCAATAAATGCATTGTTCACAAAAATTAAACTCAACAAGCCCATTGCGCCTCTAGCCATCTTACAACCTTTACTCAAGAAAGAAACTTCCACACTAGCATCATTCAACTTACTGACAAAGAGTAAGTTACGAGCCAAACCTGGTATGTGTAATACATCACCAATCCCTTTGGTTCTTTCGTCATGGAATTGTATTTTGACTCTTCCACGGCCAACAATCTCTAGTGTTGAATAACTTGCTAGGTACACGTTTCCACCATCATACTTTTCGTATTTAGTGAACCACTCTCTATGAGACGTCATATGGAAAGATGCACCCGAGTCAATCAGCCAGACATCATCTGATGCTTGGGTCACCAAGGCTGCAATGAAGGCATCTGCATCACTTTGAGAAGAGTCATTGTCAGAAGAGTTATTCTTCTTCTTCTTCTTCTTCTTCTTCTTCTCCTTACAATCCTTTCAGATATGACCAGGTTGCCCACAATTCCAGCATTTCACCTTGGAAATTTTACCAGGAGACTTCCCTTCATATTTGGATTTAGACTTCTGGTCCTTCTTCTTACCTTTCTCCTTCAATCTACCCCGAACAACAAGGGCCTCTTTGGCCATCTCTGAAGACTTCCTCCGTATTTCTTCTGACAGCAGCGAAGCAATCGCGTCTTCCATCTTGAAAGTAGTTGTTTTACTTCCAATAGCCATTACCAGATGATCCCAAGTGTCAGGTAATGAACATAACAAAAATATGCAGCGATCCTCCTCCTCTATCTTCACACCCACATATGCCAACTGAGCAACACTCATATTAAATGAGTTCAGATGGTCTGCAACAGATGCACCTTCCTCCATCTTCAAGGAGTACAACTTCTTCCTCAGGAATAACTTATTCACCAGAGACTTTTCGTGATAAATATCACCAAGCTTCTTCCATAATGAAGTTGTAGACTTCTCCTCATGGACGTTCAAGAGTACAAAATTGGCCAGACAAAGTCTTATCAAACCTTTAGCTTTTCTATTTGCGAGGTCCCAATCCTCTTGTTTCATGCCTTGTGGCATAGTTCCAGACACAACAACCCAGAGGTCTCTAACAACTAACAAGTCTTCCATCTTGAGTTTCCACAACTCAAAGTTGCCACCATTGAATTTTTCAATATCTACTCCACCTGATGTACTTGCCATCTCAAATAGAACTTGGTTCTAACTTTGCAAGACTCCCACTGGAACAATATTAGCACAAAAAAACAACCCTACTAACAAGGATAACACAACTGGCCAGGCTTTGATACCACTTGAAAGGAAAAGCATAGGTGCGGAATACACTTTCCTAACACTAATACCTCAGAGGAGAAGTGCAAAAAACCTTCTTTCTAAAATTTCATATACTTAAGATGCACACATACAGGATAACAAGAGTAACCGAAATAAAACATACAAACAAAGAAAACACCAGATTTATGTGGGAAAACCCTTTCGAGAAAAATCCACCACACCAAGAGCAATCACTTTGTATTACAATAAAAAATATTACATAGAAAGTTAACAGACCTCTCTCAGAATTCTCTCTGTTACAATGCTATTACAACATACAAAGAATCCAAACTCACCGTCACCCTTTATGACTTTTTCAAACATGCAATAGTTACTTGTTACAATCAATAACCAATCGAGTGTCTTAATTATACACCTTCTCACTGACAGAGAAATCCAATCTCTTCCTGACCAAGTCACCCTGCAATCACGCATCAGTCTGTCTTGCATTTAATTCTACTTCCTACAATTGGATACTATCACTCGCTGAATCGAGCCTTGCAATTAATGCTTTCAACTCTTCAAGCAACCAACTAATCAGTTGTTGATTTACAACAGCAATGTAAAATCAACGAGTCTTATTGAGTCGTGTGTCATACCGTTACTCATCCATCGCTTTGACTATCAAGTCAAATTTGCCATCCAAGCACTGAGCTTCTCTTACCGCGCCATCATAAGCTAGTCATTTGACCCTCACGGTAGAGCGGTGTACCACGCTACCACTCAACTTAGACTAATCCTTCATGGTTTGGTGGTAGACATACCACACCACCACGATCGAGCGATGAGACTGTCGTGGTATAGCGGTAGGCAGTCAACCACCAACCTGCCACCTTCACCGCGTAACCGCCAAGCCATGAGAAACCCTCCATGGTAAGGAGGCAACTGCTTGTGCCGACCGTCGAGCCCACCGCGCTACCGCACCTTGACCGCAAGACCTCCGCAGTAAGGAGGTAAACTGCTACGCCGACCGCCACAGATTACCACACCACCGCGACATGGCCAAAAGGCCTTCGTCGTATGGTGATAAACGTTCTCGCTAATTGCCACGGTCTACCGCGTCGTCACACCTTCTCTGAGCAACTCCCGTGGTACCGAGGTAAACGTTCCCGAATGACTGCCCAGTCCACCGCGTTATCGCTAGCAAAGGAGAGTGACTCCACGGTATAGCGATAACACCTCCCAACCATGGACCGAACAAAAGAGGCTCGCGGTAAGCGGTAAACTGTGCAACCGCGCCTCCAAGAGATGCCCCCAACGATAGAGCGATAAAGGCCAGAAATGAAGGAAATCCGCCAAGTCTTAAATAGAGGTTCCAATCCAGAAGTTGAGGCACCTGTTCTCAACACCCTTAGCGTTGCTCGAGGGGATTTGAACTCGACACCTTTTGCTCTGATACCAATTTTTGGCCCCATGGTTGTCGTTGCACCAAAAGGTCAACCTATTAATGCTCGATACAACCACTAGAGTTAACAGATCCATGGGAGGCAGTTAGTCCATGTCATGAATTCCGAGGGGAGCGCTGACCATCTACCAACATCACCATTTTATATTGCCCACATTAGGGGCAACATTACATCCTAGAGTCTTATCTCTTACCCATCTATGCTTGATCTCACCTTATCATTCTAGATGTTATGAATACTTATCACAAAATGTATTCATTATTGCTATTACTTTACATGATTACATGCTTATTTATAAATTAGTTTTACTTTCATGTATGGGTTTTCCTCTCCTTCAATTCCTTACATTCACATAGATACAACCAATTGAAGGGAGCATATATTGTAATTAACATTTGTATGTTAAGTTTTTAAGAAGTGACAAGTGTTATTGAGATTCATCATCATTACTACATGGAGATTGTCACATGCCATGCCTTGCACCCCATGCACTATGTCATTCTATGGGCATCAAGTGAAATATGACATTATCATATTTTGAATAGGATTTTTTTTATTTTTTATTTTTTATCATTTCTTGTTGTTTATGTTTCCTAGACAGTTGGTAAGCTCCTAATTTATACCTAATTTTCACTTATGAGATAGAAGCTACTCACTGTGTATTTTTCCTCTAGTTTGTTGGTTTCCATGGAGAGCGTACACCATAGGAAAAACTTATACATAATGAAACCTTACAAGGCTCATTACTTTCTATGGACACTATTTTTTGTATCCTTTAATGTATGAATACTTGTAACTTTACATGCATGTTTCTGAGTCCTACATAATTTTAGATACACAAGCATTCCAAGATTCACATTCACCTCAAAGTAGAGGCAACATGTAGTGGTGAATTTTTTATGCCCATATTGTTTACAATTTAGTTTTGTGCTCATTTTGGGAATATCTTGAAACTTGTACATATTGATAAATAACACAATCTTATGTAAGATTGTACTCAATCCCCTAGCCTTTACCCATCCTTGTGCACACATATTTCCACACAGTTAGCCCTACCATACAATATCTTGTACACATATTCCAATATATTTACCTTATTTGAGTATTTATCAAACATATATGTATACCTACTCACATAAAGCTATTAGCCACCTAGATTTGACTATTTACCCACCTAGCGTTATTCTCACAATTGCAGGGTCTAATCATATTTGCCAACTTGACCCTTTCCTTCCCAAAATTCAAAACTTAATTTTTTTTACTACCCCTTCATTTTCCTATCTTGAGTCAACTAAGTATAGATGTGAAATTTGAGGTTATGTGCTAGTATTTAAAGGAATTCATCAATGTTCATTTTACACATCCAAAATTCATAAGTCCTCTCCCACTTCAAAGCATTAAAGGATTAATTAATATCAACACATACTGATTCAGTGCACTAAAATGAGTTACAAATCTATATAAATCATTTCTAAGGTTCTTGTCTATTGTCTTCAAATTTTTGTACATATTATGGGGTTTGACCTATGAGAGTACATCTCCTTGCGACACAATGAAAACCCTTCTAATTATTTCTAAAAATTACCAACCCTTTGATATCAAACAAAGTAGAGCAAATGAAGATAAGCTAGGTGAATCACATAGTAGAGTTTCACATAATGTAATGCCAAATCCAAACATAGAAGACAAATTCATGATTGTGGACCTAACCTAGACTCATGGAATTGATCCCAAACAAGGCATAAATTTATTGTAGGGATTGAGGCATCTTATTGATAGAGAGATCACATTTCCTAAGAAGATAACAACATAGTCTTCATCAAAGATATATATTCTTGAGTTATAAAGCTAAGCACCCCTATCCATCACATTTACATTCCTAAAATAATTGTTGTAAAAATCTAATTTATCAATCCCAAAACTTATTACTTAATCTAAGCTAACACATGCTTAATTGAGTGCATTTACTTAGTTAGCCAATGCTAAATCTAAGGAAAGTTTATTATCCTTTACCTTAATTTAAAAACATTTTAAAAACCAATGGAGATTAATCCAATCATGGACATGGTTTTGAGCCTTGGCCAAAGACCCATAAAATTCCAACCATATTTTTTTTCTTGGAGAAAATATACCTAATAGATTTTATTTGAATCATTGGCTCATAAATTTTAAACTAGTAGAAAATAGAAAATATAGCCAACACAACCATTGTTTGGGTGAAACTTCCACACCTCTCTCTTATTTTTTGGGATAACAAATCTCTAGTTAGCATTGGCAACACTTTGAGCCATTTCATTGATAAGGTTGGGCCAAAAGGAAACTTTGCATGTGCTTGAATATGTGTGGAAGTAGATTTGGAGAAAGGTTTCCACAAAGCCATTGAGCCAAATTTTGATGGATGGTCATATATCCAAATACTTGACTATGATTGTTTTCCCATCAAATGTAATAAAAACCAGGAGTATGACCATTTTACTAAGGATTACAAAACAAATAAAACATGTTTCAAGAACCCTAAAACTCTTAGCACTCATTCATCACAATCAAAACAAACATAAACATCTAACAAAAGAATGGTCAACAAAATTAAGGTACCAAACATGGTCAAACTATTATTATTTCAAACATGTTTGAACTATTAGGAGAAAATTCTCAAGGTCTTTTGGAAGAGGAATTATAGAATCATGTTAAAGTCACTCCAAGAGAAATGCATAGGGAGGTAGGACATCAAAGCCCCTTTGGAGGGAAAGTCTAAAGTTGTTTTGAAAGAGAATTTGAATCAAGAAGAACAACAAAAAGTAATAAAAATTTTAGATCCTTCAAAGATGAAGGAAATACTTAGCCTTCTGAGTTCTATTGCTCTGGGCAATGTTGAGGGTTTTATACCATTCAAAACCTTAACTTGTCTCTCAATTTGGGACCTCTAGATGATTCGTTTTTTAAAAATCAATAGACTATGGACAAACATAGACACCTTGATGATTCCTCTAATAAAAATATATTTCTCAAGGAGCACACTGAGGATGAAGACAAGTGAATCACTTCATTCTTAAAAAACATTTTATTTTTTTGGGCCTAAATGCTTTATCAATCCAAGTTGTAGTCTTTTGGCGTGTCTCTAATTTTCTTTTTCGTAACTCAACCTAACACATTAACTTTAAAAGACATGCTTCCATACCACCTACTTTTTATAATTAGATTATAATATAGGGGGAGAGGACAGCATGTTCCAATAGTTGTTATAACATATGTTGATTTAATGCCTAATATTTTTAACAGTATTGGACCAATAATTGTGACTTTAAAGTTGTTAATCTTGAAGATGACTAATGCATTCCTTAGATCTAAAAAACAACAAATCATGTGATGCCACATCATTGCACCAATAAAACATGATTTAGTGCAACATTATTAGTCTCACTTCTTTTGGGATTTTTTGGACATCTAGACAAAAAACATGCTGATATGGCATCATATTTGATGATGTGACCTTAAAATCTGAATTATCAAGAACTTGCCAAATAAAATACTGTAAAAAATTGAGAGTGATTCTAAATTTTCACCTAAATTTTTGAAAGCTGAACTATGAAATCCTCTCCCTCTAATTCTTTTCATTAAAATTTAAACTTTTCTTAAATTCCCCAATTCTTAAAATCTTGAAATTTGTGTACCGATAAAAAAAGAAAATTTCGTAAAACCATAGAACCGCGTAGCCAGAGCATTTTTATCTTACCTGCTCCACGGAATCCCACTTTAATGGCGGAACTGAAAGATCCGTAAAGCGATGAGAGAGGAGTAAGTTATAGGTCCATCTCGAAGATTTGAAATGTGGATCAGTTCCTTCTCTTTGGGCAGAGAAATGGCACCGGCGGAGATAACGGGTGAAGCAAAATCGAGGAAAATTATACTTAGGTCGAATAATAACTGTGTTTGTGTCAACATAAAAGCTTTCCAATGGTTTGACAGACTGTAAATGTTTCCGTTAATCGCGGGTGCAGAATGTGTACTGCACTGAAGTTGGGAGAGCCGAGCTCAAATTGTACGGCTTGCTTTTTCCTGTCGCTTTCAATGCCCGTGAAGGGAGTACTCCTCGCTAGGTCGCGTGAGATCTACATGAAAAGCTGCTTCTAAGCTCCTCCTCGGATTTTATTTTATTTTATTTTTTATTTTTTTAATTTTTTTGTGCAGAGTTTTAGGGTTTTTATATCAATTTAGGTCGATTGAATAGAAAGGAAAAAAAAGGTCCTTTTATAGTCCACAGGTGGTATGTTTTTGGGTTTAGAGATGACTTACATTATATGGGACTTCTTGTACTCCCAATATGAGGGAGGCACCTAACTCGTGCTCCACAATACGAGGTGTACATATCTTACCCCTAGGATTTCAACCTCATCCCTTATGAAATTAGGGTCTTACACTCAACAAAATTTGATCTTTGGTGAGCTCATTCCGAACCATTCAACATAGTAGACCAAGGGCCCATTGACTCACTTTTCCTTTTTATTTTGATTTATTTTAGAATGATTTGATTTGATTTCTTTTCTTTTGTTATTTGTTTTTTAAATGGACACTTTTTGTGGTCTCCTTATTGGGACCTATTGTTCCTCAAACATATGACTCTTGTAAGGGTGGGTACACTTTCCCCCCCCCTTAATAAAAAGTATATTTGCATTATATTTCTAGCTAAGTACCATTGTTTATTCATTTGTTTTTTGAAACATTTAATTTAGTACTTGTATCAAGTAACTTTTATTTAGGGTATGGGTAAAAGCACAAACCTATGTCACGCTTTGGACCACCTAAATAGTTTCGAGTGAAATAATTTCACCCAAAACCACGTGGCTTGTATGTGGCATATATAGTTTCGAGCGAAACACTTTCACCTAAAACCATAAAATCAAAATTATCCCTTTCTAAATTTCAAATGTGCCTTAATCTAAATGTAATTTTTTGGCCAAAACAAACCATCTATGTGGCATCCTTATTGGAAGCCACCTCATCATTTTTCATAATTTTCTAAATCTTTCCACTTGAATTGAATATTTCTTCAATTAATGGATTTTTTCAAAAAACTAAAAATACCCTTTTGTGGAGCCCAAAGTGAACAATCCAAATATATATATATTTTTATATTTTGATTAATTTTAATATGTTTTTTTTTTTAATATTGCAATTAGGTTGTTATAATAAAAAATTAGGTTGATTAGAAATTAAAAAAAATAAAACATATTAAAATATTTTGAAATATATGGTGCACCAGAGGAGAGAATCCTCTTGAAAAGGGTATAGTTTTTTTGAAAATAATAATAAAATTAGACAAAAGTTGATGTCAATTGAAAATTATCAAATTTTGGTAAGTTTGATTTTAAAACGTTATCATGAGAAAAATATACATCAAAAATTAAAATTTTGTTTTCCATGTAGTAGATATTGAAGTTATCTATTTGGAAAAAAAGTTAGGGAATTTTAAAAAAAAAAAATTGTGACATCAACTTAATGTCACTTTTTCTTGATATTTTTCAACAATTCAAATTCTTCTCTTAAATTTATAAAAATAAATCAATTTTTTTTTTATAAAATCACAACCATAAACTTCATCAAGAGTTCTACATTTCATTAGCTTATATTAATTTTTAAAATTTAAAACATAAAGACCACTTTTATGTAGTCAAATTTGATTTTTTTTGTTTGTGTTGGCTGATTCCTTTATAAAAACGTGACACATGTTTGTACTTTTTCTCATATATTTGAATATTTGTGTTGCTTATTGATTTATCCTTGATATATGTAAAATAAATTTTATTCTCCCTTACTTTTGGTGAACAACTATTCTCTTACACCCTCTTACTATTTATCTTCTTATTTTTATTACTCACTTTCTAATTTGAAATAGATTATCTTTTTGAGATTCACATGCATTGCTACCCTTCATCTATCATTACTTATCTTTCTCAAGTTTGATTAAGCCAAGAGCTAGTTAAAACCCCAATTTATCTTTATGAATAAGTTCTCACATAAATCCTTTTATGGCATATGAATTCATTGATCAACCCTTATAGAGGCTAATTATAATAAGCAAAATAATGTTAATCATGATATATATGATCTATCTCTCACTACAAAAATAATTTTTAAAGAGCTTGCTAATACCACTTCTTCATAATTAGCATCATCTCTTCATAACAAATTGTGTGATGCACATCTTGGTATTGAGATTATTCATGGCATTGCTACTCTAATGACTCTCTACCTCCTTGAATGGTACATTTTCCCCCTTATCCAACCACCTTTTCTCTGTTGCAAGTATGAAGGTGTTGTCATTGATGCCATAAAAATAGGTTATTGATTGTATATGTCGAGGGTATCGAGAAAATTGTAATAAAGAAAATTTGTTAGTTTGCTTTGGGTTGTGCTTCAGGACATGTTTCTATGCTTGTGTGGTTTAGATATATTGTTCATGGTTGTTGATGGTTGCTATATTCAAAATTTGGGCGTTTGGATCATCGTACAATGCGAGATATTTTCACCAGTATGTGTACTATGCTCTTTTGTGTATCTGGATGTGGTTTGGAGAAATGTAGTTGCTCTATATTTCTCTGAATTATGGTTTCAAGACTTGTGGTTCTAAAAATATGTTGATATGATCATGTTCAAGTTAAGTTTGTTATCCAGAGAGATTGGATCGTGTTAAGGTTGCGTGTGCTTAATTGTTTTATGTGTTTTACACGAGTATTGGCTGACCTTATGTTAAACACTACTTACGAAGTTCATGGAAGTGTGTTGAGGCATGTTGGGACCTATTTAGGTCCTCACTAAGTGTGTGCTTGGGTCACCCTCATTCTAATTCTACTGTAGAATATTTTGGCACCAAACTAATTTGAATTTGTAAATGCAAATGATGTATGACCGACTTGGGATCGGTTTCAAGGTTGAATAAGGTATAAGTACAAGTTGAGATGTTTGTGAGAGATGAATGCAAGAGAAAGATAGATGCAAAATAGTTTGTGTGTGATTTTATTTTGGGTAGATCAGTGCAAAATTTAATTAACGAGTTTCTAGAGGCAGTGAGCTGAAGATGTACTCTATTATTCAAGCATGTCTGCAAGTGTGTGAGCCAACTATGGTGGAAATATCCATTGCATTGAGATTGTTTTCTCTCTATAAAAAATCTCTTCTATGTTCTTTGTAATTCTATGGCAGTGAGCCCTCCAGGTGGTTAACCCTTATTGGACAGTGAATCCTATTTTGGACAAGTGAGTCCTGTTTTGGCAATGAGCCTTTCTGACAATGATACTTTGTATTCATTTTTGGAATTATTTATATTGTGATCTAATCCTCACCGTGGTTTTTCCCTCATTGGGTTTTCCACGTAAAGCTAGTGTTGTTGTGTGTATGGTTTTGCTTCTTTCAGTTTTTGCTTTTACACTTAATGATTAATCACATTAGAAGAGTAAAGGATTTGTGAATGGTAATTTATCTAACCTCTAGTGGAAGTTTTAAAGGTTAAAATTGCTACAATTGTTTCACCCCCCTCTCATTTGTCTTGTTCAAAATTTTTTATTAGAGCTTGGTTCCTTGGAGAAGAGCTTAACAACTTAAGGAAGGTCCAAGATGGCAAGCAAGATCACTATTGAGTGTCCTAGGTTTGATGGGACTGAGTATGCCTTTTGGAAGACAAAGATGGAAGGATATCTGGAATACTATGGACATGATGTTGAGAAATCTTATAAGATTGCATACACTACTCCTGCTAATGGTCCAAGTACAACTGATAAGATCAAGGCGCATGAAGTAAAGACTAAGGAAAATTTCATTCTAAAGAATAGTTTTCACATTCCAAATTAATTAAATTTGTAAATATGAAGATGGATAAAGAGGTCTGGGATGCATTGGTTAAAGATTCATGAAGGAGATGAAAAGGTCAAAGAAGCAAAGTTGCAGAACTTGGAAGCACAATTCGAGATCCTGTGAATTTCTGAAGATGAGAACATTAAATCCTATGTACAAAGAGTGGATGAACTGGTAGGTGGAATGCGAGGACTTGGTGCAATAGTGGATGAATCCAAGATAGTAAATAAGATTCTCATAACTCTCCCTGATGCATATAGTGAAATGGTATCTGCTATTGAGGAATTTATAGATTAAAATACCTATACTAAAGATCAATTATTGGGTACTCTAACATCATTTGAAATGAGAAATACTAGGTTGAGAAATGGATCGAAGATAGAAACTGCTTTCAAGGCTACAAAAGTTGAAGATCCAGATGAAGAGAACTTCAATGAAGTGGAAGCTAACTTTGTAAGAATAATGAAAAAGGGCTCTAGTAAGTATCAAGGTAAGTTACCTTTCAAATTCTTTAGTTGTGGAGGAATTGGTCATTATACTTCGAGATGTCCTAAAAGAGCCGATAGGAATAAACAAAGAGAAGGTAAAGATAACAAAGGAAATATGATCAAGAGAGCATACTATGTGAATGAAGATGATGGTATTTCTGATGAAGAATCTGATTATGGATATTTTGATGATAATGAATGCTTGTTCTTGGCTATAAAAGATGAATCTACTCGTGCTAATACTGAAATACAGGTGAAGGAAAGTGCCTTGGAGAAAGTTAAAGATACTGTAATCTTTGCTCTTCATGCTAGATAAGAAAGTAACTACTGGGTTGTTGATAGTGGTTGTGCACATCACATGACTAGTGATAAGAGTAAGTTTGTTAAACTTGAAAAATATGATGGAGGCCTAGTTAAGTTTTGAGATGATACCGGTGCTAAGATTTGTGGGATGGGTTCAACCAGTTTTGATGGAAAACATAATACTGATGATGTCTACTATGTTAAGGGTTTAAGGCACAATCTCTTGAGTATTCAACAGATGTGTAGTAAAGGATATAATCTTGTGTTCAAGGATGAGAAGTGTGAAATAAGGAAAGGATCCGAAATAGTGTTTGTTGCTTATAAGAATTTTAAAGTTTATTGAAGATGGATGTGAAATTTGCATTTCTGAATGGTGAGTTGGAAGAAGAAGTTTACATGGAACAACTAGAAGGATTTCAATTGTCAGATCAACCAGATATGGTCTATAGATTAAAGAAGGATTTATATGGATTGAAGCAAGCTCATAGAGCTTGGTATACAAGGTTGGATAGATATTTTATTCAACAAGGTTTCAAAAAGGTACGAAGATAGAAATATTTATTTCAAAATTGAAAATGACAAAATCTTGATAGTGGTTGTATATATTGATGATATTATATTTTGAGGAAATGAAGCAATGTACAAAATTTTTGTTGAAGAAATGCAAAAAAAGTTTGAGATGTCTATGTTTGGTGAGATGAATTTCTTTCTTAGGCTGCAAATATATCAAACAGAAAAAGGGATTTTTGTTTCACAATCAAAGTATGTAAAAGAAATGTTGAAGAAGTTTGGGATGGATGGTTCCAAACTGGTATGCACTCCTAAGGTGACATGTTGCAAATTGATTAAAGATGATGATTCACCTAAGGCTTATCAAAGAAAATAAAGATCTATGATTGGAGGACTGATGTATTTAATTGTTACTAGATTGGATATCATGCATGCATTTTTTCTTGTGGCTAGATTTCAAGAAGACCCTAAAGAAACACATGTTGCTGTAGTTAAGAGGATATTAATATATTTGAATGGAACTCTATATTATGGCTTGTGGTATCCTAGGGATACTGATTTTACACTAACTGCTTATACAAATGTAGATTGGGTAGGTTGTGTTGATGACAAAAAAAGTACAAGTGGTGGTGCATTATTTCTTGGTTGTAGATTGGTATCATGGTTAAGTAAAAAGAAAGATTTAGTTTCCTTATCCACTACAGAGGTTGAGTATATTGCTTCACACAAGTTTTGTGGATGGGACAAACATTGAAGGATATTAGAGTAATGTATGATGATCCCATTCCTATCTTCTGTGATAATACAAGTGTAATTAACATTTCAAAGAATCTAGTGATGCACTCAAGGACAAAGCACATACTAATAAGGTATCACTTTTTGAGAGAGAGGGTTGTGGATAATGAAGTAAAGCTTGAGCATGTACCTACAAAGGATCAGGTTGTCGACATATTTACTAAGGCTCTTCCTAAAGATACTTTTGAGTATCTCTGAGAAAAGTTAGAGGTTATTGCCCCTCCTTTCTTGAACTATATGCATATGGAGATGCATCAGTTTGGTGGGTCAATGGATCTATCTTCTTTTTGGATTGATGTTTGGTGGCTACCTCTCAAGGGGAGCAGGTAGTGTCACATGTTGTCATTGTAGAGTTGTTTGGGTGTACTCCTAAGGGGGAGAATTTTGTACTAGTAATACTCTTAATGTCAAAGGGGAAAAAAATGTAAAACATATTTTGCCTTTGCCATTGATGTCAAAGGGGTAGAAAGTAACATGTGAAAAATTTATCTACTTAGGGGGAAGAGAAAGTGAAATCATGAGAAAGTGTGTTTAGAGCTATTGTGTTGTCTTTGATGTTTTTCACAACATGTGTTGCCATCAATGACAAAGGGGGAGATTGTTGCAAGTATGAAGGTGTTGTCATTGATGTCAACTGGTTGATGTTGTCATTGATGTCATGGAAATAGGTTATTGATTGTATATGTCAAGGATATTGAGAAAATTGTAATAAAGAAGGTTTGCTAGTTTGCTCTGGGTTGTGCTTCGGGATATGTTTCTATGCTTGTGTGGTTCAGATATATTGTTCATGGTTATTGATGGTTTCTATATCCATAATTTGGGCTTCTGGATCTGTTGAGAAATTATGTCTCAACTTCCAGCTTGAAGCCCCACCCTTAATGTCTTGGCGTGGAAAAATGTTTATTTCGGCCTTTATTGCCATACCACGGCGGTTAAATCTTTTTCTGGTGGTGCTTGGCTTGGCGGTTACCGCCATACCGCAGCCAGCCAAAGGGCTGACCGCAATGGCCGCGGTAAGCCGCCTGCAGCTAGCTTGGCGGTTACTGCCATACCGTGGCCAACCAAAGGGCTGACTGCGGTGGCCGCCTGCGGTTGGCTTGGCGGTTACCGCCATACCGTGGCCAGCCATAGGGTTGACCGTAGTGGCTGCGGTAAGTCACCTGCGGCTTGGCCTGGCAGTTATCGTGGTACCTCGACCAGCCATAGGGTTGACCGGGGTGGCTATAGTAAAATCGCTAGCGGTCTAGCTTGGCGGTTACCGCCATACCGCGGCTAGCCAAAGGGCTGATCACGGTGGCCGCGGTAAGACCATCAGCGGTCCCTTTGACCACCTGCCGCCATACCGCAGGGTGATCATGAGAAGGCCGTGGTAGTACGATAAATGGCGAGCTCAGTATGCTTACCGCCATATCGTAGGGTGAGCTCGGGTGCACAACGGTAACGCAGTAGAGGCTATGGAAGAGCTCAGTGAGCTCGGTGACCTAGTTTGACTGAGTTGGACTTGGGTTAGAGCTTGACAGCGAATAAGGTGTTGACACGTGGCTCAGTGTCGTGTGATTATTGGCTAAAGGCCAATGAAGTAAATGTAGCGGTTGCAAGTCTACTCAAGGTGGCTTAACATAACCCAATTTGGGTGAAGACAGTTATGGCCTGGGTGGCTCGATGCAAGAAGATCGACATGGGTAGATCATTGGTGTGATTTGATCAAGGATGATTGTACTTTGTGATCGGCGGGTGTCTGACAAAATTGATTGCAATATATGACTTATGCAAGTCGTGTATGTGATTGCAAAAGAAATTAAGGAGAGTTCAAACTGTATGTTGTGTTGAGACAACATTGTAACAGTGAGAATTGGTGAGTGCTGCTGTGAGTTGAACAAAGAGGACTGTAAATTGTATGTAACCATTTTGTTACTGTAATACAATTAGTCCGGACTTTGTGTGCTGGGTTTTTTACCTGAAAAGGTTTTCCCATGTATATCTTGTGTCAACTATGAATGCTCCCCTTTGTATTATTATTTTTATTTGCATGTATTCATCTCAAGTGGTTTTAGAAGCTATTGGAACTAGTTTATGCTTTACTCCTCTGTTATATTAGTGTTAAGGGAATGTATTCCGCACTGTTGGGTCTCTAGATCCATACCTATTTTTCCCTTCAGGATCGTCGTACAGTGTGATATATTTTCACTAGTATGTGTACTATACTCTTTTGTGTATCTGGCTATGGTCCGGAGAAATGTAGTTACTCTGAATTTCTCTAAATTATGGTTTTAGGACTTGTGGTTCTGAAAATATGTTGATATGATCACGTTCAAGTTAGTTTGTTATTCAAAGAGATTGTACCGTGTTAAGGTTGCACGTGCTCAATTGTTTTATGTGTTTTACATAGGTATTGGCTGACCTTATGTTAAAAACTACTTACAAAGTTCATGGAAGCGTGTTGAGGCATGTTGAGACCTATTTAGGTCCTCACTAAGTGTGTGTTTGGTTCACCCTCATTCTAATTCCATCATAGAATGTTTTGGTGCCTGGTGGAACGTTTAAAAATTTCTTCATTTGTTCCACTTATTTCAAGTGTTTGTTATTCAGAGAGATTGGATCGTGTTAAGGTTGCATGTGCTCAATTGTTTTATGTGTTTTACGTGTTTTACACAAGTATTGGATGACCTTATGTTAAACACCACTTATGAAGTTCATGGAAGCATGTTGAGGCATGTTGGGACCTATTTAGGTCCTCACTAAGTGTGTGTTTGGGTCACCCTCATTCCAATTCCATCATAGAACGCTTGGTGGAACCTTTACAAATTTGTTCAATTGTTCCACTTATTTCAAGCCTCTATGATCTTATCTAGTTCGCTGGTTAGGGTTGTAGGTCTAGGGTTTAGGGGTTATCTTTCATTCATTCAAAGAAACCTAGACTTTACCTTTATTCCTTATATTTTAAAGTTGAATTGTTATCACCAGTTCCCAATCACATTAGTTTGGACTTATGTCTTGAATTCATCCAGTTTATTGACCCCTTTCCCTAGTCTTGTCGGTCATTTCATTGTTGGGAAAAATTATGTGTAAAAGTTTTAAAGGGTTTAATATTATATCGGTTGTCAAAAGTCTTGACCCTAAGTTTATGTTCTCCTTCTCTCGTCGACCTAGCCAAGTCCCCCTTTTAAGTTACCAACATTTTGCATGTGCATATTTGAGATTTTAATAGAGACGGTTGGATCGTTTGATTGCATCTTGACCATTCCTTTCTCCCCTGCAACATTTTAATATTCATTAAAAAATGGTAGTGGGATAGTGGACGGGTAGCACACGTCCTCTTCCAAGGCGTGGCCCATCATCCTTCGAAAGCGATGAAAACTTGGCTTTAGTTGATCAACGGTTGTGATAAGATGTCGCGAGTTAATTATGACCGTTCCCCACTATCCCATAGACACTTACCAACATCTCTCATCTCTCAGCAGGGAAGTGGGGAGGCACCACATGGCGCAATCTAGGCTGTCATCAAAACTATAATGAGACCTGAAATATTTTTACAAATATTTCAACATGATGTTAAGGGACATTAACTCCCAAGCTACTAAAGGGACTCATTTGAGCACATGAATAAATACAAAGAGAGATGTTATAATCCTGGCCATTCATTAGATATGAAGAATATGCATGTAGGCAAATGGTTTGAAAGGTAAAGGGCACATAAGTTGGAGGTGCCAGATTTGATCTAGGCCACTCCTCGCTCCCTCACTACCATAAGATGTGCATGGGTTAAACCCAACGGGCAAGTGGGTGACTGATGCATGGACACCTTCGAGGCTCATGGAGATAGTGGATCCCACGAGATGACATGGAAATAAATCCACATGGCACAATATGATTGGTCAACATAAATTTTCATCTACGATTGAGTTTTCAAACTTGTTTAACTTGATCTAAGTTGTTCATTAGACCATCTTTTTACAAGATCAATGGCTAGAATTTGAAGTTTGAGATTGAGGCTAAGTGATCCATTCTGGTTCACGCGAGCAAACAGTAATGGCGGATAATATGTTGAACTACCAAATTGGTCTACTTATATCCATAAAAAACTTTTTTTAAAGCATAATTGCAATTTACTAAAACATTCAATGCAACTAAGGATTTCTTGCTGCTCATTCAAGCTTGTTTGACATCTAGAATTAAGGTTTTCAAAGCGTCTACAAAATAGTAAGTAAAATTGATATCCTGTATTTCAATTGCTTGCAAATTTGCTGAGAGTGCTCACTTTTCCATTTTGTCAATTGAGTTCCTAGTTTGCTTGCATTTCTTTTAAGGTTTGATGTTCAATTTGAATGATAAGTTTGTTAAGTCTTACTGTTTCCTTGTGTCAAACCCATGCTCTAGTCATAAGCTTCTAGTTTTTTGTGAAGTAAAACCCTAATTTTCAAGAAACCCTATTACCATGGCACCTCCACAAACCCAAACTTCAAAATCAGAAGATAAGAAAAGGCCCTTTTCCCAGGACCTCACTGACAAATTAAAACCATCAACATCTGATAAACCCAAGGGTCAATTATTGTTCTAAGGCACTCAAATTGTAGATGATCTCATTAAAAAACAATGTACTATCAAAGATGTCGCATTACCATACATTGGATGGGCACAATTCAACTACTGGTTTGACAACAAAAATTGTGGTATACCTATTGGTAACCCTTGGAGACTGGACATGGGTAAATTGGTAGTACCTAATGTCTACATGGATGTTGACCTTTTGAGAATAGTGGTAGAAAATTATGACCCAATCTATAGGACTGTAAGAACCTATGATGGCATTGAGATGGTAAAGGTTACCAGGGAAGAAATAGCCAAGGTTTTCAACCTAACTGAGTGGAGTGAAGACATGGTTAAGATTGATGAGAAGGAATTGAGAGCTGAATATGAGAAGATTAGGCCAACCTTCGAGATCTCAGTATTACAATATTTTATAGCATCTGTAAAGGGAAAAGGGAAAGTCATTCTAGGCCCATCTGATAAAGAGCCTTTCCCTATAAATTACTTTATGACATATTTCCAAAGGATATTTTATTCCCTATGCCAAATCTTAGGGTTTGACCCATCTACAATCATGCCCATGGCAAAGATGTATATGGCTACCCATATTCAACATCCCACTTGTAGTACCCTCTATGAATTTGCATCATACTTGGCCAAAAGGATACATGAGGGCTTGATTGCATTAAAGAATGAAAAGGATGGGGTAAGATTCCGGTGGTATTCATTGTTCATGCATATGTTTTTGTACAAGGGATCTACTTTCTTTGGTAAGGATATGACATTGGTCCGAAAGGAGGGTGATATTGATTTTCCTGTACAATGTTGAACCAGACTCTTGGATAGGAATGATCACAAGTCTAGTTTTGTGGTGGTTGATAATATTTTTGCTTCAAAACTAAGGAGGGCCCTAATTATGAATATGTTAAGGATCCCTGCAACACTACATGATTTCTTGAGGCCGAAAGATAGGAGGCTTGATATGAACATTGAGCACAATTGGGGAGATGTGATTCCCTACCCAAGCTATACAATTCTTAGAGTTTATGGCACAAATGATGCACCCATATACTCCCAAGGGATGTGCCTTTAAGGTTTGGTTTTCTTGAAGTGATGTGGCAATTTGGAGACATTGAGGATAATCATCTGTAGAATCAGAGGAAGGGAACCCTTTTTCCTGCATACACTATTTTTTTTGAATTTTTCATGAAAGAGGGAGGTTGGAGATTTTTTTTTGATGTACTCAAAACACTTGAGATGAAGAGGGTCAAAGCAAGGAATCATGATCCTGAGGGTTTTATGGCAGGACTAAAGACCATGATCAGAAGCTCTAAATTCATCCATGATTTCTTCTTTCCTAAGGATGAAATCAAAATATTTTTGATTTCCAAATACAAGATAGGAAAATGAATTGGATTGCTTTCAACAAGTTGGAAAAGGAAATGCAGTCAAAGGATCCATAGTTTTTAGCTCTTCGAGATATCAAGGATAAAATCTAGAGGATTGAATATTTATTTCAAAATTTTGAGTAGGTAGTTGGAAAATTTAAAGAAGAAAGGATAATTCAAGACAAGGGGAAGGTTGTGGTAGGAGAGGAACAAGACAAGGGGAAGGCCCCTAAGGTGGAAGAGAAACCTACCTACCAACCCCTAAAGAGAGTATTAGTATTTACAAGGAGGAAGGACAAAGTGAAGGAAAATCAAACAGTAACCACCTCTTCTCAATAAGAGGGGTAAATAGTGCCTTTACTAGCACATGAATTTCCACCATTGTCTCCCCCAAGGTCTACTGTCCCACAAGTTATTTAATTCGATTCACCACCAAGGGTATCATTGCCACTAAGGCAACCACCTCCAAAGAAACAAAAGGTAGAATCAAGTGGTTTTATGGATTATCCTAAAGACTATAAGGATGACACTATTGTCATTGAAGAGGAAATGCAACAGGGTATGCCTTCTCCCCCTAGGGAGATAGTACCACAAGAAATGGGCCTCAGATTGAGCAAGTGATGCAGAGTCAAGAGGCTCAAACTCATTCAAAGTGATAAATTTCCTTCAAGAGGAATATAAAAAGATTAAAATGACTTATGAGAGCAATTCAAACAATCCCCAAAGCTTGACAACAGTCAGAAACATGATTTCTCATTTTCACCTTGTAACCTAATAGTAGTGCATAATCAATTTTTGGCCTTTAACTACCATGATTTACAAAACACTTGATAATAATAAAGTGGATTTAGATACCCATTTTAGAGTTGTACAACATATATTTTAACTAGACACAAGTCCTTTGGACCAAACCCCTAAAATCATCACTCCTACGCTGACCCAATTAGGTTGATTAGGCTTAAATTACAAAGCAACATACCCTTAGACTCAACAAAGACACCTAAAAACTTTGGGAAACATTTCTCATGGCTTCAAATCTCTAAATCCACAATTAACTCCCAGGGTTGACCCATCTAACATAACAAACCACAAAACCCTTGATTTCTAGCCAAACCAAGAGGGTTTATTGAAAGTCCCACTTGCACAACTCCCCTGATCATGCCACCAACTCAGACACTTGTATTTTGACCCCAATATTCTTACAAGTTGAATAAAATTCCCCACTCACATTGATTTTATCAAACCCTAGACCCAAAGCTCCATTTTCATGTATTTTCCTTAACAAAATCAATCAAGATAGCAGGCCTATCTCTCTCATTCTTTCTCCAAAACTCTATTCATGTAACCTAATCCCTATTCAGACTCCCTAGGGCTCATTTCACTTGTTACAATTGATATAGTCGGTGTAAGGGCCCTTAATACATGATCTTTTATTACAAAACCCCAAACAGGGTACCCCCGACCTGCTACATGGAAACAAGAATTCCTACCAAAAAACATAATGAATCTCCTTCAAAACTATTCCAAGAGATTTTTAACACATGCAACCACAAGGTAAAAATTAATTACATGGAACAATCAAACTGTACAGGCTCATATAGGCTTGCAAATGTCAAGAAACTTAGAAAATTAAATGAAAACTCAAAAATTTCTTATTGTCGGTTCTTCAAAACTTCAGGCCAGCCTTACAAATAATTTTTTATGCCTTTTTACAAGCTTCTCCATCTCCAACCATCAACTAACTACCTCTCAACATAATTTTAAACTCCTAATGACCATTGCTTTACAAATTTGTTGCATTTATGCAACTCACAAATTTGGCATTTCCAAGTTTTAACTCTTAATTGCTTCCTAATCCCCTAGACCTTCTTAATTGACTTCCTAGGCATCTAAAACATTAGTGATGGTCTAGTTAGACCTTATTAGAGTCAAAACATGACCTTATGCATGAAAAACAACCTTAATCTACCTAGACCCCCATTTGTCATCATTGACAATCTCTTAACATGTTTGACACCATTTACATTAAGCATGGTCTTTTTAGACCTTATTCAATGCATGAAAATCCAAATCCTAAAGTTTACTCCTTAACGTCATGATGTGACCTATCTTTTTGAATGGTGCTCCTGCACCATACACCCCACCACAACATTTTTCCCAGTCCCTTGGGAAGATGTTTATAGTTTGTTCACCTTCATCTCTTTGGTCTTCATGCTTGCCTTTGTCTGGTTCAACTTGCTTTAGATTGTCACTGTCCAAGACACCCTTGACCCTGTCTATTTTTTCTCCCTGTTCCATACTATCAGACATATCTGTGAGGTGGTTGACAACCTTCCCATCCCCACATTCTACTGTTACACTGTCCTCTTCCTCTACTTCCAACCTCTTATCTACCATGCTCACCTCTACCTTCTAACCATGCTTGGATCCTTGTCTAAAGTCACTATCAACTATATCTGTGTATCTACCAGTCATCACAAAACTTGCAACTACACCTCTACCCATCTCTGTACTCTCATCCACTACCTTGTTATTTGCATCGACCTCAATTATACCATCCATTAACTATCCTTTTGATTCTATTATGGGTATAGGACATATGACTCTCCCTATCAATATTTTATCATTGGTTTCTTCCCCTTTCACAGGCTTATTAAATTTCATCTACTCAATATCAGATTGAGATATATTACTGTTTAGTTTCTTCTGCCACACAAAAGCATTTGTTTTCCCCTCTATCTGCACATTACCTTTATCCTTGCCATCATTCCTTGGCATCTTTCCTGCTGTCCCAACATCATTGACATGCTCCACACCTGCAAACATGTTACCTTTGTTGTCCTCAAGCCGTAAAGGCTCCTTCTTTCCAAGAATCACCACTTCAGACTTACCTTTCTCCTTCTCTTTTCCCTGCAAATGGGCTAGTTTAAGACTTTGATCATCCTTCCAAATGGTATAGGTGTTTTCCCAACCATCATACATGGACCTTCTATCACATTGCCATGGCCTCCCCAAGAGCACATGGCAATAATCCATTGGCAATATATCACATAAGACTTTATCCTTATACTCGCCAATCTGGAAATCCACATAGGCTTGCTCATTCACCACTAAGGTTTGACTATCATTCACCCAAGAAATTTTTTAAGGTCCTACATGAGGTATCTTTTCTAGAGTCAGCTTATCTACCATCTCCCTAGACACCATATTATCTTGAGAACCAGAATCAATGAAAACTTGACATACCTTACCTCTACATTTACATGAAGTTCTGAATAGACTCCTTCTTTGGCTCATATCTTCCTCCTTAGGTGCATGCAACAAAGTCCTTACCATAAGTGCTTCTCCCTCTTCTGGATCAATAGATTTGCTTAAAATCTCACATTCTTCTTCTTGGACTAGTTGTGTTCTTCTCTCACTCCTTATATCACCTCTTGATATTGAACCTTGACCTTGAGGACACTTGAAAAACGGGTGTCCAAACTCTTGACAATTGTAGCATCTCCCTGAAAAATTGTTTGCATTTCTTCCTCCACCAAATCTGCCTCTTGAACCTCTCCATCCACCTCTGAAATCATATTGGTCTTCCTCCTTCTTGGTATCTCCTTGATTCTCATTGTTTTTCTTTGAACTGGGGAAGGATCCTCTACCTCTTCCTGCCTTATCTTGTCTCCTCTTTAGTTTTTCTTCTGGCCTCATTGCCATTTGAAAGCATTGTTCAACTAATTTTGGTACCATCAAATTAATCTCATCCTGAATGTTATATCTTAGACCATTCAAGTACCTAGCAATTGTTTCTTCCTCATCTTCTTCACGTTTAGTTCTTATGCTTAGCCTATAGAATTCTTTAGTATATGATTGCACATCTAGTTCCTTTTGTCTAAGATTTTGCAACTTTGTAAGAAATTGAACATTATAATCAGAAGGAAGAAATTTACGTTTGATTTTTGTCTTCATTTTCTCCCAAGAAGTGATCTTTCTTTTCCCTTGCTTTTTCCTTTCCTCTTGCACAAAATTCCACCATACCAAAGCATGTCCTGTCAATTTTGTTTTTACCCTCTTCACCTTATGCCCTTCATCAATCTCTTCACTATCAAAATAGTTCTCCATGGCTCCAATCCAATCCAGGAGCTCTTCACTATTGAGTTTGCCTCCATACATAAGTACATCCATTTTTCCATGTACATCCTTCTTCGTAGCATTCGAAAGATTCATTGTTCTCACATCTTCTGGATCCATCTCCTCTTCTTCACTAGAGGTCTCTTCCTCTTCAGAATCACTTTCTTCCAAAAGAACCCTACCTTTAGCTTTTATCTCAGTAATCTCCTGCTTCAGGGCTTCTATTTCTTTGTCATGATTTTAAATCTTCCTTGCAACAACATTCCCTTTAGGAGGCATTTTGATTCCTCCAATTACCTTCTTCTTCTTACACACAAAATTCAACCTTGCTTTCACAAAAGACCTACTCCCTTGCTCTGATAGCACTTTGATGCAGAGTCAGGAGGCTCAAACTCATTCAAAGTGACAAATTTAATTCAAGAGGCATCTAACAAGATTAAAATGACTTATTAGAGCAATTCAAACAATCCTCAAAGCTTGAAAACAATCAGAAACATGAGTTCTCACTTTCACCCATGTAACCTAGTAGTAGTGCAGACTCAGTTTTTGGCCTTTAACTCCCATGCTTTACAAAAAACTTGACAATAAAAAAGTGGATTTAGATACCCATTTTATATTTTTACAACATATCTTTTAACTAGACACAAGTTCTTTGGACCAAACCCCTAAAATCATCACTCCTACTCTGACCCAATTAGGCTGATTAGGCTTAAATTACAAAGTAGCATACCCTTAGACTCAACACAGACACCTAAAAACTTGGGGAATAATTTATCATTCCTTCAAACCTCTAAATCCACAATTAACTCCCATGGTTGATCCATCTAACATATAAAACCACAAAACCCTTGATTTCTAGCCAAACCAAGAGGGTTTATTAAAAGTCCCACTTGCACAACTCCCCTGATCATGCCATAGACTCAAAAACTTGTATTTTGACCCCAATATTCTTACAAGTTGAAGAAAATTCCCCTCATATTAATTTTATCAAACCCTAGACCCAAAGCTCCATTTTCATGTATTTTCCTTAACAAAATCAATTAGGACAACAGGCCTATCTCTCTCATTCTTTCTCCACAACTCCATTCATGCAAACTACTCCCTATTTAGACTACCTAGGGACCATTACACTTGTTATAGTTGATGCAGTCGGTGTAAGGGCCCTTAATACATGATTTTTGATTATAAAACCCCAAACAGGGTACCCCCGACCTGCGACAGGGAAACAAGAATTCCTACCACAAAACATAATGAATCTCCTTAAAACCCATTCCAAGAGATTATTAACACATGCCACCACAAGGTAAAAATTAATTACATGGAACAATCAAACTGTATGGGCTTGTACAGGTCTGCAAATGTCAAGAACTTAGAAAATTAAATGAAAACTCAAAAATTTCTTATTGTCAGTTCTTCAAAACTTCAGGCCAGCCTTACAAATGATTTGTTATGCCTTTTTAAAGAATTCTCCATCTCCAACCATCAAATAACTACCTCTCAACAAAATTTTAAACTCCTAATGACCGTTGCTTTACAAATTTGTTGCATTTATGCAACTCACAAATTTGGCATTTTCAAGTTTTAACTCTTAACTGCTTCCTAATCCCCTAGACCTTCTTAATTGACTTCCTAGGCATCTAAAAAATTAGTGATGGTCTAGTTAGACCTTATTAGAGTCAAAACATGACCTTATGCATGAAAAACAACATTAATCTACCTAGACCCCATTTTTCATCATTGACAACCTCTTAACATGTTTGACACCATTTACATTAAGCATGGTATTTTTAGACCTTATTCAATGCATGAAAATACAAATCCTAAAGTTTACTCCTTAAGGTCATGATGCAACCTATCTTATTGAATGGTTCTCTTGCACCAGCAAGGTGGACCTAACTGGTATGAACAATACTGATGATGTGAGAGAAGAGGCATGCAATAAGTTTATGGATTATGATTCATTTGTCAATTCATCCGCTTTCATGGAGTTTGCATGGAGATCCAAGAGGGAATAATACATTAAAAACATTGCTAAGAAGAGAAGATTAAACCCTCAATTTCCTGACAAAATCATTGAGGCCCAAGTTAGACAAGAATGAGGGAAATTTTTCAAGGAATCACAACACAACAAGGAAATCGACTCCATTTCCTAGGTAAAGGCATTGGTCTGGGTTTTGTATTTGTGATGTAATTTCTTGATCATTCATCAACAAAACAAACTCCTAATTGAGTTTCTTATTGAATTTTAATTGTTAAATGATTTATAGTGAATTAATCATTCTCTGCTCTAGATGTCAAATGTGTAAAGAATCTACCAAATTCTTGAAATATTTCATCTATTGAGCTTATGTTGTGAGAATTTATCTTTTTTTTACAATGTGCTTAGTTATTAGGTGCATGAATCCATAGGTACATTGTGGGATCACCCTCTTGGGTTTTACAGAGCCCAAAGTGTAGGAGGAAAGCATTGTTGCTTTCACTCGTTCACTGGGAAATCTCTTTAGGTTGCTAAGAATTGGAAATGGTAATTCCATATGCTTCTTTGAAGACCAAATTGGTTCTTGAAAAACAACCAACAATGCCGATCGAATTTAAATTTGTAAATACAAATGATCTATGGCTGACCTTGGATGTGTTTCAAGGTTGTAGAAGGTATAAGTACAAGCTGAGATGTTTGTGAAAGATGAATGCAATAGCAAGATAGATGTGAGATAGATGCAAAATAGTGTGTGTGTGATTCGAGTTTGGGAAGATCAATGTGAAATTTAATTGTCAAGTTTCTGAAGGCTATGAGCTGAAGGTGTACTCTATCATTCAAGCATGCTTGCAAGTGTGTGAGTGAAATTTGGTGGAAATCTCTGTTGCATTGAGATTGTTTTCTCTTTGTAACAAATCTCTTCTATCTTCTTTATAATTCTGTGGCAGTGAGCCCTTCGAGCAGTTAACCCTCATTGGACAATGAGGCTTGATTTGGACAAGTAAGTCCTATTTTGGTAGCGAGCCTTTGTATTTGGTTATGGAATTCTTTATAATTGTTAGCTAATCCTCATCATGGTGTTTTCCTCATTGGGTTTTCCATGTAAATTTGGTGTTGTTGTGTGTATGGTTTTGCTTCTTTCAGTTTCTACTTTTATAGTTAATGATTAATCACATTAACAGAGTAAAGGATTTGTGAATGGTAATTGATCTAACTTCTGGTGGAAGTTTTAAAGTTTAAAATTGTTACAACTGATTCATCCCCCCTCTTAGTTGTCTTGTTCAACATCCTCTTCCATAGATCCTTCATCCTTTAATCTTATGGTTGACCCCTCATGGTGTCTACCTCCTCTCTTGTCACTTATAATGTAACCCCTACCTATTATGTTCATATCTCTAGTGTTATTGCCACTTCTTTCACCATAATACCAATTACCTCACACTCTACTATAACTATTTGTAATAGAATAATGATCTTAACAATACCAATTTTAAATATAGAACTTACAAAGAGAAATAAAATCAATTTTAGCACATGATCATAAGTACTTAAAATCATTATATATATATATGTGTGTGTGTGTGTGTGTGTAGAGAAAGAAACGAGATCCTAGATCCAACAAGTAGATAAACTAGGATCAACTCTTTTCACTTTCCCTCTATATTTGAACACAAACCAACTAGGGTTTGATGATTGAATAGCTACCATAAGGGAGATCCAATCTCTTAGGGTTTGGTTCTCTTGAGTTGCAAAGATGGAATTTTTTATGTGTGTTTTAACAAGCCTATTTGACATAAACCCTAAATCTGAAAAATGTAATTTATCGCACAAATAAAAACTGAAACTGTCAAAATAATTACAGATCTACAAATGAGATACATAGAGGAACTTGATTTTTAAAATTAGGCCTAAATTGGAGGGAAAATGGCAGTGGTGTACTTATCTAGAGATGCTAATTTTTTAGGATTTGAAAACTCTAAAATGTAGGTTATAGTTTGCCCTATGTTTCTTGTGACTTGCTCTTGATGAAACTTCTAGATCTCTTGCGCACATAAAAAGAAGGGGAAAGGTTGTGCTATACAAGGGCTTGCCTAAGTAAAATCCTGTTTTGGTGTATCCACCTCCACGTGCAACAAATGATGATGATCAAGAGGGCATTCCCTAGGTTGGACATAGGCTAAAACAATAATTGATTGAAATGGTAAAATAAATGAAAATGTTACCTTGGTATGAAATGTCTATTGAAGTGATGTCCACACCACGTGTTGCCACCAAAGGTTGTTTGATGGATGCTTGAATGACTTGAAGACCTGCAATATGTTAGTCCATAAAATATAATAGATTTTTGTAGCTATCATGTAGAGGATAACTCACACATCTTCATAATAATGGCATGATTGGTCATAGTAGCTCCTTGTTCATAATTGCTTCCTTCTTTCTAATGTCTTGTAAAAATGATCTTGATTGATGAAAGTTCTATAAAATACTGCTTATTATGCCCTTGAATTGCCTTAAATGATTTTAATATCAAAAGAAAATTTTAATATCAAAATATGAAAAAAATTAACTCTTTAGGTGACCCAAATATCTCTATCAGGGCTATGGACATATGGCTAGCGGTAGAGCTATGTTTGGAGGGAATCACAGAGATAACCTTGTTGGGGCTATGGAAGCTTGACTGGAAACAAGGAAATATCCAAGGTTATCTTAAAAGGTAACATCAACTATGTAGTTCGATGCAAGTATCCACTAGGATTTGATTTTGTTATAAAAAAGAATGAATTACAAGCACACACTTAAGCCCAGTAAAATCCATTTTTCTTATGTTGAGTAAAGTGGAGATGATTCTGAAATGATATGTTGACAAACCATAATTACGAATGATACAATATTTTGGAACATTGTTGTCATTTCCATAATTCATATTATTATTTTTTGATTGGTCTTGTTGGTTACTAATTTTTGTGTAGTCTCACAACTTGCCCCATTTTTCCCCTCACAAAATGGGGATCCATTTTTTTTTCTTTCTTGCGTGATTTTGGTTGAGAGGAAACAAAAAAATCATGTCATGATTGGTGAGGTCTAAGAACATTAACTAGAAATTAAGATGGTACTTAAAGTAGAAATAAGGAGTTTCAAAGGAAAATAACCTTTTGCCATAAATTTCTAGTCTCAAAGAACCAGAGATTATTCATTATCATGTTTTGTGTTATCCAATTGCTTTGTGTCCTAGAGAAAATTCATACCTGAAGGGAGATTTTTTCCCAACAAGGATCCTCCAGATCTATTGCTATGTGCGAGATGTCAAGGTCGAAACCCATAAGCCAGATGTAAAAGGTTTTAATGCATTACATGTACTTACTCATCACAAGAGTTGGACTCGACCAAAGATTTATAAACAATTAAATTAGGTTTTAATCACAATGAAAACTCGATAGGAAGTTTCATACCCATTTGTGAGTAAATTTGTCAGAAGGTCTCAAAAATTAAACATAAATCACTTCTCAATCAAATTAAATTTTTGGTCCTTACTCTTTGTTGAAACCTACCAAAATGATTAACTGTTATTTGGATGATTAAGGCATGAAAACCTAAAACCTCGTCATTAATGACTAACCCCCACTCATTGTATATACTCAAAGAATTTAATGAACAATGTCTAGTTAACAAAAACAAAGGTGGTGAAGGTATTGTAGTGCCATTTAGTAAGCATTGTTGCACCTAGAAAAAGTTTGTAGCTTGTTCAAAAAGACAAGTACAAACAATTTGCAAAAGCTTGTGAAACCTAGAAAGGTAAAGAAGGAAAAATTTGCAGTCTGAGGAGGTATTATTATTACCAAATTCTCTTTAGAGCTTACAAACACTCTCGGCCAAACCAAGTATGTTCAAACCAAGCTATGGTAATTTTCATGTATCTTATGACCAATAATCATTAAAGATTGTTTGAAGCTTTGTTGGTAAGAAAGCATTGTCATTTTTATGGTAATGGTTTAATGAAAGTAAACATTGGGTGAATTTAAAATTGTCTGCAAACAGTTGGGTAAAATGCTAAATATCTAAAAGGGAGGGTAGAGAAAAGGAAATTAACCCTAACTCACGTACCAATTTCATGTCTATAAATATGTAGAGTTAATATAGCATGGGTACAGAAAAGAGAATAAACAAGGATGAATTCGAGTTTCCTTGCTCCCAAATCATTCTGACTTATGGGATGATAGTTGATACCCACTTGGGTAACTTTAATATATATGATTTCATGGAAAGATTACAACAACCCAATACAACACAATGGTCACAAAGTATCATTACAAATGACTGATACATAAACAAATTTTTTGCAAGCTATGGAGGCTTTTGAACTAGTTCTAGAATGTATTCAAAATTATGATCCTACCAAAAAAATTATTGTGAAGGAAGGTAGGGTATATTCCAACCTAACCCTTGACGGTATCGCATGGAAATTGGGATTCCCATTTTTCTAAGAATGAGTCCATTAGAAATGAAAGAGTCTACTAAGGCATATGTAAGCATGGAAGAGCATGCCAAAATGATAATGTTAACAATATGGTTTAAAGATAAGGAAAGATCAAAACCCATATCCAAGGTGCCTAAGACTATTATGAGGTTTGATTTTATTGACGAGACACATGATATTGTCACACTATTAAACAATATAGATATAAATAAAGATTCCAATAGATTCAACACCTAGATGTATGAAATTATTAGACACATAGGGAATGGTACAACCAAAATCCACTAGTCTAAAGCCATTAGTGACACTCTATATGAAAGGATGAGTACATTTAAAACACCAAGTACATTATATATGTCTTCCCACATCATATACTCATGTGAAATAAAGGCAAAAATCCAATGTTTGAACAATATTGGAACCCTTGGGGTTATTCCAAGAAAAAAGTTGGTTTATGAGCATTTCCCATAAATAATATCTCAATGATACTTGAGGAGTTATAGAAGGATTAATGATGTGTTTGTGATGAAAGTAATCCAAACCATGAAGGATGAAAAAGCTAAGCGAGTGTCTCTAGAGGCACAATGAGTCATAAAAAATTATTGGTGTTGGTATATATAGTTTCCTAAGTTCACATATATAAGAATTAAAGGGTTTCTACTTATCAATACATGTTATTGAAATATCATATAAACAATATACTACTACTAGAGTTTTCCAGGAAAATAATGGAGTCTCATGATGCCTTCTTGTAGATCCATAAGAAGGGACACGTTAGATTCCCTATTGTTATGAGAAATTACAAATATAACACAACTCATAATGCTGAGTTGGTAGAGAATGAGCTACTAATGCATGGGTTGGAGGAATTCATATTGAGAAGGTCTAACTACAACCCAAGAGAAAGGTTGGCCAAGAAATTGGACATAAAACTTTCCTATGTATTGCACAAAATATTATTGGATGGATTGCAGTGATGAGTATGAGGTAATATTAAGAGCTTATCAGAGGTTAACACTAGGTCAAATGCTCACAATAGGAATACTAAGAGTGTGTTGAATCCTATATACGACTCATTTAGGGTTTTTTATCAACTCATATAAGACCTAGAAAAGAAGGAGCCCTAAGTGATGTTCCAAAACAACTAATTAAGGATACTAAGAGTGTGTTAAATCCTATATACGAATCACATAGGGTTTTTTAATCAACTGATATGAGACCTAGACTAGAAGGAGCCCTAAGTGACATCATTAGATGAGATAACCAAGCCAGTCATTGAATTTAACCAAATCTAGATTGAGAGGGATATCTTAAGGTTGAAGGATGAAGGGATATCCATCACACATCCACCAACAAGAAAGAAAAAATAGAAAATAGGTGACATGGGATATGATGATATTTTGAAAAAGAGAAGGAAAGTTATTAAAGCGAGAGCTCTAGATGAGATCCAAAAAAAGGATACTGAAAACCCAAGTGTGGGAGTTTTAGGGGTGTCACAATTGGAGGATTCCAATAGGGAGGTTAGGGTAGTACCTACTAATTTGATAAGTCAAGAAAGAGAGACCCTTGCATCATCAAAGATACTGTAGGCTGAACCCTTTACCCCATAAGAAATAGGTATAAGACAACAAGGACATGTTTGGACCAAGGTACCAGCCTTATAGTCTATGGAAATCATTTTTGCATTCCCAACATCAGTGGGAACATCTATAGTGAGACAACTCATGGGGGAAAACTATTCGCTTGTTGCAAGTATGTGTAATTGGTTTTGTCATTGATCTCAATAGGCTTATGTTTTTGTTATTATTAATTTCAATTGGTGATGGTTGAGAAGTTTTTATGATGCTTTGACTAGTTGCATTATTTTTTCTTTGGTAAGTGCTACTGGTGTCAACCTCTAGTTTTTCTTTGATAAGATTTTGTTTGTGGATGTTGTCTGGTTGTATTTGGTTTGGTGATGATGAAAAATTGGTGAATATGATGAGAATGTGTTTTTGGTGCTTGGTTTCCAAGTGCTTTTGAGAAAATTTGACTAAAAGAGGAAACCATTTGTTGTAGAGATGTTCTGGTATACAAAGTAGTGTTCTAGTTTTGCTCCACATTTCTTTTGTGTTGAAGATCTACTTATGCAATTTGGATATGTTGATCAGAGGTTTTGTATCTTGAATTTCTTGGCTTGGGTCATCATGTAGAAATTGTGTTCACCAAAGTGTGAACTGTGTTGCAGTGTTGTTTGGGAGAAATGGTTTTGCTCTACATTTCTCTATAGTTTGTGTTCTAGTCTTGTAGTTTTGGAAGTGTGTTGATAAGATTCATATGTATCTTCAGTTGAAGTTTCTCATGGTTTGGTGCTCTAAGATATGATTTATTGAGTTATAGTGTGTGGAAGATTATTTGGGTCTATAGGATGAGTTTTTCTTTAGGTGAAAGTTGTTGCGAAGGAATTTATTAGATTTCAAGGTGTTTGTAGAAAATTCCTGATTGTGTTTAAGTGTTGTGTGTGGTTTGTCTTTGGATTTGAGGAAGTGTGTACTTAAATTTTAATGGTGCTTACACAAGTTCATTCGACCTTAGGTGTTTACACTAATTGTGAATTTTCTTTGGTGATTATAGAAGTGTGGCATGGTGTATATGTATGATTTGGGTCTGAGTTAAGATGTGGTGTGGTCTTCTTTCATTTCTTTCCACCATGGGAATGCTTATTTCTGACCTAATTTGAATTTTCATGGTTGAGGTGCATATACGACCTTGGAGAATGTTTTCAAGGTTGAAGAAAGTATAAATAAGCATTGTGTTGATGGAGAATAGAAGTGTAGTGTGTGTGATGTGAATTGTAGAGTTGTGAAGTGTGAATTTGTGAAGTGTAGTATGAGCTTTAATGAGTTAGACTATTGGAAGTAGTGAGAAGGTGTCTACAATCTTCAGAAATGCTACGAATGTGTTGGTAATGCTATGGTGGAGTTCTTTGATGCATTGACATAGATTTCTCAATGTGACATTCTTCTTTTCTGTAATATGGTAGTGATCCCTTCTTTCTTTTGGGTAGTGTTCCCTCTAGTAGCGAGCCTATTGTATTGCAATTACTTTGTATTGTGAGCTAATCCTGATTGTGGTTTTTCCCTTCTTGGTTTTTCCACTCAAATCTGGTATTCTATTATGCATGGTGTTGATGTGTTTCAATTTCTGTTATATGATAAATCATTCAAATAAATTAATGGTTAATTAAGTTGATGTGGATTTGAATGTTTATGGGCTTTGAAGTTTTAATGTACAATTGATTTAACCCCCCCTCTCAGTTGTCTTGTGTATTCAAAAATTGGTATCAAAGCAAGTTTCCTTAGAAGAAAACTTAATTGTTTTAGGTAGATCTAGGATGGTGCATGAGAGAGATGCTCCTCTATTTGATGATCAGATTATGCATTAATGAAGACAAGGATGGAAGGTTTTCTGGTATCCATTGGATATGGGGTTTGGAAGTCTATTGTGACTGAATACACTGTGCTTAAAAATGGTCTGACTACTGATCATGAGATTTAGGCCTATGAGAACAATTGGAAAGAAAGGTATGCCCTTTTGAGTGGTCTTTCTAATACCAAACTTGTGAAAGTTATGAATCTTAAAACTACTAATGAGATTTGGGAAAAGTTGGAAAGCATTTATGAAGGAGATGATAAGGTCAAGCAAGATAAGATGTAGAATATAAAGACCATGTTTGAAAACATGCAGATGTCAGAAGATGAAAAAATTACAAGCTACATGCAGATGTCAGAAGATGAAAAAATTACAAGCTACATGCAGAAAGTGGATGAAGTTGTCAACTCCATCAGAGGACTTGGTGAAAATATTGAAGATGACGAGGTGGTAAAGAAGGTACTGAGAACTCTAGCTAAAACTTATAGTCTTAAGGTTTATTCTATTGAGGAATTTCAAAATCTAAATAATTACTCTAGAGATCAACTACTTGGCACTTTAACTGCTTTTGAATTAAGAGAGTTTGGTTCAAGTAATTCAAAAAATGAGTTTGCTTTTAAGACTAGGAACTCATAAAAGACCAAAGAATCAAATTGGGAGGATCCTAATGATGTTGAAGTAAAATTTGTGAGGAGAATGAAAAATGGTACTGGGTAAATATAGAGGTAAGTTACCTTTCAAATGTTTTAGTAGTGGAATGATAGGTCATTATACTTCAATAAGTCCAAACATAGCTCTGAATGACAAGAACAAAGAAAACAAAGGTAAAAAAATTAAGAAAAGTTATTATATTAGAGAAGATGCTAGTATATCTGATGATGAATCAGACTATGGAGATAATGAGGATAGTGAATGCTTGTTCATGGATATGAAATTTGAATCTAACTCTGCTAAATCTAAGAGATGTATGAAGGAAAGTGATTTAAAAGCAAGACATAATGTTATGGTGACTAATTTTTATGCTAGAGAGTAGAAGAACTTCTAGATTGTTGATAGCAGATGCTCAAATCATATTGCAGGTGACAAAAATAAGTTTGTTAGACTTGAGAAATATGAAGGAGGTCTTGTTAAGTTTGGCGATGATACATCTTTTGAGATATGTGGAAAATGTTCAATAAGTTTTGATGACAAGCATAATATAGATGATGTTCTTTATGTTAAGGGTTTAAGGCATAACCTATCAAGTGTTGGACAAATGTGTAGTAAAGGCTATAATCTTATGTTTTAGGATGATGGATGTAAGATAAAAAAAGGATCTGAAACTATGGTTGTCATTGTAAGGACATATGGAAATGTTTTTCAGCTTAAATGTGCTAATGGTCATTGCTTTATGACTTCAATTAATGAAAATTGGCTATGGTATAGAAGAATATGCAACATCAATTTTGATAGCCTAGTAAGGATTAGTTCTATTCAAGCTACGAGATATTTTCCAAAGATTACAAAACCCATTAATGTTGTATGCAAGGAATGTCAAATTGGGAATCAAGCAAGAAGAAGTTTCAATGTAAAAGAACAATCTACTACGAGACTATTGGAGCTGGTGCATATAGACCTTTGTGGTCCTACCAGAGTAAGAAGTCTTCAAGGTGATGGGTATTTCATGCTATTATTCTAGAATGGCATGAGTTACTTTTCTCACATAAAAATCAGAAGCTCTAGATAAGTTTAAAACATTCAAAGTTATGGTTGAGAATGAAATCGATATGAAAATTAGTTGTTTGAGGTCTGAAAGAGGTGGTGAGTTCACCTCCAATGAGTAACAGTTTTTGTGAGAATCATGGAATAAAAAGGAATTTATTTTCCCCTAGGAATCCTCAACAGAATGGAGTGGTTGAAAGAAAGAATATGACTATTTAGGAAGCTTCAAGAAGAATGATGAAAGAGGTGAACCTATTAGAAGTCTATTGGAGACAAGAAATTAATATTGTTGTCTACATACTTAATAGAGTTCAAGCAAGAGTAAATAGTGGAAAGACTCCCTATGAGTTATGGTATGGAAGAATTTATACAATAAAATACTTCAGAGTGTTTGGAAGAAAATGTTATATCATAAGAGATGAAGAAAACTTAGGAAATTTTGATACAAGATTTGATGAAGGTATCTTCCTTGGATATTCTACAAGAATCAAAGCTTATTGGTGCTACAACAAGGTGATGAAGAAGATTATTGAGAGTGCAAGTATTAAAGTGGATGAAGACTTATAGAAGAACTTAGTGGGGATATATGGATATGAATAAGATGAGTACTCTTGCAGAGAAAATGAAAGAGATAAAGGTAAAGAAAAAGAAGTTTAGATTGAAGAGGAAGAAGCTCTAGAAAGGATCCTTAAGACTCCTAAGTATGTGAAAAAGAATCATTCTAAAGATTAGATCATTTATAATAATAGAAAAGGTGTGTTGACAAGGATAAAATCTACTATGGCTGAAGAATAGGTAAATCTAATTTTACTCTCTAATGTTGAACCTAAAATAGTCATTGAAGCATGCAAAGATGAGTATTGAATCAAGGCTATGGAAGAGGAACTAATGAAGATTGAGAAGAATCAAACTTGGGAACTTGTCCCAAGACCAAAAAACAAGAATGTAATTGGAACTAAGTGGGTATTTCAGAACAAATTGAATGAGAATGGGCGAAGTGGTAAGAAATAAGGCAAGGATTGTATGTAAGGGCTACTCACAAGTAGAAGGAATAGATTTTGAGGAGACATTTTCTCCAATATCAAGAATGGAAGCTATTAGAATGTTTCTGGATTTTCTAGCACATAAGGATTTCAAGGTTTATCGAATGGATGTGAAGTCTTCTTTTTTGAATGGTGAATTGGAAGAAGTATACATTGAAAAACTGGAAGGATTTCAGTTATCAGACAAATCATATATGGTCTGCAAATTGAAGAAAGAAGTATATGGATTGAAGAAAACTCCCAAAGCTTTGTATGAAAGGTTGGATAGGTACTTGATATGATAAGGATTCAATAAAGGTACCACATCAATATTTATTTCAAAGCTAGAAAAGATCAAATATTGATTGTGGTTGTGTATGTTGATGATATAATTTTTGGATGAAATGAAGCTATATGTAATAAATTTGCAAAAGGGATGCAAAAAGAGTTTGAGATGTCTATCTTTGGGGAGATCAATTTTTTCCTTGGAATGCAAATCAATCAGATAGAGAAAGTTATAATCATTTGACAATCAAAGTATGTCAAGGAAATTTTGAAGATGTTTGGAATGAGGGATCCTAAACCGGTATGTACTCCTATGGTTACTGGTTGCAAGCTAAGTAAGAATTATGAATCTACAAAGTTGATCAAAGAAAGTATAGATCAATTATTGGAGGATTGTTATACCTAGCTATCACTAGACTGGATATCATGCATGCAGTTTATCTTGTGGCTAGATTTCAAGAATAACCTAGACAATGACATGTTGTAGTATTGAAAATGATATTCATATACTTGAAGGGCACTCTGGAACATGGTTTGTGGTATCTAAAGGATATTGATTTCTCTCTAAGTGCTTATACAAATGTTGATTGGGCAGGTTTTGTGGATGACAAAAAAATACAAGTGATGGTGCATTCTTTCTTGGATAAAGATTGGTGTCTTGGATAAGCAAGAAGCAAGATTTAGTATCTTTATGTACTACAAAAGAAGAATATATTGCAGCAACATCTTGCTACACATAGGTGTAATGGATGAGGAAAAACTTGAAAGATATCCAAGTGGTATATGATGAACCTATTTCTATATTTTGTGACAATACAAGTGCTATTAACATTTCAAAGAATCTAGTGATACATTCATGGATAAAACATATCTCAATATAGTATCACTTTTTGAGAGAGAATGTTACCGATAATGAAGTGAAGCTTGAGTATGCACCTAAAAAGGATCAAGTTGTTGATATTCTCACTAAGGCTCATCCTAAGGATACTTTTGAGTATATCTGGGAGTTGTTAGGGGTTATTACCCCTCCTTATTTGAACTAGATGCATAAGGATATACATAAACCCTATGGATCAAGATTCATTCCTTGTTTTGGATTGATGTTGGTGGTTACCTCTTAGGGGGAGTAGGTAGTGGTATTGTTGTGGTCAGAAGGAGTAGGTGTTATCATTGCATGGCATGTACAATAGTTGTTGGTTGATGCAACATGGTGTATACTCCTAAGAGGAAGTGTGTGTTGGAAAGAGACACTGCAAAATTCATCTTGTGTTGTCATTGATGGAAACCCTAGCTAATAATCTCATCCACATATTTGTAATTACTTATACCGAAAGTCAGATTGAAGAAATGTATTATCTATCAAAGCTAAAATAGGGTATCTGACAAAGTTGTGTAAATCGACTCATATGTAATTTTCTTTTATTATTTTGTGTTGTGGATCTCAGGGAAGGTTTTTTTTTGATGTATTAAATATCTTATCCTTGAATCATCAGGGTTTGCATTGATTGGTGTGCAAGTTAGAAGATTCGGTGTATTGATTTTCAGTCTAACAATGCATAAAGGTCGACTAAATGAGTGAAGCATGCTGTGGATCTTTGAGACATAATTTCTTAAGGTGTTTCATGTTCGAGACATATTGTTTTGGGTCCCTACTATGTTTTGGCCGACATTGGTTGATTCACATTGATAATTGTCTATGGATTGAGCTGATAACT
Organism: Sequoiadendron giganteum; assembly: GCA_007115665.2. NCBI lineage: Eukaryota > Viridiplantae > Streptophyta > Pinopsida > Cupressales > Cupressaceae > Sequoiadendron > Sequoiadendron giganteum. Next base: position 198,822,037 of record CM021109.1, on the reverse strand, counting down.
TGTGCACATTTCTTATTTTGTTTAAGCCGACATACAGTTGTTCTAATCTCTAGTGGTGGATATATATAATCGATTGTTCATATCATTTTGATATATGTTGTGATGTGATGTGAGAGTTAGAATAAATATAGATCGATTGTACACAATATCATTTGTACAGATCAAAGATTGGTGATTCGAATAAAAGCAGATAGAGTTTCAAGAGCAGAAGCAAACAAAATGTGAAGAATGTGAATAATGTGCTTAACTGAAACTATGATCAGGAATTAGCATATGCTATTTCATAGTTCATCTACTCCGGTTGAATTTTGGATATAACTGTAAGATAGTGAGTCTTCTTTTGGGCAACAAGCCTTTTGTATTTGAGCAATGGGCTCTAGGCAGTGTGCCTGAATGCATGCGAATTCCTTTTTCAAACACTTTTATTGAGTATATTCAAATTGTGGATTGAAATCCACCGTGGTTTTTCCCCTAATAGGGTTTACGCATAAAAATCCTTGTGTTATGGTGTTGTGGTTGATTTCCTTATGTTCTTGCATCTTTCTTTTGGTTCAATGCTATAAGTGGTTTAAAGATCAAGTTAATAAAGTTAGATTTTGCAGAACACTGATTCACCCCCCCTCTCAATGTTCCTTGATTCAAATAATTGGTATCAGAGCCTAGTTCCTCGAAAGAAGTTTAAAATCTTGGGGAAGATCTGGGAAGGTGATTCAATGGATTCTGACAGTCTTCATCAATAAATTTTGGTAGCACTAGATGATCTTGACCAGTCCAAATCTGAAGTCTAGGAATTTCAAGCAAGCCTCACAAATGCTAAGAAATTCATTCAATCATTGAAATATCAAATCAATAATCCTAGGGAAAAGAAAAAGGAGCTCTATAATCAAATAAAGCAGAAAGAGAGCAAAGGCATGGAAGATGAACACCTAAGTCAAGCCTTGAAGGAAAAGATAGAAGAATGTGAAAATCTCACCAGAGATAATGTTGTCCTAAAGCATGAGATGGAATTTATTATGATGAGGATGACCAAGGAAATTGAAGATAGAAAGAAGAATGAAGAGAATATTACTCATTCCTTGAAAGAGAGATCTGATGAATGCAATAGATTCAATCAGCTATAGCTCGAGTTGCAAAAATCAAGAAACAATGAAGAAGATCTTGAAAGACATATTGTTATTCTTAGGGATGAACTTGCTACTGAAAATGAATACAAGGAGAAGTTCAAGATTAGTTCAGCTAAGGTTGATGAACTGATTCAAAGTCAGAAGATTGGAAATGACAAGCAGGGTCTTGGATATAAGAAAGGAGAAAGCTCTGGATTTGGTCAAAGGAAATATAGGCCAGGAAATCAAACGAACAAAGCTAGAAGGTATCCGGTAAGACAACTTAATGCTCAAAAGTTCAATGGATAATATTTTGTTTGCAATAAATTTGGTCATATGGCTGCTCAAAGTAGAAGTAGAATCAATCCAAGTGGTCCATCATTTTATGGTTAGTGTTTCAATTGCAATAAGTATGGTCATAAGTCAATTGAATGGATAAATATGACAAACAACTTTTTCAATAGAAATATCAGATGTTATGCCTGCAATAGATTTGGACATATTGCTAACCAATGCAGATCCAGAGAAAATCAATGGAATAATTGGTCTGGACAAAGAAATGTCGTGTGCTATAATTGTAACAAATCCGGTCACATTGCAACATTTTGTAGAAGCAGGAAGGGTCTGGTAAACAAAGGGAAAAATATGCAAAAGGATGATAAGGGAAAATGAAAAGTTACTGTAGATGAGATCAGGATTCAAATGAAGAAGACATGGGTGAAGAAGAGTGATTCTAATGTAGGAAATGAATCAGCACCAGAATCTGGTACTACAATCTATGCAGCTTATCAAATGGTCAAAGAAAATGTAGAATATGACTTATGCGAGTTATTCTAAAGCCAACCAATTGAAAATCTTGGTAAAATCAAGAAGGACAAGAAGAACATTTTCAAGTATGGAAATATGCTACTATGTCCATTCTTCTATTTCATGAATGAAGTTCCAGGAGTTGGTAAAGTGCAATGGGAAAATGACAGACTTGTAGCTGTTCAAATCAGGGATATGTTATACATAATTGGAGATATCAAAGCAAGGAAAACTACTATTTGGGGCTACTTCAAAAACTCCCAGAGTGTAATGCAAGCTAGGGAAAGGATTCCTAATTCTATTGTGGAAAAGTATAAGAATACTATTTACTTCATGGTTGATATTCATCAGTGTTTGATGGAAGCAACAAAACCTAGAACAGTTTGGATAATGCCTATGGGATATGAGGTTGAAGAACACATTTTGGAGTTGTATGCTGAACACATGTTGAGTAAACCTCGAGATCCAACAAAAGAAAGGTTTGGTAACTTTGCAGAGAAGGATATTCAAGTGCATAGCCAACTGAGGAAGCCTATGATAGTCTGAAAGGTGAGAATGGAATTTGAAGCTTTTGCAGAAAGCCTTGGCATATCAGTTGAAGAAGTGAGGGAAGCTAGGAAGAAAATAGAAGAATCTAAAAAAGGAGATCCGCTAGAATTGAGTCACCTAGTCTGGTAGCATCCTCTGCTAGATCTAGATCTACAAGGAGCTCTGCACCCTCATCTAGTCCTATAAAGAAATCAAGTCCTGTATAAGTTCAAATTGAGACATTCAAAAGAGAAGGAAAAAGGAAGAAGAATACAAGAACAAGAGTCTATGTTGTTGTTGAAGATGATGAAGAAATTAAATCAGATGAAGAAGTAAGAGAAATCAAGCATAAGGGCACAAAGGAATCAAAAGTCTCTAAGGACAAGCCCTCCGATGAAGAAAAAGCCAAGAAAAAGGTGAAAATTGATAAATCAGGTATGATTGTAGAGGAAGTGGAAAAAGCTTTAATTAAGGATGGTAATCTCAAACCACTTTTTGAATGGCATGACACTTTTGATAGTACCAGTCAGAGAACTCTTGAAGAAGCCACAATAAAATATTTGAATACTTTCAATATGACTCTGAAAGAAATAATGTCACAGTTACCTAAGGGGTTATATGAAGTCTTAGAAATGAGGAGAGTAAATGCAAGAACTGAAGATGAACAAATGAGAGAACTCATACTTGCCAATCTATGTCCAGTAATGTCAATAGAAGAAATGAAGAAAATCCTCAATGAAACTAAAAAGGATTTTAAGAGAAAATAAAGGGTGAATAAGCTTATGATAGGATAGACTAAGGAAGTGGAAAAAGACACTGAGAAAATTCTTAAGGAAGTTCTGCTAAAGAATAGATATAACATTGTGTCTGAAGAAACTCATGTTGAAGATGTTCCATCTGGTCCAGAAGTTCAAGATGCTCAAGTTAATATTGAAGAAGTGAAAGAAGACAAAATTGAGGATACTCAAGATCTTGTAGATATGGAAAATACCAAAATTCCCATGGATACTGAAGCTCCTAAAGATATGTCAGCTGAAGAAGTAGAGATTCCCAAAGTCAAGCAAGAATCTAAGATTAAAGAAAAGAAGGCTGAGGTAAAGGAAGTTACTACGGAAGCAAGAGACACTGCTAAGGTAGTAAATAAGTTTTTAGAAGAACAACAAGAGGATACTAACCCTGAATTGGTTGAAGGTCCTATCAACTTGGACACTCTATCTCCTATTCAGAAGCTAAAGGTGGTATCATTTTCTCAGACCAAGGCAAGGGAGGAGTTATTGAAATCTCACATTGAGGACAGTGAGCAGCTAAGTCTTGCATTCGGTATCTTGGAGAAGATCATGCCCACACATTTCAAGGATTCATTCGATTCTCCCTCAGGTCAATTGAAGAAACTTATCAACTTTGTAAGTACTCACTTTGAGTCTCTTGAAAAGTCAGCTCAGGATAAGGTCCAAAAATAATTTAATGCAAACAAGTTCAGTAGATTGAAGTGTATTATTGTTAATGATAAATCATTATTAGCAACCTGTGAAAAGAACATTCAAGGTGCATTATTTGAGGGTGAAAATATCTACAAGTCATGCTTATCTTTGTCAAAATTCACTGAGGTCATTGAGAAGAAAATTAAGGAATATGAGAAACAGTTAACAGATATTTCTCAAACCTTTGATCCTCTAACCATTTCTGTGAGTAAGCATGAAGGTCAAATCATATCCCTACTTGACAAAATTAAAATTTTGAAGCATGAAAGAGACAAAATTGCTGAAAGGGTATGTGAACTCAAAGGACTAATTGGTCCTAAAATGGAGACAATGTTTAGTGCATTGAAGGAAGTAGAGAATGCTATGGTTGTCAGTGATCCGAAAAATCTTGAGTCAGTAGAGATTCAATCCTACTTGCTCTATGGTCATATGAATATTTTGGAGAGTCTCAAAAAGGGTCGGGACACTAGTTTAAGCCTGTTGAAGAACAATTTTGCAGACATATTCAAGTTCATGTAAGTTAGTGAAGCACGTTTGTACATATACATTTTTGTATGATTTTTGGTATAAAAATTGCCATCTTTGCAATTGATGTCAAAGGGGGAGTGTGGGATAGTGAAAATTTTCATATTCATCTCAAGGGGAGTTGTGGATAATTTATTTTTTTAATTTTTTGTGGATTGCAGTGTATTCATGTTGGTATTGGTTCCGACACTTAGTCATTTTTCACTAAGTGTTGCCATCAATGCCAAAGGGGGAGATTGTTGGCAAGAGACACTGCACAAATCATCTGGTGTTGTCATTGATGGAAACCCTAGCTAGTAATCCCATCCACATTTTTGTAATTGCTTATACCGAAAGTCAAATTGAAGAAATGTATTATCTGTCAAAGCTAAAACAAGGTATCTGACAAAGTTGTGTAAATTGACTCATATGCAATTTTTCGTTATCATTTTGTGATGTCGATCTCAAGGAAGGTTTTTTTTTTTATGTATGAACTATCTTATCCTTGAATCATCAGGGTTTGCATTGATTGGTGTGCAAGTTAGAAGATCTGATATACTGAGTTTCAGTCTAACAATGTAGAAAGACTGACTAAATGAGTGAAGCGTGTTGTGGATCTTTGAGACATTATTACTTAAGGTGTTTCATGTTTGAGACATATTATTTTGGGTCCCTAATATGTTTTTTTCAACATTGGTTGATTCACATTGATAATTGTCTATGGATTGAGCTGACAACTTGTGCATGTTTCTTATTTTGTTTAGTGATGGTTGAGAAGTTGTGATGATTCTTTGATTAGTTGCATTATATTTTCATTAGTAAGTGCTACTGGTGTCAACCTATAGTGTTGTTTTGATAAGCTTCTATTTGTGGATTTTGTTTGGTTTGAGTTGGTTTGGTGATGATGACAAACTGGTGAAGATGATGAGAATGTGTCTCTAGTGCTTGGTTTCCAAGTACTTTTGATAAATTTTGAATAAAAGAGGAAAAATTGTGTTTTAGAGGTGTTCTAGTATACAGAGTAGTGTTATGGTTTTGCTCCACATTTCTTTTGTCTTGAAGATCTTATTGTGTAGTTCAAATATTTTGGTCAAAGGTGTTCATGGGTGTTATATCTAGAATTTATTAGTCTAGATCATTGTGCAGAAGAAGTTGTGCTCACCAGTGTGCTCACCAGTGTGTGAAGTATGTTGCAATGATGTTTCAGAGAATGGTTTTGCTCTGTATTTCTCTATAATTTGTGTTTTGGTCCTATGGTTTTGGAAGTGTGTTGATAAGGTTCATATCTATCCATGATTGAATTTTCTCATGGTTTGGTGCTCTGAAATATTATTTTTTGAGTTACAGTGTGTGGAAGATTATTTGGATGTACAAGATGAGTTTGTTATTTAGGTGAAATTTGTTGCAAAGGAATTTATTGGATTTTAGGGTGTTTGTGGAATATTCCTGATTGTGTTTAAGTGTTCTGTGTGGTCCTCAAGTCATCTTTGGATTTGAGGAAGCATGTCCTTAAATTTTAATGGTGTTTACACAGGTTCGGTCGACCTTGGGTGTTTACACTAATTATGGATTTTCTTCGGTGATTATGGAAGTGTGGCATGGCGTATATGTATGATTTAGGTTTGATTTAAAATGTGGTGTGGTCTGCTTTCATTCTTTTCCACCTTAGGAATTCTTAGTGTTGACCTAATTTGAATTTTCATGGTTGAGGTGCATAAACGACCTTGGAGAGTGTTTTCAATGTTGAAAAAGGTATACACAAGTGTTGTGTTGATGGAGAATAGAAGTGTAGTGTGTGTGTTGTGAATCACAAAGTTGTGAAGTGAAAATTTGTGATTTGTAGTATGAGCTTTAATGAGTTGGACTATTGGAAGCAGTGAAAAATAAGTGTCTATAATCTTCAGAAAGGATATGAATGTGTTGGTGATGTTGTGGTGGACTTATTTATTTCATTGAGATAGATTTATCACTATAACATTTTTTATTTTTTTTTAATCTAGCAATGAGCTATTAGCAATGAGTAATTCTTTCTTTTGGGAAGTGTGCCCTTTGTAAGTGAGACTATTGTATTTGATGTTGCAATTAATTTATATTGTGAGCTAATCCTCACTGTGGTTTTTCCCTTCTTGGTTTTTCCATGTAAATCTGGTGTTCCATTGTGCATGGTGTTGATGTGTTTCAACTTTTGTTATTTGCTTTCATGCTAAATCATGCAAATAGATTAAGGTTTAATTAAGTTGATGTGGATCTAAATTTTTATGAGGGCTTTGAAGTTTGAATGTACAACTAATTCACCCCCCATCTTAGTTTTCTTTTGCACTCAACATCATCTACCATTGAGGAATAGAATATGACCATGGACCAAATCTTGAGGGTAAGAAACCAATTGGACATGTTCATAAGATAGGGGTCAGGATAGCAGATGCCAAAGGTGGAAATTGAGCATATATTGGATACAAAAAAAGAACAAGTGAAAGGTCTTCCATGAAGGGTTATTGAGGTAACAAAAAATCCACCTACTCAAAGAGAAGATTATACTAAAGAAGGAGAACTAAGGATGGAGGAAGTAGTAGAAGCAATATCTTCTATTTAAGGAGAGGATACTAATGAAGAAGAAAAAGTTTCTACTCCCTTGGATGAACAATAAGAACTACAATCTGATAAGCAGGAAAAAATGGAATCCACCAGGGAGCAACCCCATGGTGTAGATACTGGAAATTACAAATAGATGAACTCCTAGAGACTCATGAAGGGAGAATTTGGAAAGAGATTGTGTAGGAAAGTCTACAAAAGAAATTAATGAGAATCCTAAAGGCTTTGAAGGAATCAACATTTTGGAAACATCATAGATAGCTACGGAAGAAAGAAAGGGTTTATTGGAACACATTTATAAAGAATCACTCCAGTCAGGAGAAAATATGGAAAATATTGGTGGTCAAGGAAAAGGTAAAGATAAGTGATCTAGTCAAGAGCCCAAATATCAAACACTTGGAGAAGGCCCTCACGAAACATACCAGGGAAAATATATTCTAGATTGGTTGGCTAGTCAGTTGCAATCGCCAATACAAGTTCAACATTTTAGAAAGTCTACAAAAAGAAAGTAATGAGAAGCCTAAAGGATTCAAAGGAATTAAAATTTTAGAAACATCATAGACAGTTATGGAAGAAAGAGAGGATTTATCGGGATATGTTTATAAAGAATCACTCCAATCAGGAAAAAATATGGAAAATATTGGTGATCAAGGAAAAGGTAAAGATCAGTATTCTAGTTAGGAGCCCAAATATCAAGCAGTTGGAGAAGGACCTCAAGAAACATCCCAGAGAAAATATATTCTAGATTGGTTGGCTAGTCAATTGTAGCCATCAATACAAGTCTAGTTAGTACCACTAGATTTTAGAAGCATGGTGTAGGAATTGGAAACACCAAGGCCTAAAACTTGAGCCAAGGTTAGGCATACTATAAGAAGAAATGTAGATTGTGGGAAAAATCTATAGGTATCAACTCATGTATGTAAGGAAGCTAAGGTAGTGGAAAAACTTCCTACACTAATATTGAGAGAAGAATAAAGCAAAATTTTCGTAGATCTTTAACAGTTACAAAAACTTAAACAAAAATAAACACAAATATCATGTATACCACAACACAGTGATTTATGTGGGGAAAACCATTTTTGGAGAAAAACCCCACACTCCAAAAGTTGCGCAATATATTATTTAAAAATCACAAAGATTACAATATACTTGCAAAGCAAGCTTCTCATAGTAGTATCACCAACCAAAGATCCAAAGGTAACCTAGCCACTATCAGACTCTCAAAATACATCACAATACACATCTATAATACAATGCCCTAATAAAATAGGGTTGCCTTCTAGGGAAAGTCAAGCTAATAAAATATCGATCGTCAAATCTAAGACCTAATGACGGAGACCTCCCCGCACCCCCTCATCATCATCGAATGAATAGTACCTTATGTATCAACAATAACCTATATAATTGCAAGGTTGAGACACATTTTCCCAACACTCTAGAAGATAAAGGAAAACATGAAGTAAAACCAAGGGATTACAAGATATCCACCATGAACATATGATACTCATCAGGAAAGTAGGAGATTAAGGGAATGAATATGAACTTGGAAGCAATTGTTGTACGAATGAGGAAGGATAAGCAAAATAAAAGGAGTTAAAGGAGAATATAGCTCAAATATAGAATCTTATCCGAGCAATAGCCCAATCGATTCAGTCATTAGAAATATTACCTCCAGATATAGTACTGATGCCAAAAGAGCAAGTAGATGCTATTGAGAATCTAAAATTCAAACTGTAGATATTTTACAATCGGGTAGCAAGTTTGATACAATAGGGAGAAGAGGCTACAAGGGGAGCCATAGGAAAATTCTGAGAATCATATCATTGGCTCGAGAAATCCAAAAGCTTAATGACTTGGTGCAAAGATCACTTGGAGAAAAATGATATAGAAATTCAATGATTGAAGGTCATGCAAAAGAAGGATCCTTAGTTGTTATTAAATAAATATATAATAACAAAACCATATGTTCAAAAATTGAAGACATGAAACCTTCAATTATCCTGGGAGAAATATTCCTTACTACAATGGGTGAAAGGGTTAAAATAGGTGATTGACCAATGTGAAAGGAAGGTGAATAAAGACTTGGATCTTATGGATACACTCACATAGTAGATATGCAATCAAGATGACATAGGATAGGATGATAAAGAGGTAAAATAATTCAAAAGGCTGTTGGAGAAGATAATTAATGACCCCATCCACTCTTTAAATGAAGAATTCATGAGTGAAATAATTAGATATCAAAATCACATGGCAAGATATAAGCTCGATGTGGCTCAAAGAAATGAAGTTGCAAAAGTTGTGATGGAAGAATATGCATGGGAAAATTTCTATGTAAAGATGATATAGAATTTTTCAAGGGAAGACTTAAATCATATTTTAACCACTTTCAATGAGTGTAGACTCAATATGGGAGAAGAAGAATCAGATAAGGAAGAATTTGAGAGTGGATAGTGGGGAGCTAGAAGAATAATAATCCAGGTTTTGATAAAGCTAGTAGAACTTAGAGTTTTAATTGCCCTTTGCTCTCAGGGATTTTTCTTAGAGGCAGATGTCGTCATCATGGGTGGGAATTATGCATGAAGAAGTTGGCATTTTTTTTATTGCAAGTTTTGAAGATTAAAAGAACCAAATGTTCCTTTATCTTCAATCTCATGCATCAAGTGGTCATCATTGGATGTCAAAGGAAACTTTGACCATACATTTAGGAAGGTGGAAAATATCTGATGTTATGCCAACTGTGCTCAGGTTTTGTGTGTTAAATTTTGATTGGATCATTCTTGATAAGTAGGAGGTATTTTCCATAGCATGTCAAATTGTGATATTGCTATCAAGATTCAACCATGTAGTTTTACGAGTAAAACTCATTGAACCATGTTTCATGAGTAGTGGTTCACAAGAACCCATCTCTCATGATAATGAATGGTCCACTTAGCACTCATTCCACCTAGGTGATGCTCACAGAGGTGAAGCCTTGGGCCTTCTCAGGTGGTCACCCATCCCAATACTACTCCAGCTCAAGCATGCTTAACCACAAATTTTTCCTCAAGGTTAAGCCCACTTAGCTTGCAACCCCATTTGAAAAACCTTCAGAAAGTGTTGTGCCTTATGAATCATTCATTATAGAACCTCTTTAGCTCATCAATTGATAACTAGGAGGTATTTTGCATAGTATGTCAAATTGTGATATTGCCATCAAGATTCAACCGTGTAGTTTTAGGAGTCAAAATCATTGACCCATGTTTAATGAGTAGTGGTTTACAAGAACCCATATCTTATGATAATGAATGGTCCACATAACGCTCATTGCATTTAGGTGATTCTCATAGAGGTGAAGCACTGGGCCTTCCCAGGAGGTCACCCATTCTAGTACTACTCCATCTCAAGCACACTTAACCACACATTTTTCCTCAAGGTTAAGCCCACTTAGCTTGCAACCCTATTTGCAAAACCTTCATCAAGTGTTTTGGATCATTCCTTTTGAGCCATGTACTTTTGAATCCGACTCCTTCCTTGTGCTCTATAAAAGGCAGGGTTGTTCTATTTTAGGGATCAAAAATTGTTGAACTCATTAGACTTAAAATTGGCACATCACTAATTTTATGTCTATTTCATGTTTTTTTGTTCAATTTCATTATAAAACCTTGTGTTTACCATAGAATTTTCTAATATCAAAGTCATTTTAAAAATTTATTACCTAATCGTAAATCATACATAACTAAATATTGTTTTCTCCTATCGGAAAAGCCAATATGCTACGTTGAATTTGGGTGCATGTTAATATTGTTTCGGTGGTGAATGGTTCTCTTCTATAAACTTTTTACACTATTTTGTATGTAGTTGTGAAGTAGTTTGATGAAATACAAAAATGGTTTATGCTTTGATTTAGCCTTTTCTTGGTAAATGTGTGGATAATAGCTGGGAGCATTTATCTTCTTAGGCTCCTTTCTCTCTTAATCTGATATTTCTTTTGGTAGTTTCTTTCTTAGTTTTTTGAATGATCTAAATTATTAAAATAAGATGGAATGCATGTCATGTTTGTTAAATCTTTACATTACTCAATTGCTTGAAATTTTAAAGTTTCATACTACCAGGTCCCTTATGATTAACACCAATTTGTACAACGAACCCTAAGAAAACCTAGTGTGTCAAGACCTAACATTCTTGAGCCTTGGGTTAGCTAAGATTTCCTTTAATTGAGAAATTCTAGTGATTCTTTCAAGATAAATAGGTTCCTTTGTTCATTTGGAAAAGTTTTATCTGCATGTTGTTGTGTGTGTAACAAACACATCAACAATAATAATTAGGAAAGACATTTTTAACAAGGAACTAGTAGAAGAGCCTCACTATTGGTTACATGCTCTCAAGTTCTGAAGAGAAATTGTGATGCAGGTGTAGCTTGAGGTGAAAAGTATCAATGATCAAATTAAATAAGTTTTGGTGGCATGTAGCTAGTTTTTGTAGGAACTTACAAAGACACAAATGGATGCTTCTATGAAGTCAAATGAGGAAATTATGAAGCAAAGATTCTAATTTATCAAGATCCTATAGAAGACTTTTCTACAAATTTTATGGATACTATTGCCCAATTTTTGGTAAATTCACAAGATTTGATTAGTCAAACGCCTTCTTGGATGGCATTACATCATCAAATAATTGATAATTATGATGTATTATGTTATAAAATTCATGTTACACCAAGTCCTCTGAACAAATAAGTCACTACAACCTTGACTACTTTTGTCAAATTTGCAATGAAAGATAAGTCAGAGGGCAAAAGTTTTATTGATGACAAGTTTTTGTGAGGTTGCTAACTAAAACATTTTCAGAACTTTGTGCCCAAATTTTTTTGGATGTTGTAAAATTTATTTAATAATAAAATATGCATTAATGTATTTTACATATCCCTAGGTGCATTTGTAACAAAATTTAGTGGGAGATGGATGATGGTCAATTTTTAATACACTCCAAATTATTAAATGCAAATATAATATTGGACTTTGGTGTTGAGATAATCTCCACCATTGATGTTTCCTCGGGTCTTGTCAACCTTGTCTATAAAAGGAAACTTTCTCTCAATTGTAAGGTGTTGTTGAATAGGAGTTGTTATAACTAGCCATTTTGAAATCAAGCCAAGAAAATAATTGATGTTTACTGTTCTACTTGTTGTTTATTTATGTATGCATGGTTCCTTTCTTCAATGTTAGATAAAGTTCAACTATGATAATGGTGAAGTGTGAGGATATTTGATAGATCTCTGGTTCATAACATTTTTTATTTTATGATTGTTACTTTTTATGGTTAGTTTGAGCCATTTTTTCATTAGTTCAATTGTAAATATTTGTTTAAATTACGCCAAATCTAGGTACTTATATGAATTTTTATAGTCTAAAAATCTTGTATTTCCTTTGAAGATTGTACTATTCTTGTGGCATTATGAGTTAACTATGATTAAGAAGGAGTTAGTTTTGTGAGGGATCCATCTATCTGCAACACTAACTATCATTGCCATTGTCCTTAGGTTTTCCTAGCTTAATCTCTTCTCACCTTATCTTTTGCATTTTATTTCAAAACTAAGTTAGTTTAAGAAGAGAAGAATCACCTATATTATTCAAGTTCTAGCTAAGTAATTGTAAGGCTCCTTGTAAAACAACAATATATTGAATCACTAAGTTTTTTAATGCAAAGTCAATACTTGACAATCGAAGCCTTGGGGTTATCTTTCTAAAGTTTTAGAGGTAAGATTTCCTTTCAAGAGAGATAATATACATCATATTTTTTGTTTTAGAGGTAAGATATCCTTTCAAGAGAGACAAAATACATCATATTTTGTTTTTTGTTTTGTGATGTGCAAAAACACTCATCAACACTACTAACAAAGGAAAGGTAGGAGATCCCATGTAGAATTAAATGGAATTGATAGAAATTTTTTCTTCAAACTCTAAATTTTGATCATTATTTTTAGTGGCTTGATTTTCTAGATTATTTGTAGTAACACTGGCTTCTCTAAAGCAATGAAAAATTCCATAATAGTTGATTTTTTGTAGTTGATTGATCTAATATAGTATATACTCCAACTTCAAATTTGTATATTTTTTTTATAAATGGTATTTATAACAACCATTGGATCATGAGAAGGAGCATGCAGCTAAGGGAAAGGGAAAAAGGGGGTGAAAGATGATAGCAAAGACCTTGTTGTTAAAGCGTTTGCTGATTGAAAAATATCCTTTGAAGTTGAGAAGAAGGAGCTTCTGGACATGATTGATCTACACAAGAACTAGGAGCTTGAGGTGGCCAACACCTTAAGTAGTATGAAATAGTGCTCAGTTCTCTTTGTTTGTTGTTTTCTTTTTGTTGGGTTTTAGTTTTCTTTTTGTTGTTTTATTGTTTTGTTGCTGATGGGTGCTGCTAATGGTCTACTATTGTATCTCTCATTTAGCACCCTGTCTGTTTTGTTTCCTTGGTTTTGGTCTACTGCTGGTATCTTTTTTCCTATCTTCTAAGAAGCATTTTGTATCTCAAGTTGTAAAGGATTTCAGGTCCCTTCAAAACCTATTTTTTTGTATAATCAAAACAACCATTGGATCACCTTCAACTATTAAGCTATGGATATTCATTTAATATGATATGTCTAAACTTAGAAGAAGATATTTTATTTGTACTATATTATTTGTTCCACAAGGTAAATTTTTAGAAGTAGAGGAAATTATTTTACATGTGTGATCTATTTACACTACCCCCACACCTATTTTTTTAGGATTCTCTTAATAGGATCCATGAAAATTTAACTTGAACATATTTTGAGGGAAGAGATTTCCACCTTATTGACTTATATCTATTTTTATTTTTCTCATAGAGCATGCTCCATTAGGAGAGGGAGGTCTAATAAATTTCCACTTGTTAAGAACAAAGTTTTCCTAGGAAGAAAATATCCTTATTGATTTGAGACTCTTAAGAAGATGGGCCATTACATATTTAGAGATTACTTTCTATATTTTTGAAACTACTTGATCGAGATTTATGATTTTTTCTTGAATACTCTATTATTTCTTTCTAACTAGATACATGCCATATTAGAAATAAGGAATTATTTCCCAAATGCATTGATATCTTGAATTTTATGGATGGATGCATAAATTTGGAAATTTTTAAGAGGAGAAATAGGTTAAGGAACATATCAACTTAATTTTTATTGAAGTCATTTCTAGCTATTATTAATAAAATTAAAATTCAATAGTAGATTCTCAATTTACTCAAAGGTTTATCCATAAAGAACATAAGAGAAGGTTGTGGAGATATCAAAATTTTATAGCCTAATGTTGGTTAAACTTTCATTTAAATCTAATTATGAAAAACCACCAACTTTTTGAAGGCAAGCTAAGTTCCAACATAAATTTATTGATAAAGAGTTTTGAAATTCCTACTAGGTCATAGCATTATAACCATATTTAAATACAAAGTTTAACCAATCATGAGAGAGAACACATGAGAATATTAGGGAGATACAAAGTTTTCTATCCTCATGTTGATTAAATTTTTATCTTTTAAATTTAATCATACAAAAGCACCAGGTTCTGGAAGGCATGAGGAGTTCCAACACAAATATTTTGTCCAAGAGTTTTAAAAGTCCTCAGATATTTCTCCACAAAGAAAACATGAGAATATTGGGGAGATAAATATTTTTAGCCACATGATTAAAATTTTATCATTTAAATCCAATAATGCAAATGCACAATATTCTCGAAGGAACAAGGATTTCTAACACAAATTTGTTGGCCAAGAGTTCTAAAATTCTTGCTATGTTACAACATTATAACCGTCTGTGACTATGCACTTATTGTTGGCCATCCACTTAATGACATCCTCTTTGTCTAAAAGGTATATGTGTCTCCCTTCAAGTACTTTTTTATACCATGATTAATGAGAGGGAGGAAATGGACAATGATCAATAGGTTTCCACTTAACATTCTATGGAAAAAAAAAACTATCAACAAAGAATTAATGTTTACACCCTAATTCTTTATGACACAAGGTTCAATTTTTGATAAATTTACATTTTGATGGAGGGGTTTATATCCATTTCGAGAATCATCCCAAAAAAGTGTATTTTCTTCATAATGGATGACCCAAGAGAGGTACGGGATCAAAGATTCTTGATAGGATATTAAAATTTCCACATTTTAGACCCAAAAGAGGAGTTTTCAAGAGTGAAGATTCTTCATTTTTCATAGTGTCTAGATATGTACATCTCATTATTGTACACAATTTTAATTATGGGCTGAAATATAATTGCTAGGCTATTTTGGTCCCCAAGAAAACATTTTGAGATTAAATATTACAAACATGAATGTACCTCCCTCAATTTTTGGTTTACATATCTTATCCCATGAAATAAGGGAAATTTTATTTTTCTTGTGAAGATTATTTGACCCAAAAACATATATTTATTTTTGGATATCTAAAGTTGACACCTTAGGGGGTGAGGGTGCTAGCTCAATCAACTAAAGAATCTTGTTGCAGGAAAGAGGCCACAAGTTCCAATCTCCCACTATCCTCATAGTACCAGAGGGTGTGTCACGCCAACATTACTAGTCATGTGAAAATTTTACCAAGCACACTACTATTTATAGGGGGCTACCTTATTCCTGTTGTCTAAAAAAAGAAGTTGATCCCTTAGGGATTATTAACACTAACATCATGTGGATAAGAATTAAATTTAATAATTTTTTTTCCATGGTTATTCTCCCAAAAAGTGTGATCCATTTTCCTTTCCACCATGAAATTATTTTTATGATAGAAGTATAGATATTTTCCCAAATATCTTTCTTTCATTTTCTAGAAAATAAAGGAATACCCAAATATTTATATGGTAGATTGTCACTCATCTAGCCCAATTAGTTTGAGATTCTATTTCTAATTATGGGAGAAACATTTAGAAAATATATCTTATATTTGGAAGCATTTAATGGTTGACTTGAAGCCAAACAATAATTGGAAACTACTTTTTTATTAATTTATCTTCCTAATCTGTCTTATCCAAAAATCAAGGTGTCATCTACAAATAAGGCATGTGTGATTGGATTAAAAAATGGATTAATTTTGATACCACTCCAATTTTTTCTTTATTTTCTATAGATATTGATATTCTTAAATATTCAACCCTGTTTATGAAGAGAAAAGGTGAAATAGGATCACCATGTCTCAAACCTTGAGAAGAAGAGAAGAAGCCATATGGGATGCCATTTAGAATTATAGAGAGTATTACTCCAAAGATACAAGAGTGTATCCATTTGCACCATTTCTTATTAAATTTAAATATTTTGAGAATAAAAAAGAAGAAAATTTTAATTCACATGATCATAATATTTCATTATTGTTTGTTATGGAGCTCGATCTTGTTGGTTTTGGAGCTCATTTCATCATAGGGGGTTTGAGGGATGGGGTACTACCTCTTGTGGGGTCTAGGGAGATGACCCCTTAGTGGGGGGTCTGGGAGATATGTGTCTCTACAAGCATCTAAGAGTAGATCCTATAAAGCTTGGTGCAGTCACGGTAGGAGGGTTCCAAAAGGAACAGTCTGAACCATACAACAATGAGTCAACACAATGGAAATAAAATAGAAAAATAATATACAAACATGAATCTTCCTTAGCATAGAATTATTACATGCAAAATTGGCTAAAAGGGTGAATTACAAGGGCTCATGGGTCTTGCCACAAAGGCTTTAACAATGCAATTGGCCAATAGGCCTTATTACATGCCCTCGAAGGGTTTAGGCAAAAATATATTGAATCTATCTATTGATGTACTACTAATTGATGATCTACAATGAATTACAACACTTATAAATATTCCCCTCAAGCTACAAAATAGGTCCACATCGGCCACAAGGGTTGGTAACCTGTTGAATGATCAAATATGAATGTCGGCCTCAAGATCAGAAGAATTAGCTCCACGCGAGATGAGTCAACTTTTGAATCTTCAAGATAGGTCCCAACGAACCCAAGATGATTTTATGATACTCAATTAATCTCCGTATTATTTGGAATAAGTCCACATTAAGAATTTTGGACCAGGTCAGCCCCAAATGCTCTGATTGGTAACAAAGTGAATTTCTAAGAGATACAATTTTCAACAGACAACTGCAAATGATGTGAAATTTGGATATGTGATAGATGTCAATGTTCATATATTATATCTTGCTCCATGAGCTGAGAAGCAAGGATGTGGTAAAATGCATTATGAATTGCTGAAACTGCTATTGAATGCAATATAAGAAAATAACTATTTTTGGTTGATACATGATTGCTTTACAACCAAGGATGCTCCTACATCAAAGCTAATATATAATATATATATATAATTATAAATATGGACCATTCATCATTAGGTCACATATCTAATGGTAGAGGTTATGTTTTCTTTTTCATAGAAGGCAACCCCATTTGATGAGGGCATTTTATTGTATTGTGTTATGTATGGAAAACATAAGAGATGGAAGAAGAAGTTGTAGTAGATGTGTTTTAGGTTGTATACCTTATTTTACTAGACAAAATAAAGAAAGAAATAGATGTTTCTTTGTGGATATAACCCATATTGGGTGAACCATGTATATTCAAGTGTCCCTATGTTTTTATATTTAATTTTTGGATTCATTTTGTTTTATATTGATATGATCCTATTCCTAATAACTGGTATCAAATTTGTACATTTATTTGGCTAATAAACTCAAAAGGAGGGTTCCTAGTTTGAGTGGGAGTAATGTTGGAAAAATGCAAGTTTAGGGTAGAGAATTTTAATAACCAAAACTACCAAATATGAAAGATTTTAATGAAGAACTATCTATACCAAAAGGATCTATTTTATCATTAGGTGGAAAAGAAAAGAAGTTGATACATATAAAATATGAAGATTGAAATATTATTGATAGAAAGGCACTAGGAACAATATGATTATGCCTAGAAACATTAATGAATTTCAACATATCAAAAGAAATGATAACAAAGGGTCTAATGAAGGTATTGGCTAGATTTTATGAAACAACCCTCAACTTCCAACAAGTTATTTCTTATGAAATATTTATTTAATATGAAAATTTGATAAGTTGGGTCTATTATTAATCATTTAAATGAGTTTTAACATGGTCACCAATCAATTAATTTATATAGGATTAAAGTTTAATCATGATGTTAAATCTCTCTTGATTTTTTGCTCATTGTCAAAAAGATGGAATAGCTTGGTCATGGATGTGAGTAATTTTGTCTCTCTTCCAGACACTTTAAATTTTTATGATGTTGTTGGTGTTCCTCTTAGTGATGTAATGTGATGGAAAAGCATAAGTGATACATTATGTAATGCTTTGATTATGGAGAATAGGGGAAGACAAAGGAAGGGAGGAAAGAACCAAATAAATCACGGGAAGTATAAGAAGGGTATATTAAAATCCAAGGAAGGTGGTAGTGTTGGCATTGCAAGAAGAAAGTACACCTCAAGAAAGAATTTTTGTCTCGAATGGAAAAACAAGAATATAATAATGAAGAAAATGTAGCAAGTGATGTGTTGCAAAATGATTTAATCATTTTATTAGATAATACCATTGATTATTGGGTGTTATACTTAGAGGTTTAATTTCATGCCAAATCCCATACAAAATATATTCTAGACTATTTTCAAGGTAATTTTGGATAAGATTATTTGGGGTGATGATGAACCATGTAAAATTGTTAGAAAGGGTATGATATAGATAAAATCACATAATGGAAATTAATGGTTGTTGAAAAAGGTGAGGCATGTTCTTGATTTGAGAAGAAATATATTTTCAGTAGGCATAATTTAGTTCTTTTATTATTATTATTTCCCAAATTAAGTGTGAAAAAGGGATACATTTTCCTACACTACATTTAGCCCCCACTTTAGTGAGAGGATGACCTCATGTCAAATTCACACTAAAGTAGACATTCAAGGCATTAGGAGAAGAAAAGGAAGGCAAATCAAGCTTCAATTATCCCAATGCGATGCAGAACATGACTATTTGTCTAGGGAAAGGGGGGTGGATCAAACTTCAACTATCCAATGTGATGTGGAACATGTCTAGGCTATTTTTCCAACACGTTCACAACCATAACATGATGTCCACTATGCAAATGACACATACACTCACATGGTCTAATAGAACCTTAGGTTGTCCACTAGGTGAGCTCCTGACAGTTGAAAAATGAGAGAATCTTATTAGGCTCCCATACCATATCAAAGCTATCCTCTTGACAACTTCAATAAGGCACCACAATACTATACTTCGAGCTTCACAAGTCCCAACAAGCTACATTATGCTAAGCACTCATGAACAAGGCTCTATTGGAAAGTAATGTGTGTTATGCTTGGTGGCCTTATAGGTATGGGTTTGAGATTCATAAGGTTAAGTTTTATTATGCTAAACACTTATGAACATTATATATATATATATGTTTTTTCAAAGTGATTTTTCTTATTTCATGTAAGTTCTCTCCTTAGGGATCATTGTGCCTAATGTCTCCAAGAGAGGACAAGTCCAGTACAAAAGATTCATAACTTAGGGAATGCAGCACGTAGCATCACAATTAAGAGGATATTTGTATGCCAAGAAATATCACGCTCTCAGAGGACATCAAACCCAATGACACCACCAAGAAAAGGACACATCACAAGAAGAAAGAAAATCACAAAAAGAACATGAGTGTCAAAAATAATGCCAATGTATGAACCCACTTTAAAGGAATTGCTACACCATTGATGTGACCAATAACTTTAAAGTAGAAAATATTCTATGCTAACCATAAAGAGGACATGGGAGCTTACTCAAAAATCCCTATGCCAAGTCATATGTTTCCAAATGAAGCTACATCATGAAAAGGGTTGCCCTCAAAAACACATAAGGGATCTTTGGATTTGGGGCCAATATATCCTTTCTATAATGTCGTTTTAGAGTTTAGAAATGTCATCATCCCCAAATACTCATAGAACTAAAAGAATGACACATAAAGAGGGAAAAAATAAATAAATTTCAGGTCAAAATGGAAGAGACCTAAATGTATTGACACCTTGTGTCATCGCCAAAACGAAAACACAAGACAAATGAAAAGATAAATGTTTATTACATAGAGAAGAATGTAGATACATATAGAGGAATGCACATGGAGAGAGAGACATCAAACATAATAGTAGAGGGGATCACATTACACACATGCAATCACAAAAAGAAAAATGAAAACGAAAGTAAAATAAAATACTAGTAAGGCACATGCGAGTTAACCTATAACAGGTCATCCACATCCCAATCTTGTTTAGTATATATGGAAGGAGGAAAACTAGCCAAAGGGATAGCGACAAGTGCCAAAACTAGGACAAGGCTATCTAAACCCTTGCCCCCACTATGTGTAGGACAAGGACGATCCAAGATAAGTAATGAGAATGATATCCTTGCAAGAAATAAAATGATTTGAAATGAACCTTAAACATGTAATAGTGAGCATACTATGATCCTACAACTATTACATGGCAAGGAGAAAAGTGCATGCTTTAAGGGATTTTCTCTATCATATCAAATTTCTCAAGGATCCCTCTTAAGGCATGACACTCATCAATAAGGTGCCCAAGATTTCTATGATATGCATAATAATTCATGTTCTTAGGCTTGTTACCCTTACTAGGGGGTGGTAATGTAATCCATCCTATTTGAAGAAGGTGTTCCATTTTTGTTCAATTTGTGTTTTAGTATGTAGGAATGGAAATTTTTTGAGTTTGTAAGGTTTGGGTTTCTTTCTTGTTTAAGGATCTTGTTAAGGTGTATGGGGAGGAGAAGGACATACATTAATCTGATCATTCTTGTGAGACATTACTTTATCAATATGAGGGAGGACATTTGTATCCTTAGAAGATATAGAGGGATAAGGATTTTGATATATTAGTCCCTTAGTGTCTTCAATAGGAAGTTGCTCTAAAATTTTGTGAATTTCATGCTCATTATTTATGCCACATCCTTGTTTAGTTAAAATATTAAAGCCTTGGCCATAAGTCTCTTCTAGGTTGATGGTTGTGTTGGTCACTTTGTTAACATAAGATGGATAGGTATGCTCTTGATTAGAGGAGCTAGGTTCACTCATTGTTGAATGTTTAAGCTTAGTTTGTGGCTCAATTTTAGGATGTAAGAGACTAAACATCTCAAGTGGTGGGATGGTAGGGGGCATTGGTTGTTGCATGGCTGGGTAAATGAATGAATTGTTCTCAAGATTGTTAAGACAATCATTTATGAAGTTCATGCTATCATCATCTTCTCCAGTGATGTCAACTTCATGAGGGAACTCATTAGGAGTTGGTTGAGCATGATTAGGTTCAATTGTATTAGGATCATTTCAAAAAACACAACTTGAAACATAAACTAAAGATTTCAAAGACTTCCATAGGTTACTAATGTACATGTCAATTTTTTTAAATGCAAGGGGATTTTCAGATTTTCATATTCTAACAAGGTAATTTTCTGATTACACAATGTAAAAACCTAAAAATAATTTCTTGTGCATGCAATCTTGAAATCACATTATGTGCTAATTTTATCAAATTAAGCTAAATATGATGAGTTCCACTTAACAAAAAATCTATAAATTAAAACAAAAAACTGAAAACAACAAAATGAAATGCAAAAATAGATGTTTTAGTGCCCAAAAAATCAAGAAATGACCCTAATCAGGTACTCATTTGCCTAGGGGCAAATGGGTCTTAGGTTAGGGTTTAATTTTTTTTTTTTTTAACAGATTTCAAAGATGATTTTAGTGGTTTCCAAATTATGATAAGAAACATCAAGTTACAATTTTAATTTTCTATGCAATTAAGGTGAAATGCAAGTGAAAAATGTGACAAAATGAGAAACTAGGAGACATAATTTTATGTGCAATTTTGTTTCAATTTTCAAATGTAATTGAATGTTGATGAAATGCTATGTAAATGATATGCAAAATGATTGATTTTTTCATTTTTAAGATTTAAAGAATACAAAGATGTAATCCTAAAACCCTTAAATGAAATGCAAAGTTAATGTAAGCTAAACAAACCTAAATGAGACTCAATTCAATGCAATGAAATTCAAATGAGTGCAAGATCTAAATCTAAGGTAAAAATGGACTCCAAAATCAAAAAATTGCAATGATCAAACTCAAGTTCACCAAAATGAAATGGTGAATAGTGGCGTTTTGTTCACAATGGAATAATGGAAAAGTGGGTATGATGGACCTATCTTCCACTATTTCATTCAAGAAATGAGATCTAAACAATGAAATGACTATCAACCAAAAGGTGAGTCAAGTCAAAATGTCAATCTAAAAATTTCCCTTTTATGGAAGGATGGGGGTCCTGATTAAACAACACTTTGGGGAGAAAGATTAAAAATAGCAAAAAAACTCGAAAATGCAATCTACAAAGTGCATCTAAAAGATTAAGCTCAATTCTAATGGAACCAAAAAATAAAATACAAATATGAGAATGGAAAAGTGATGTATTCTAGTCACCAAAAGTTCTTTTTTGAAGCTCACTAAGGACTCATTCACCCTATGGTGAATGGGTCCTAGCTAGGGCTCTATAAAAATGGTTTATGGGTTCTCTTTTGTTGTTTCTGCACTCCCAAATCCTCAATTTTCACAATCCGATAGTCGAAAATAAATCTTGTAGGTGAGTTTTCATGAAATTGCAAGAATGATGACAACTTTGAAAACTTTACAATTTTTATCTTCAAGATATCTTCCACCTAAAATATGGAAACACAAATCAAGAGGGAATTTTTTTGTTGTTGTTGGTGAATGGGGACTTTCCTTGGTCAAACCCCATTTTGGTAATTAAACCTTGTAATGAAATGAAATAGCATGAAGGAATGATGAATGAACAAGCCTATGTCACAACTCATCAAACCTTTGTTTGAACCTTGGAATGTGGATCTGCAACTAGCATGAGATGCCTTAAATGGATGTGGATCTTGATCTTGAAACTTGACTAGAAACAATGCCTTTGAATGCTTGAATAGATCTTGAACACTACATCAACATATTAGCTCAAATAACATGCATGATGCAAGAAGACTTTGACATGATAATAGGATCTTGAATGATGCAATAATCTTCAATAAATCTACTCTTGAATGCCTTCAAATGCTCTTGATAATGCTTGATTGAATGCTCTAGGTGCTCATAAAAAAATTCTAGCTTGCTTGAAAGTCTTAGGATAAAATTGCTCATAAAATTTATAGGTGGAATTTACTGAAATGACCTTATAATTATACATATGTTAACATTAATCCTTGATATTCAAATAACACAAGATGATATGTGAATATACATTTGAAATCATTAAAATACCACCAAAAACATAATTTAAATTAGGGTCCTAGTTCTAAGTGAAGACCCATTCGCCCATGGGTGAATGGGTCCTAGGTCACTTACCTAGGACACACATTGCTCAATGATAAATTTCATGTTATGGCATTGATGAATGTTAGGTTTTCCTCTTTGGAAACTACAATTAATTAGGATTGGATTTGAATTAAAGGGGTCAATTAAGGCATATTAACCTCAATTAATTAATAAAGCCCTAGATAAGTGTGAGATTGTAAAGGTACACCTTACAACACTGTAAATAAGGTACAATTAAGTCCATTTTATTTATAAGGCCCTAAACTTAATGTGAATATGTAAAATACATATTACAACACTAAATTAAGGCATAATTTAGTCCTTTTATTATTATTATTTCCCAAATTAAGTGTGAAAAAGGGATACTTTTTCCTAAACTATAATAAGATGAAGGAAGAAGATGGAGGAAAAAAGAGGTGAAAATATAGACTTGTTGTAAAATAATTTGCATAGAAGAAAGGTATAGGCTTTGATGAAATATTTTTTCCTATTGTTAAAAATGACTTCAATTAGAATTATTTTAAGTCTAGTGGTAGTAGATGAATTGCATGATGTAAATATGCCTTTTCTACACGGGGATTTAGAGGAAGAGATTTATATGCAGCAACTACATGAGTATGAGGTCAATAGGAAGGATAAATTAGTATGTAGGTTGAAGAAGAACATGTATGACCTCAATCAATCTCCATGGAAGTGGTATTTGAAATTTGACAAGTTTATGATAAAACAAGGTTATAGTAGATGCATTTTTAACCATTGTGTTTATTTCAAGATACTAGATAATGCTAGCTATATTATCTTGTTATTATATGTATATGAAATGCTTGTTGTAATTCCTAACATGCAAGATATAAATGTTCTTAAAATAAAACTAGACTATTCATTTTTTATGAAGGATTTGGGTGATGCAAAGAAAATACTTGGTATGAGAATAAAAAGAGATAGGAAAAATTACAAATTAACATTGTCTTAAAGTGAGTACGTAGAAAAGGTATTAAAAATATTTCAAATACAAGATTTAAAATCAATTAGTACACCTTTCCCAACCATCTTGATTTGACTAAGTAGATGTGTCCCAAGACATCAAAGGAGATATACTACATGTCCAAGGTTCCATTGTCATCAGAAGTTGGTAGCTTGATGTATGTCATGGTGTTTACAAGGCTTAAAATTGCACATGTAGAAGGAGTTGTGAGAAGCTATATGAAAAATCCAAGAAAAGATCATTGGAATGCAATAAAGAGGATTCTTAAATATTTGAGAGATACTACTACCTAAGTACTGTGTTTTGGAGGTTCCAACTCTACTCTATAGGGATATATTGATTTAAATCTGGAAGGTGATATGGATAAGAGGAGGAGCACCGTAGGGTATGGTTTTATTGTAGTTGGATTAACAATCAACTAGATTTCTAGATTGTAAAAGGTTTTGATTTTAACAACATAAGTAGAGTATGCCACTGTTGCATAGGCTTGTAAATAGATGATTCAGTTACAAATATTTATGGAGGAATTAGGAAAGAAGAAAGAGAATATACAGTTGTATAATGATAGACAAAGTTTCATTCATCTTGAAATTTTTTGGCACATGTAAAATCTCCATTGTCTCAGTCAAAATCCAAATTAAAAAATATCCAAAAATGACTAAATGTTGAACTTATCAGGATTTTGAGCTTTCACTTGCTCTCTTAACTATTTTTCATCTCTATCAACTTCTAATTTTTCCTTTATTTCCTTTGAAAATCATGAAAGTATTATCATTTTCGTTTCATGTTATCATTGTTCATTTTACACTCTTAATTCTTAAAAGGTAGAAATGTCTCAAGTTTCAGTCATCGGCTTTAACTCTTAATATTTCTTTCTTTCAAATTTCATTTCCCCTTCCTTCCCCTTATCTCTAAAGCACCGATAGAATTCTTCAAAATATATCCAAGTATTCAAATTTTCTGTTTTAAAGGTCAATCATCAGTATTAATCCCTACCATCCTTTTTTTCATGAGTTAAGTTTTCTCCCAATCCTTGACGCTTAATATCATATTTATTGGTATTTGAGGATCAAGTCTCCCTCTTAAATTTCATCTTATTTTGTGATAAGGCTTAGTTCTTCCACAAAAATATTAATCCATAATCACCCAAGTCCTTTACATTGGAATTTTGGCCTTTGGTTCTTATCTAAATATGCTCTTCTCATTGTAAGGAAGATAAGGCAACAAAACAACTTCTTACACTAATCTTGAGAGGAGGATAATGCAAAACTTTACAGATCTTTTCAACAATTACAAAAACTTTATAAAAAAAAAACATAAATATCATGCATACCACAACAACTTGATTTACGTGGGGAAAACCCTTTCGAGGGAAAAAACCCACACTCCAAAATTTTCACAATATATTATTCAAAAATCAAGAATACTATAATATAATTGCAGATCAAGCTTCTTACAGGAGTATCACCATCCAGAGATCCAAAAGAAACAAGACCGCTATTTGTGATTGATGGATGAGTATGGGTCGATTATGCTTGATCCATGAAGAATTGAAGCATAATGAAGCCGCTAATGTCAATCTTAATAGAATCAATCAAATGCAAATTAAACCAAGCATCCATTAAAATAAATCATACTAAACTAAGAAAGCTTTCAAAATGCATACTCTAATCCATTGAAACCTATCCCATTGTGGGAGTGGTGTTGCGTTGATGTGGAACGGTAACCCTTTCCTAATCCTGTGGATAAATGAGCTTATTCGAGTTAGTTTTATTAAAGAAAACTAATGGAAAGATTGCGAGATGTGTATGAAAACATGATTTTAATCTAAATGAGCATGATGAAAATTGATTTAACATGATTTTATGCTAAAATGATTAAGATATGCAAATGCGAAGCTAATCTAGATGGATTTTAAACTAAAAGATTCAAGCCCTAATTAACAAATAAGCTAAATGGATGCATTATGTGATCATGGAAGCTATTAATGGAAACTAAGGTAATATGAAATAAATTAAACTAAAAAAGATGCTAAATATGTGCCAAATATGACTGTGATTGTGATTTATTTTAACAACATAAGTTTGATGTTAAAATATGGATCCATTTGTCTCCAAATAGTGACATATTTATAGGAGAGAAAATGAGAAATGAAGGGTTAAGATAAAAAAAGCTAATCAATGGTCAAGGATGAAGGAAGTTGGGGGCATGCATCATGGATTCTCATTAACAGATGAAAATGAAAGATGAGATTTTAATCAAGGGCTAATATTCCTTCAAACAAACAAACTTTTGACATGTACAAGAGGTCACAAGTTAACTTGCACAAGAAGTTTTGAGTTAACTTGCATATGAAACTAAGTAAGAATATTCCCTTTTTCAAATGAGGAGAGAGAATATTCTTTGGAGTATTCTCATGGGTGAGGGAAAAATACAATTTAGCATATTAAAACAAAGTTTAATTGGGCAAAAGGGGAAGGACTATTCTATGAGAATATTCCTTTTGGAGGAATGTATAAAGGAGGAATATTCCCTTACAAGTGGGGGGAATTAGATTTAATTAGGTAATTGATAATTAAACAATGTTAATTATATAATTAGGGGATTAGAAGAATTAGATGATATTCATTAAATAAAGTGATTTAATGAAAGGGGGAAAAGGTGATGATATTTAATTAAATAACTTAGGGTTATTTAATTAAACAAGAAGATTTAGGGATTTTAAATTAAGTAATTTAATTTAATGAGACAAAATGTTAGCATAAAAGGGGTGAATTAACCTGATTAGATTAATTAGGTTAATAGATGCAAATGGTGCAATTAATTAAATAGCTTGGCTAATTTAATCAATTAGTGAAAAAAGGACGAGTTTTAAGGCGAAAAGATGTTATTATACTTGATTTGAGTGTATGATATCATTCAAGACATTTTTAAGTGTCTACATTTTGCCCCTCTTTGAAGCGAGGTACTTGCTACTTTGGTTCAAAGACTGACACTTTTCGGATTAGAACTGCTGCTCAAAACATTTTTATTTTATTTTTATTTTAGATGCCCCACTATTGCCCCAACGGAAGGAATAAGCTAGTTCCTTGCCCCCTCGAGAAATTGGACAATTTTTTTGAATTTTGGGTTGATTTCTCGACAAAGGTAAAATGTTGCTCCAAGGGTCCAGAAAGGCTTTGAGATGCAAAAAAATGACGAAAATGAAAAAAGTGATGCAAAATAAGTTTGAGTTTGGTGAGATTGGTGAAAATGGTGAAAAACCCTAGATACAAGGTTAAATTATGGCAAAAAACCCTAATTTGGAGGCATAAATAGGTTAGGAAGGATAACTTTCAATTCATTTATGCATTCACACCTTAGAGAGTTGCTATAGTTTGAGCTCTGACACTCCGACAAAATGGTGCAATGAGTGCTCCCACGACACATTTTTGACTGGGTTCACGAGTACCAGAGGCTTCTAGGCGCAGGACCACCAATATGTGATTCAAAACTTGATTTGAACTAAGCACATTTAATACATTTTGAAATTTGAATTTTGGCAAAGTCGTATATAGTGAAGTTATTTTTAGAATCAATGACAATATTTTGATTTATAGCGATGCATATGTGTTTAGCGACGCAATTTGTGATTTGAAATTAGGGTTTTAGATTTAAAATCATGACACAAGTGTAAATAACAATGCATCCCATGATTTAAAATTTAGGTTTAGGGTTTTCCAAGTTCAAATAGCGACGCACATGTGAATAGTGACACAATCCATGATTTGCAATTTGAATGCTTTCAATGTTGCTGTTTGGAATTTGAGTTATAGCAATGCTATCATGAATAGCGACACTTTTTTAATTTTGGGGGATAAAAAATCCAAACTTAGCCATTTTTTTGCAAATTTTAATGTCATGCGCTTCGTGGGTGTAAGAGTTTATCCTACCTTTAATATACCACGAGCATCAATCAATAGTTTTATCTAGACTTGGTGATTTTCCCAAGATGCGATAGTACTTGGGAGAGATTAGATTGTGGTACATCACTCATATGCCCATCCTTTGAATGCATTTGTCAATGATGACAGTGTTGTGCGAGTGATGACATAGCGAGACTTTGTCGTTCCACTTATCTATTGGCGATGCGACAATGACATTGGAGGATATATGGAATATTCTACATTTGTTGATACATGGTGAGCATGTGATATATGACACTGATGCCAAATATGATTCTTTCCATGAGGTGCTTGACGAGGAGGACATTATCTTGGTCAGCTCCTAGATAGACCTTAAGATGTATAGAGGTTGGGTGTCAACCTTCAAATTGATTATTGAAGTGATGATATCAGGTTTGGTTGCCAAAGATCAACAGAGCAGGGGATTCAGTCTAGGATGGGGGATAGCGTGGCACACGATGCTATCCAGTAGGACCCACTTTGCATGGGACTAGTGATGCTGGCCTCCCTTTACCATGATATGTATGACTTTATATACTATGATGGGAGAGCGATTGGTATAGGGGTCACCCTTCTTCACATATGGGATGTGGGATCACATTGTTGTTCTTTGATCAATTGTTCATATGGCATATGTGGAGCCAAATGATCTTATTGTTTGGAGGTACAAAATTTCCATCACATTTTAGCACACAGGTTAGCTTGGAATTCCTTACTGGCATCGAGTGATCGACGAGATAACAATTTTTTGATGGAGAGAGAACACTATTATTGAGAGATACCTGCTTGATAGTGTTGCCAAAAAGTTTGGCGAGAGGAAAGACAGGCTTCATGACCAATATACTGCTATTTTTGCTAGGTCAGCCCGAGAGATAACATGGGGTCATATTATCCCAACCCACGAGGTTGTAGAGGGATTTAGATAGTTGGTTGCTAGGCCATGGGCCTATGATTAGGTACAGGAAGATGCACTGACTATGCCCACTTATGATGCATGGTTCATACCCCCTCTGCAATTGATAAATCCAGCAGGTATTTCTCCACAAGGGAGGCCGAGAGGGAGGGGCATAGGTAGAGGTCGAGGGCAACTAGATGATGGACATGACATAGGTCTAGATGGCAAGGGTAGAGGACATGATGGTCATGGTGGCCAACAACATGATGGATAGGTCCCTGGAGTGTACTACTAGTTCACTAATAGCCTTTGATACAACATAATCCACCACAATAGCCACTGCCAGGGCCAGATCCCCATGATGTACATATTCAACAACTTCAACAATAGCTACATTTGGTGACAGGTGAGAGGGATCAGGCCAAAAAATAGATATTGGCCATTACTGCTGAGAGAGACCAAGCCACGAAGCAGATATAGGTAGTCATAATAGAGAGATACTAGGAGCATTAGGTTAGGTAGAACACCAATATGTAGTTGGCACAAGAGATTGGGCAGTGCCAGTAGTTAGAGACTAAGATAGTTGCAACAAAGGGATGAATAGTTTCTACCCATTTGTATAGAGAGGTTGTGATTGAGGTGACATACTATAGCATGCACTATCATCAGAATGTCCCCACAGTGATTAGGTAGCCATATTACTCATAGAGGAGTGGGGCAAATCCTCGAGCTGAGGATCAATTAGAGAGACAACCAGGGCTAGCCCATACGTATAGACACTTTTTTGATTATTGCCTGATTATTTATACATATATACATTCATGGGATCCTTTTTGATAGCCTCATGGATATTTTGTTTTTGATTGATATACACACACTAACTCAGATATTGTATCATGAGAGTCACCATTTTTTGATATATATGATATGACACAGATTCGATATGCGATGTGCCCTTTTTATTTCATGCTTTATGGATGTATGCATTTTGATGTTGATGTGATGTGATGCTTATATATACTTATGTGATATGTGATGATATGTGATGTAATGTAATGTAATGGATGGATGCACTTATTTTTCAATATCTTTTCATCACATGTTTATGGGATGGATGATGTGATATGCAAATAGTATGTTTATGCAAATGATATGAATGCATTTCTTTTTGTGTATTTTCTTATGCAATTTTATGATATGCTAATCTATGCATATGGATGGATGGATAATGCATATGTTTATGCTTATGACATGATAATGTGATATATGTTTATGATATGTGTGCAATGATTTAAGATGCTTAGAATAAGAAATCTATATTATTCATCACAACTTAAATGATAATGATGATGCAGGATGTATGTTTTATGATATGCTATGGCTATGCAAGATGTATGCATGTTGATGATTTGTGGATGTAGGATGGATGCATTGATGATATTTTTGGTGTCTGTCATGATACCATGTTAGCATGGAGAGAAGATAGAATAAATAATATGATCGATTTTGACCATTGATTTTGATGATTGCCTCAAAAGATCCAACAAGTCTATGATCCATCAAGACTTTATTAGAGATGGTGATGAGAAATGTATGATGATGATGATGATTTTCTCATATCTTAGGATTTGGATTTTCCATCATTCCTTATTTTTGATATAACACGTAGACATGATGCATCAAGGTATCGATAACCAGGATGGTATTGTACCTAGTGTAATGGAATTTGACTCTGCAAAAAGATAAGATAGTTCTTGTTCACATATTGACATACAAAAACCTCATTGGAATGTAAGTTATAAGTTTAGAATACATTGGACCAAAGCATATGCAATAGTCAACAATCTACTCCAAACAACCTCCCTACACACAACTAAGCAAGTATGCACCAAGATTATTTTACAAGAATACCCACAAGCACAACAAATAAAAGATAATGATAGATGCCCCATTCCTTTCTCTCTAAATAATTTTGATAAACATCATCGAGAGGTCATCAGAATGGGTCAATAAAATAAATCAGAAGAAAAGATCAAAGACAAACAGTCAATGCTATCTATATCTCTTGCTATTTGAAATATAGCCAAGGTGATGTGTGATACTAATGTCCATTGCTGTAAGGATACATCCTAGGACATGTTGATCAGATTTTTTGATTAGGATGAGGTGTGTGATAAGTCATTGATACAAAATTCACTCACGTATTTACCTATGATGTAGACTTTAGATTTTGACACTTAGGTTCTCACTTTATGACTTTCGATACTTGTTTTCTATTTGTTTTTCTAAAGGTTGAAGCTGACAATCGATTTATCATAGGTGAAGGTTTATTGTGGGTGAAAGAAAAATGGGATGGATGGTTTTGGTATTTTTGGAATATTTCAATGTTTTTGGTGTTTTGAAAATGTTTTGAGGCTGTTTTTGGTCTTTTTGAGAGTTTATGTGAATGTTTTTGGTTTTCGATTATTTGAGGCTGTTTAGGATTTTTAATGTTTTCTAGTGTTTAGGGGTTTTCAATTTTTGAATGTTTTTGTATTTTTTAAGTTTTCAAAATTTAATGCTTTTTTGATATTTGAATGTTTAGAGATTTTCTAAATTACGACTAAGAACCTAACCTAAAAGACCTATCCTAGGGGCCTCAAAGGCAGATCAAAGATTAGCCTTTCCTACGTTATATACGCGAAGACCACATAGTTTGACTGGCTCTACTTATTTGAAGATGAAGATATTAACAATTGAGGGATGTCGATTTATTATGACAAACTCCTAAAGGACTGACCTAGGGTGTCTCAGGGGCTCATCAATTATGGCCTTGCCTACATTCAAGCTCAAAGACTCATAGTTCAATAGGGTAATGTTTTTGGATTTTCGATGTGTTTTGGATTCTGACTTTACAATGTTTGAATGTTTTTGTATTTTTTGATGAATTTTTTACGAATGTTTTTTGGATTTTTTGATAACCTTAAGATATACAAGAACCTGATATGATCCATAACGAATTGCCCCCAACATGAAGCAATATACTACCTTGATATAGGCAAGACAAACTGACCTTAGGAATATTGCAAGTAGTACCAAAAAGGGGGATATGATACTTCATAACATCAAGCTATGATAAGGACATGCATGGATGATGGAATAAATAGGATGACAGATGATGTGATGAATGGATGTGAAGAATGATAGGATAAAGAGCCATAGATAGATGGAGGTGCTTTATTTACACGAGGTGCCTATTTGCTAGGTTTTCACCAAGATACTTTCCCAAAGCACCTCCAAAGTGGTTTTCACTAGAGGATGATTTGTTTTCTTTACTTTTTTTCAATCCCTTTTCTCATTTTTTTGGATTTTCATCTTTTTTTGATTTTTTTGGTATTTTTAGATTTATACCCTTCAAGATTAGGCATAAGACTTTTTAAGATACAAGTTGTTGGTTGGATCCTGTGAGGGTTCACCTTCAAGTGTTGACAATTGATACACTCCTGATCCATAGCTTATTGTGATGAAAAAGGGACCCAACAAGTTGGGCTCAAACTTTCATTTAAAGTCTTGATCTGGAAGATTCTTCTAATTCTTCTTTAGGACAAGATCCCCTACTTGGAAAGATTGACACTTGATCTTCTTGTTATAGCTTCATTTCAATTAGTTTTGATATACTTGCAAATGATTAAGGGCATCAAGATGATGCTCATCCAAGAATTCTAGCTCATTCAACAAAGATAATTTGTATTCTTCATCAATGATTAGGTTCTATAGTGACACTTGTAGTGATGGAAGCTCGAACTCAATAGGAAAATAGGATTTTGATCCATAGACCAAGGAGAAAGGGGTTGCACTTGTAGGCATGCAAATGTTGGCTTGATAGGCCCTAAGAGTGGGATTTAACTATAGATGCCAGTCACAGCCAACTTCATTGACCGTTTTCTTTAAAATTTTAATAATGGTCTTATTTGTAGCCTTATCTTGACCATTATCTTGGGGGTAATACGGGGTAGAGAATCAGTGTTTGATGTTGAATTTTTGACATAGCTCTTTCACATCTTGATTCTTGAAGGGTGTTCCGTTGTCTGAGATAAGGGTTTGTGGAACACCATAATGAAAGATAAGGTAATTCTGGATAAATTTAGCAATTTTATTTTCCCGTTATGTAGGTATTTGGAATTGCTTCGAACCAGTTGGTAAAGTAATCTATGGCTGTTATGATAAACTTGTGGTCATTGGATGAGGTTGGAGTGATCTTTCCTATGAGGTCAAGCCCCCACTACGAGAAAGGACAAGGTGTGACCATTGGTTGCAACTCCTGATCTAGAGCATGAATAAGATCTCCATGTTGTAGACACTAGACATACTTTTGCACCTACTGATGGGCTTCTCTTTATATGGTTGGACAGTAGTACCCCATCCTCAACTGTTTCTTAGCTAATATTATACCACAAGAATGGGAACCACATATTCCATCGTGTACTTCTATTAAAGCAGTTAAGGCTTCCTCTTGGTTAAGAAATTGTAGCAATGTCCCTTTGATGCTTCAGAGGTAAAGGGTATCACCTAGGATCAAGAATTCAGATGCCTTCTTTACAAAGGTCTTTAAAGGTTGGAGGTGATATTGGATGGGAGGGTTCCTTGCTAAGGTAGATGAATGTGTCATGTTACCATGGGGATCTAGGACCAACAATGACACATGAAAATTCAGATTCTAGGATTTTGAAAGTTGTTAGAAGAACTTTTTCTACCAAGAATTCATATTGAAAGACGTTGTTCAACATGTCTAGCAATGATCCGATTGTTGCCATGACCTCTGCTACTTGGTTGTTCATACGAGGAATATTCTCGAAATTTATATCAATGAAAAGGTCCTTGAGACTATCTACCATATTTTTATAAGGAGTAAGCTTGTCATCCTTAGTTTGGTAGTCATCATTGACTTGGTTGATAACCAAATATGAGTCTCCATAGACTTTCAACTCTTGTATCTACCACTGAACTGCTATCCTTAGACCTGTGATTAGGGTTTCATACTCAACAATGTTGTTAGTGCATGGGAATATAGCCTTTATGAATTTGGGATACAATCACCTTGAGGGGTGATTAAAATAATACCTACTCCTGACCCATGTTGGGTGAATGATCCATCAAAGTACATTTTCCATTGATCTATGAGGTTGGCAAGGAACATTGATTCATCAGGGAATTCAAATATCAATGGGTTCTCTGCATAAATAGGTGCATCTACTAGTTGGTCTGCGATCACTTGTCCTTTGATTGCCTTACACTCCACGTACTTTATGTCAAATTTAGTTAAGATCATTACTCATTTGGCCATTTTCCAAGTAAGAGAGGCTTTGGATAACATGAATTTCAATGGGTCGATATTTGCAATGAGCTTTACTTGATGTGACAACATGTAATGTCTGAAATTTTGTGAAGAAAAAAACACTACTAAGCATGCATTCTCAATGGATGAATAGTTCATTTCATAGCCTACCAAGGTCCTATTGATGTAATAGATAGCCCTTTCCTTTCCATCTTCATCATGTTGTGCTAGAAGGGAACCTAGTGCTGCTCATGTTGTTGAGATATATAAGATCAATGGTTTGTTCAATATTAGCAGTATGAGCATTGGAGGTGTCAATAGATAGCCCTTTCCTTTCCATCTTCATCATGTTGTGCTAGAAGGGAACCTAGTGCTGCTCATGTTGTTGAGATATATAAGATCAATGGTTTGTTCAATATTAGCAGTATGAGCATTGGAGGTGTCAATAGATAGTCTTTGATTTATTGGAAATATTTATCACACTTCTCATCCCACTTGTAAGTTATTACTTTATGGAGAAGATGTGAGGAAGGGTAGATTTTGTTTGATAATTGTACTATGAACCTTCTGATGGACTACAATCTTCCTTGCAGCCCTCTCATATGCTTTAGTGTTTGTGGTGGTTCCATGTCGAGGATAGCTTTTAATTTTGTTGGATCAATTTCTATTCCTCTTTGTGAGACAATATAGCCAAGAAGTTTCTCTGATGTAACCCAAAAGACACACTTTTTTGCATTTAGTCATACCTTGTACTCTTTGAGTCTATCAAAGATGGGTCCTAAGACTTGTTTGTTCTCATTCATTTTCTTTAATTTTTCCAAAATATCATCCACATAATTTTTGGATTGTTTTTGGATCATGTCATGAAAGATGAGGGTCATTGCTCTTTGATAGGTTGCTCCTGCATTTTTTAACCCAAATGGAATCATGTTCCAACAATATGTTCGCTATGGACAAGTGAATGCAGTTTTGTGTTGATCCTCCTTAGCGATCATGATTTGATTGTAGCCTGAAAAACCATCCATGAGTGATAACATTTAATGCCTAGCTATTAAGTCCACAATGATGTTGATGTTAGGAAGAGGGAAATCATCCTTCGGGCATGCTTTATTTAAGTCTCTGAAATCTATGCATATTTTGATGCCTCCAGTGGGCTTTGAGATTGGTACCAGGTTTGAAACCCACTCAGGATAATCTATTGATCAAATGAATCCAATGCCAAGAAGCTTTTGTAACTCCAGTTTCATCGAGTGCTATTTGAGGGCGCATCTTAATTTTTTCTTTACCAATTTGGCTTCAGTATAGACTTCTAAGTGATGCACAACTACTTCTGGATCAAGCCCTGACATGGCAGTGTATGACCATGCAAAGTTAGCTCTTTTCTCTTTTAGGAATGTTGCTAGGTTTCTTTGTTCTTCATCCAACATGGATTCAACATAGAAAGTGATCTTGGGTGCTTCTTCTATTCCCACATTGACTGGAGTGGCCTTTTCTACTAGAACTATTGACTTCTCTGGATGTATCACACTAAGGGGGAGATTGAATCCTTCATCATTGGGTGCCTTAGAGAGGTTTTAACCCTTGGAAACATCCTTTATTTTTACTATTTTAGGATCATAAAGTGCCACAGTGTGGTTTTCACTCAAAGATCAATATGTTAATTGCATTTCATTAATTTTACAACTAAAGGACGTAATTGTCTCCCCATACTACACCCCTGTGTCTAACTCTATGTCAAAACCTACTTTATGATCTGACCATGATAAGTTGTCACGAAGTCTAATGAATTATGAGATTACTTCATCATTTTCGAATAAATCTAGAATTGGTGGTCCTTGTTGGTCCAAGTCAATGAGTTGTCGGTATACTAGGCATATTTCAGTCGATTGATTGCTTAGGGTGAAGGATGTTATGGATATCATGAAGAGGGATTTATTCTCTAATAGGTCAGCAACATGAAGGGGGAAGTCATCTAAGGTCATATCACATGATGTAGGTAATCAATAGGAAGCCTCAAATAGTTTAGTGGAATTACCTTTCCCAATAAGGGTGACTTTTCTAGTAGTACAACCTAGTCCAAGATTCTTTTGGAATCTCTCAGGAATGATGGGTTCTAGAAAACCATTGTCATTCTATCCTAACTTCCCATTCTTGTTATAGCCCTATCCCTTCATTAGCTATAAGCCTTTGTTGTCATCTTCCATGGGAAGAACAGGGACAAGCCGTTCATCTTGATAGAGGAGTTTAGAGACATCCTCCTTATTGACATCTTCTTGGTTCAAATCCCCCCACATTGTGAAGGTAGTAGCTACCATCTTGATTGTTTTGGGTGCTTCATTGCCAGATGTGGGTTTCCCATGGGATTAAGGAGAAAGAGGTAGTTATCCTAAGACAAAGGTATTCTTCATTAGCTTTTAGTTTCCACAACCATCATCCTAGATCACAACTTTGATGTCAGGAATGTTTTGCATAATGGGTGTTTTCATATTTGAGGTTGATGCAAGGGATGATGGGTCAACAAATGAGGAAGATGGTGTAAGCCCTTCATCATTCTTGGGTATTTGGGGGATTTTATAGAAGTTGGCTTCAAGATTCTTGCAGTAGTAAAAAGGTTCAAGATATCCATGTATATTAATTTCTCTGCCCTCAAAAGGAAACTTTACACATTGATGATAGGTTGAGGCTACAAATTAAGGCATGGATCGATGGTCAACATAATAGGATGTTGTAGGGAAGATCAAGGTATAACACTTGGAATGTAGTTTATGCAACTTGGATGGGTAGTGCAATGATGCCTTTTGATACCCACTCTTGGTTTTCATATGCTCTAATGGTGGTACTCTTTGCTTTCTCAATTGTATCCTCTGAATAGCCCAGGTTCTTGATAAACTAAAGGGTACAAATGTTCAAACTAGCACCTCCATCCACTAAGACTCTTTTTACCTTGTTCTTATGAATAATGACCTCAAGGTGTAAGGTACAATTATGAGATGGTTGTGATGGTTGGTCTTATTCTGAGAAGGTGAGATGATGATTAGCGATATGCCCTACCATAGCTTGAAACTAATATGTATTAAAATCCTTAGGGATGGATGAATCTGACAAGGCTTTCTCTATGATTTCCCTATGTGTGGGGGATAGCCTTAATAGTTCTAAGATAGAAATCTATGCGGGGGTCTTCTTAAGATGATCTAAGAGATTGTACTTGCTGGGCTTTGATGTTGGCAAAGTAGGTTGTTCCCTAGATTGGTACAAGACTCCTTGGATGGTGACTTTTCCACATCATTGGTGACTCCACATTCCACACTAGGTCCTTTGGTGGTGACAACGGTGATAACACTATCAAAGGAAGCGACCACATTTGAATAGGTATGTTGCACATTTGTTTAATCTTCAGCTTTTCCGGTGTTGTTTCCTTTTCTTTGATCTGGCATAGGGTTCTTGTATATCTTAAGATCCTGATTCCTGGCTGGTACCTCAACAGATATAGTGTCGCTCTCTATAAGGTCTTGGATAATATTTTTGAGCCTCATGCAATTTTTTGTTTTGTGTCCTTTAATTTTGTGAAAGTCACAAAGATCATTCTTGTTGTACCAGGATGGCTTCTCTTGTGGTTCTTGGTAGCTTTCAAAGTTGGGCACCGTTATCAAGTTTGACTTGACCAGATTCTTCATGATGGCTTCGATAGGTTCAGATAACTATGTGTACTTGAGTTTCAGATAATTTTTCTTGTTAGGGGTTCATCTTTGTTGCGTTATGATGTTGTTGATCTGATTGTTCTAAGGAGGTGTCATTTGTTGCACAGTTTGTCGAATGTTAGCAACTTGATTTTTGTTTGGTCTAAGAGCACTTAGGACCAACTTAGCATCTACCATGCCATCATTTGTTACATTTTTTTTCTTAGCACAAACACGAGGCTTGTTGTTCGAACTAGTTGATGGTCGATTGTCTTTGTAAGCTTAAGTATTTCCCTATGAGATTAGAGCTCTCTTGATGTTAAGGGATCTAGGGAAAAGCTCATCATATGAGGTGATGCATTGTATTTTTTAGTGGAAGGATAGATCTAGATCTATATTTTCTATGATGATCCCTACTTGTTGTTCATCATAATGTGGCCACTTGCTCTTACTAGCTCTTTATCTCCACCGTTACAAGAAATTGGAAAAATATTCTCCCATGTTTTGTTTGAGAGTATACAAATCTTCTAAGATGACGTCCATGTAAAGGTTAAAGGATAAGTGATCTATGAATTTATTGGTGATTTCTTGAAAAGTTTTGATACCTGATGATAGTTGAGAAAACTAATCCATGGTAGGAACTATTAAACTTTAGGGGAAGAGACACATTAAATGAGTATCATTGTAAGAAACCTCCATACACATGACGTTGAACTCTTTGACATGGTCTACAAGACTTCCTCTCCCTTCGTATTTATCAAATTTAGGGATTTCAAAACCGAGAGGGAATGGCACCATTGTGATATTTCGATCGAATGTATATAGACATAATTTTTATGTATGGGGTTTATTTGTCTTGCCCATTTGAAGATCCTATATTTCTTGTGATAATTCCTTAAGTTGCGATGCTATATTGTCTTGTGGGTTCAGTGGCAGAACATATGTTGCTTATTATGGTATGGAGGATGGATTATATGTGGGATTATGATATGATAAAGTGTTGTATGGTGTATATGGTGGTGTGGGATTTTGTGAAGCTGATTGAGGTGTTGATGTATATGTTCCTAACGTGTTTGTATTGACAATGTTATGTTGAGGATTATAGTAGGAACTTTGTTGTTTTTGTTGTCGGGCATACTATTGAGCTAGTAAGGCTTGTTGTTATTGTTGAGCCACAAGGGTTGCTTGTTGTTGTGCTACTGGGGCTTGTTGTTGGATTTTTGTTGTTGATGTGCTGCTAAGGATGCTTGATGTTGGGCTTGATGTTTCTATTTTTTTGCTAAGGCTACTTGATGGGTTTGATGTTGTTGTTGGGCTAAGGCTGTTTGTTGTGCTGCTAAGCCTTGTTGTTGTTGTGCTGCTAGGGCTGGTTGTTGTTGTTTCTGTTGCTACTATTGTTGCTGATGTTGTTGTGTTGCTAGGGTTGCTTAATGTTGTTGCTTCTATTGTTGTGTTGCTAGGGTTTCTTGTTGTTGTTGTTGCTTCTATTGGATGGCTTGCTGATAAGCTTGTTGTGCTTGTTGAGAATCCAAGGCATGTGCTTGCAATGTAGGATCAGGTGGTGGTTGGGATATCTATGATGGATTATGGGTGTTGATGTTTTGAGTGGGTTGTGGGTTGTTAATGACAGGTTGGGAGTTCCCTTGGTTAAACATTCCTTGGAGGATAGTGGATTGAGATGAAGGAATGTAAGTTTGAGGTCCCATTTAATTTTGCATGTTGGAGGGGACTGTGGGGAAAGATGAGGATGGTGTCATTAGATTTTGCGATGGTAATGACATATTAGGCTCTTGATTCCATTGATTAAAAAGGTTCCCTTGACTAATGTCTTGAGGATTTCCTTGCGCTAGTGATGTAGAAAAAGAATTAATTGGGTTAATGAGATTCGTAACCAAAGGATTGTTCTAATTCAGGTTAGTGATGGATGGGATGGCTATGTTTTGTGAAACCAATGGTGCAAATGAACCAGTTGGGGGATTGGATAAAGATGTCCCTATTAAGGGTTGATTTTGCATTATGGTCTTGGCATGCCCTTGTGGGTCAATTTGAGACACTTGGTCCACACTTCCTTGTGGGATGTTGGGCACACTTGTGGTACTTATGCGGATGGATGAAAATGGGTACCCTCTATATGTTGATGTTGTCATGGATTCATAAAGTGTAAGTGGTTTATATTGATGCAAAGGTTGGTGTCCAAGTAGTGCTTTGAGGTGGATTGATATTGAGAGTACCCAAAAGTGTGTTGCTTTCGAATGGAAGAGTTAGAACAAAATCCTTGGCAAGACTAGGAGTGGATGTTTGATTTAGCTTGAGTGATGGAGTTGTTAAGTCTCGTGTCAAATATTGTGCAACAAATGATGGATAAATTAGAGTAACATTTTCTAAGGCTTGATGTTCTTGTGTTTGCTCCTTGATTTCCTCCTTAGTAAGTCCAAATGGGTTGTTTGTAACGTCTTCAATCTCATAGGGCCCCGATGGAGATGAGGGTTGTTGTGATGGAGTAACTTGACTTATTGGATCAAATTCTAAAGGATTGGGATCACTTGAGGTGAATTTGACTTTGGTTTTCTCCATGATTCTCTTGTGTTGTGATCTTGTCTTTACCATAAATTTTGGGTCACCTATGGGAGAGTTGTGTTGAGATTTTGAACTCTCTAGTTGACTCAAATCTAGGTAGAAGGGATCCTCTAAGTCTTTCAGGAGCAATGATGATAATGGGAGATGAAAAGGGTGGATGATATGAAAAGTGGTCTTTGAAAATGTTTTGGGACAACACTTTTGACTTAAGTTTGATGTTTTTATGTTTAGATAAAGGATGTTTATGAAATTGGAAATCTTTAGGGTAGACTCGTGACCTTCAAGATCAACTAGTTCAAAGATGATAACTAACTTAACTAAGTGCATGGAAAATGATTCATTTCACATACAAAGTAGCTAAGTTAGGGGTTGGTTTGATAGATGTTTAAGTCTAAAAGTCTTGGTGTATTTAAAATTTTTGCAAAGTTTGATGAAGTGAAGGATGAAATTTGATGAAGGGCTGAATGAAATGTTTGAGCCAATGTTGACTTAGAGTGAACCTTTGTTTGATAAGACCAAGGTAGTGAGAAACATGCTAGACCTCTAAATTTTTCAAATCCTAAATACTCAATGCTTTAGATAGGTTCAAGATCGTGAAAGAGACCGGGATTTTTACTATAAAAGAATGCATACAAGTTTGGATTGTTCCTTGAAGCACGTTTGTAGAAGTTGTATACCAACCTGGTTATATTATGGTGAAGTGTTAAAAGGTGTCTTTTGAGAGCTTTTAGACTAATATGCCTATGTTTGAAGTGATGACTTGTAGACCTTCTCTTGGGGATTCTGATTTTGCATGAGATCATTTATAGAAGTCTAAGATCATGAAAAAGTGGATATTTATTGCCACGCGAGTGGTGGTAATATGGGCCTTCCAACCTCAATATCAGTTTTTTCCTCTTCTTTGTCTAATATAATTTTGTGTTTCTCCACTAAATGGGTGTTTCCTTTTGTTTCAAAAGTGAATCTTCTCAAACTACTAATTATATCAGGTTGTTCTCCTGCAATGAGCTTAAAGTTTGGTTGAATAATAATAGGCATGAGGTTGGGTTGTTCAACGAGAGTAGTTAGTCTTCAAATGGTCATGTGGGGTCCAATTTTTCAAGCTTATCTTGCTTAAGTGAGTTTCTTTTACCACAAACACTTGTATTGATTAAGTTCAAACTAAATGTCTATGTCAAAAACATCATAAATTTCACAAATTCCATTTTGTGAAAAGGATGAGGTTCAAGCCATAGTTTCTTGTGTTAACTTTGGGAAGTATGGATTGATATATAAACCAAAATACTTAGAAGTCTCTAAGAATAAATTCTTAGGACAAGCATTAATATCAAGGTTTTGTCAAAAGGTATCTGTACTTGGACCAAAGGGTTTGAAATTTTGAAAGGAAGACCGTGAATGTTTATTTGTAATTTTTTGGAACCAAGAAAAGTATTAAACTAACTCACAAGAATTTACCACCAAGGTTTAGAAGATACTACTTACTAAATCCCCACTTGAATTTCTCTAAACACTAAGACAATGTGAACAACTAAAGATTTGGCGACACTGGCTCCCCTCCATGACACACTTTTCTTGGGACCACCAAATCTCAAATCCTAAAGATCTGAAGATCCTAAGGATTTTCCTGTTTCAACAATTGAATAGTAAAATATGGGGTGGCTTTAAAATGACCATTCCTACACTGACAAGCATAAATGTTTTTGGCTTCTAAATAATTGGTTCGTAGTAAGGGTTTTCGTTCAAGGTGGCCATACACATGGC
Source organism: Sequoiadendron giganteum (assembly GCA_007115665.2). NCBI lineage: Eukaryota > Viridiplantae > Streptophyta > Pinopsida > Cupressales > Cupressaceae > Sequoiadendron > Sequoiadendron giganteum. The sequence continues at coordinate 198,779,439 of CM021109.1, read as the reverse complement.
AAGATTAACTCAAGATTATTTCAATCAAGAGGCCTCCCAATCTCTTCCTAAGAAGAAATTTTAACATATCAGACGAATACTAAGGGTGACACTTGTCTGTATGACACACTCGCTCCTATTTTTTATGACTTTCATCACAAACACATTTTTATATAGCGATTTAAAAGAGCTTGGATTTAGCTTGTTATCACTTGGGTGATTCCCTCCTTTCGAAGTGGGGAGGCAAGCCCTTTAAAAATTAAAAAAAGAAGCAAGGAAGTACATTTGTAGTTCGATCTCCCCGATCGCATGAAACAAGGAGAGAGCACACACAACGACTTTTCCCTACACTAGCATGGGGTTCATTTTTAATCCAAATTGAAAGATGTGGGTGATTATATAAAATTTTAAGGAATGTTTCTGATTCTCTAGATCATCGAGTGGCACAAGAGAAGTGTATACACATTCAATGAAAAAAATGTAAATCATAGATTCACAAAACATAGCAAACACTCGTTAATTTTAACCCTCAACACAAAGATGAGTTTGTTTTAAGCACCAAATGAAGTGTTAAGTTGTTTTGTGCAATTTTAAACCCAAAGTAAAATGATGAAGTGAGGATTTAATTTTAGTCCCATTTGAGTGTTCTTTTTAAAATCCAATTGAAAGCTAGTGTGGTCCTAAAGCATAAAATGAAAAGCATGATAAATGGGTTATAATTTCCCTAAAAGTGTCAAAACAGTTGTTACAATTATAATATTTAAAGAAAATGATGCTTCTTCACTTCAAATTTTATCGTCCAACCTACAAAACCTAGCTAGCCTAAGAACTAGAACAAAGTTAGAGGCATGTTAGTGATTAGATGAAGTAAAAATATTAAAGTACGTGCTGAAAATTGATCTGTTTTGCTTACCAGAGAAGGGAATCATTGTTCATGATAGCATCACCATAAATACAATGAGCATCGCTCTAGTGAATTTCAGCGTTGCTCTATAAAAATCCAGTGACAACGATAGCGTCGTGATTTGGGAGCAGCATTGTTTGCAAATTCTCGATACCTCTAAAAGTATTCAACGTCTCTATTTATTTTAATCAACGCCAGGGTGTTAAATAAGCATCATTTTTTTTTTATGATGATAGTGCCACTGTATGGCGACACCTAACAAAGGTGTCACTAAAATTCCCTTGAGCGTCATTTTGTCTTGCAAGAATAAAAAATGAAATTTGATATAGAAATTGATTAAATTTGATTGGTTATTCCCTCCTTCTAGCACCAGAATGTGATCAATGAATTAGTATGGGCCGCTTACGCTCAGTCGATGAAGAATCAAAGCATAATGAAGCTAGTAACATAAATCTCAATAGGATCAATCAAATACAAATTAAACCAAGCATCCATTAAAACCAAGCATACTAAACTATGAAATATTTAAAAATACCTACTCTAATCCGTTGAAACCTATCCCATTGCGAGAGTGGTGTCACATTGATGTGGAACGATGACCCTTTCCCAGTCCCATTGATAAAAGAGCTTTCTCTACTCAGTTTTATTGAAGAAAACTGATGGAATGATTGCAAGATGTGTATGAAAACATGATTTTAATCTAAATGAGCATGATGCAAGCTAATTTAACATGATTTTATGCTAAAATGATTCAGATATGTAAATGCGGAGCTAATATAGAAGGATTTTAAACTAAAAGATTCAAACCCTAATTAACAAATAAGCTAAATGGATGCATTATGTGATCATGGAAGCCATTAATGGAAGTTAAGCTAATATGCAAGCAATTAAACTAAAAAATATGTTAAACATATGCTAAATATGAGTGTGATTGTGAGTGATTTTAATAACATAAGTTTGATGTTAAAAGATGGATCCATTTGTCTCCAAATAGTGACGTATTTATAAGATAGCAAATGAGAAATGAAGGGTTAAGATCGAAAAAGTTAATCTATGGTCAAGGATGAAGGAAGTTGGAGGCATGGATCATGGATTTTGATCAATGGATGAAAATGAAAGATGATATTTTAATCAAGGGCTAATATTCTTGTAAACAAACACACTTTTGACCTATACAAGAGGTCACAAGTTAACTTGCACAAGAATTTTTGAGTTAACTTGCATATGAAGCTAAGTAAGAATATTCCCTTTTTTAAATGAGGAGAGATAATATTCTTTGGAGTATTATCATAGGTGAGGTAAAATAATAATTTAACAGATTAAAACAAATTTTAATTGTGCAAAAGGGGAAGGAATATTCCTTTTGGAGGAATGTGCAAAGGAGGAATATTCCCGTGCAAGTGGGGGGAATTAGATTTAATTAGGTAATTGATAATTAAACAATGTTAATTAAATAATTAGGGGATTAGAAGAATTAGATGATATTCATTAAATAAAGTGATTTAATGAAAAGGGGAAAAGGTGATGACATTAATTAAATAACTTAGGGTTATTTAATTAAATATGAAGATTTAGGGATTTTAAATTAAATAGTTTGATTTATTTAATTTAATGAGACAAAATGTTAGCATGAAAGGGGTGAATTAACCTGATTAGATTAATTAGGTTAATAGATGCAAGTGATGCAATTAATTAAATAACTAGGCTAATTTAATCAATTAAGCAAAAGATGATGGGTTTTAAGATGAAATGATGTTAGTATACCTGATTCAAGTGCATGATATCATTCAAGACATTTTTAACTATCTACACTATTAGAATTTCACAGTACTTCACAATACACAATCATAATACAACGCCCTAAAAAAAAGGGTTTCCTTCTAGGAAAAGTCAATCCAAAAAAATGCCTACCATCAAATCTAAGACCTAATGATGAAGGTCTAGATTTATAATAATATAATATAAATAAAGTTTTACCGATTAAAAAAATATATACATAAGATTTGGCTTTCAAGGGTGCTACCTTTGAACCCCCATCAGGGTGCATGGTCCCTGGACCCCCCGCTAAGGGGATGATCCCCCTGGACCCCTCACAAGGGGGTACGCCCCTATACCCCCCACACTCACCTATCATAGTAGACCATATGTAATTTCAAGGTTGAGACACATTTTCCCAACTCTTTTTTGGTGTGTGTTAAACATCGTCATTGATCCCCAAACCTAGACTTCTCCCTTTCACCCCACTTTATTCAAAATATTTTCACAAAACTTATGGAATTTTGATGCCCCTATTCCTCTCCTTTAGTAGGTGAATATAGACATCTTTGATTCTTGAAAAATGTGCTCTTTCAAAGTTTGAACTTTTAGTATTCTTCATTTTCATATTCTTCTGTAGCCGATAAGCGATATCCCCAATGTATGATATCGATGGCTCTAATGAGAGTTTTTTAAAGAATGATTTCAATGTAGGGTTCAACTTTAATGCATTCAATGATTCCAACTACCATTCTAGAGCTCAATACCTCATAACAACACCATGAATTCTCAACGACCTATCCTAGGCCCTTTTTTACCGGGTGGCTCTTCCTTGTAGATGGACTTGCATGCCACCATACCCATTCAATTGATTCATAGGAAATATCTTGTCACTTTAAAAGCATCAAACTATCCTTTTTCTATATATTTTATGGGTTTCAATATAATAAATCCACCATCTATCCTTTCTTATATATGGCAGCCATGTTAGAGGATATTCTCCTCACCTGTATAGATTAATCTTCAAGTGTATAGAATGGATGTCAGTTTTTTTGCGTTCATCTTGGATGAGGGTTAGGTAATTTGTCATTTTATAAGTTATGACTCATTTATTTAAAGAAAAAATATATATTCTTTTCAAATTGTTCCACTCATCTCAAGTCTATAGTTGTATATGTAAGAAGGATTCTAAATTTTTTCTTTGATCGATCTTAGGGTGTTTGACTAAGGTCTTTAGGATATCTTTAGTCTATAATGTATATTTGAACCTATAACTAATATGAATATACACTTATATGTGATTGTCTCCAACAGTATAACTCTACATTTTGATGAATAAATAATCAAGGATTTTGTGTTCATCTTGCAATTTATCATGATTTTTTGTTATCTTAATTTTATTCTTGTTTGAGGAATAGGTTAAGTGCTTATTCAATAAGTCTTAAGTATGATCACATTATAAGCTATGTTGGTTGTATTACTATAAGACAATAGTTACTTTAAAACCATTAGATTATGAGTATGTTCCACACAACAGATACTTATGTTCCTTCTTGAACCTATTGTTCTAGGCATTGGTCTATTTGCATACCTTAAGGGTTCAAGCAATTCCACCATTCCAAAACATCAAAAACATTTCATTTCTTTTAAATTTTTATTTGAACCATTAGATCTCTCATGCAAAAACATAAAATCCATTGAAATTATATCAACAATCTTGCTAAATCTTGGATGATTCCTACCATAAGGTGTGAAACCATCATTTTTTGCACATTTTTTGTCGATAATAGATCTTCAAGTAATGTTATAAGGAAATACACCTAGTTCCTATACAACCTAAATAGTAGAGAGTAACTATTTAGCAAATTTTTTTCTCTACTAGTTGGCCAACAATTTGAAGTATTTGATCATGAGAATTATAAAACCTAAAAAAATTTAGGCCATCTATTGGAATCACCAACACAAATAACTCAACCCTTCATTCTAATACTAAAAATATATATCTCATGTATTATTTCATACAATTAGTTTCAAAATATGGATATTTGAAGCTAGAAAAGATATACGCTAGCCAAAATCTTACAGACATGTTGACAAAAGTAGTAACTTGGGAGAAACTAATTTCATACTTAGTTTTAGCCAACCTTCAAGGATGATGGTGGAGATGATAAACTTGCCCAATCCAAAATTAGAGCCTATTCAAGTTGGTGTAGTAGTGGTGGAGCTTCTATAATTAGTCTCAAAGTGGGAGATTATTTATCTTCCTAATATGTCTCCAAGTGGAATATTGTTGGTTATGGAGCCAGATCTTATTGTCTTTGGAGCCTATTTCATTTTGGGGGCAGGGGGTTCAAGGGGTACCCCCTATAATTTTTGAGGTGTGACCCTTGGAGCTGGGGGTTTGAGGGTCTTGTTGGTTATTTTTCAAGAACAAAGTTGATCTTCAAAGAAGACTATGAAATTGCAATTTCTGATTCTTAAAAATTTGAAGGGATTGGCCAATGCATGAGTGAAAGCAACAATGATTACCTCCTGCACTTTGGACTTTGAAAGACTTAGGAGGGTGATCTCACAATGTACTTATGAATTCATGCACTTAATAACCCAGTACATTGCAAATAGGATGAATCCTCATGTAATTTCTCAATAAAAAAGATATTTCAAAGGCCTGGCTACTCCTTTACAACACTCAACATTTAGAACATGACAATGGTTAATTGGGCATGAAATACTAACAATTACCGTTCAATAGAAAGTTTGATTATTATTTTTTTTGTTGATGAATGATCAAGAAAATTGCATCCCAAATACAAAACCCAAACTAGTGCATTAACCTAGGAAACAAAGTCAATCTCAACACAAGTATAATTGGATAGAAATTTAGTAGTTAGCATCACAAAGCTTCTACAATATTGCATTAGATTTTCATACCATTATATCCTACACTAGAAATTCTTATAAAAATCCTGATACTCAAATTACATGAACCTATAGCTTCATCCAATCAATCTAATTAATTCTTTGAATTAAAACAAAGATAGAGCCATATATTCATTGGAACATAATTAAGATTAACAAAATAACCATTGATCATTTTATTAATAATTCATATAATGAATACACCAAGAGAGAAATGGCTTTGAATTTGCATCATCTTATATATTCAAATGCTAGTACTATTATCAAAAATTACAACTATATATCAAAAGACTCAAAACCTAGAACAAAACTCTAGACTATTCTTTGTATTTTTTATTACAAAATTTCTCTCTAATCAATCAACAACTTGTATAGTTGGCTGTGAATTCCTTCTTATAGAAATGAAGGAGCAAACAAGCTTCAGGCTAGAATGGACACATGTCATCTTCTCATTTGACCGATACAAAATATATTCCCCATTGCAATTACATTTACAACTCAAGGAGGGAAAAAATCACATGAGATAAAAACCATTTGAATTTGTTGATGATGATTCGCCTTGCCTTCCCAAAGGCATCATTTAGTTGCTGTAGCATTTTACCCACATGCTCCCAAAATTATTTCCATGGACACCAAGCCTTAAAGAAGAAAAATTTAAATTCAAAGATTTTGAGAGGTTCCTTGCAAAATCCATTTTGTGCACATTCTGCAATCAATCATTTCATTCCATGAGATGACATCTCTTTGAGGCATTATGTCAAACAATTCAGGTGTTTTGTCTACAATTCCACATCTTGCATATATGTCTACCAAAGCATATCCAACTATAACATCTGACGAAATATTCCCTACCATTATGCTTTGGTGCATGTTCATAGCCCATCCCAAAGCTCCCATTTTGGCATAGGCAGGGAGGACTCTGGCAAAAAAAATGGCTTTATACCTTCCAATTGCATTCGTTTGAAAGTTTCAAAAGCCTTTTCAACAAATAATTTTCTGCAAAACTTGCAATCATTGCATTCCATGAGATGACATCTCTTTGAGGCATTATGTCAAACAATTCACTTGCCTTGCCTGTGCTTCCACATTTTGCATGCATATCTACCAGAGCATTTCCAATCATAATATTTGACAAAAATCCACGTTTTTTTATGCTTTAATGGATGTATATACCTTGTCCAAAGCTCCCATTTTATTAGAGGCAGGGAGTATGCTGGAAAAGGTTGTGGAATCTAGCTTTACACCTACCAATTGCATTTGCTTGAAAGTTTCTAAAGCCTTTTCAACAAATCCATTTTGTGCATATCTTGCAATATTGCAATCCATAGACCACATTTTTTATAGGGATATTGTCGTGTATTGTCTATGCATTGATGGATATTAATATCTTGTTTCAAAGCTCCTATTTTGGCACATGCAGGGAGGATGTTGGAAAAGGTTGTGGAATTTGGCTTTACACCTACGAATTGTATTCGCTTGAAAGTTTTTAAAGCCTTTCCACCAAATTCATTTTGCGCATATCTATTTTAGATGACCTTAAGCTATATGAGAAAGGTGTATAGATCAATTGATAAGTTGAGACATGTAATGTTGATTTGATTTACATTTTACTTAAGATATAATTTTGTTGCGTTGTTGAATTTCATAGTTCAATAATTGGGATTCTCAATGATCTTGTATACCCAAAGTGTATGTGATAGAAATAAATTAGGTAGACATGTCGATTAGTTTGACAAATTTGAATGATCTTGAGTTCATAAGTACATAGTGATAAGTTTTGACAAATAATATAATTTCTTGTTGCATTTATCACAAAAACAAAGGCCTCTTTTGATTGTAGCAGAGGATGTAAAGAGTGAAGCATTGGATACTTTGATCTTTGAAACTGATGATTTTTTTACTAAATTGATAATGTTTGAAGTTTATTTTTCTTTCTTAGATGTTGAGTCTAATTAATAAGTTTAATGTTGTGTTGCAACTTGCAGGTGAGTATGTTGATATGAAAAAGTCTAGCATTGTCGATCCTCTAAAAGTTATCAAAATTGCATTAGTTGATGCAGAAAGGTAAAACCATTTATCTTTATTATAATTAGTGGAACTTGCAAAAACAATATCTGATAAAAATCTACTTCCAAATATTCTTTTGATGGATGTTATATCTAATTTTGATACAATCACTATATCTAGCACCTAAGTTTAGGGTGCCATAGTTGGAAAAGGAAAAGAAAAAGAAAATGTTTGAATTTTATCCTCTTTATTATTTGACTTTTTGAGTTTTTGATGTGCAAATTTTGAAACCTTATTTTTAGGTTGCAACTCCAAATTGGAGAAGTGAAAGGTGAATACTAGCAAGGAAGAGTTTGGAGGAGTCGAAATCAATAGCGGCTGGAAAGCTGTGGATTTGCAATGGGATTAAATGGGCCGAGCCCCTATAGGAGGTCACTATCCTTCCAAAAGGATTGCAGTTAAGGAAGGGGAAAACAATATAAGTATATGAAAATAGGAGTATTTTTTTTATATAGTGTCTGTAAGTTGTACGGTGTCATTGAGACATTGAATGTAACCAATGAGATTTTGATTTGCTAATGAGGCTCAATGAAATAAATTTTTAGAGTGGTTTTTTCTCCACTCATAAATACTGTGTTGTGGCTCCTCCTAATTTTTAATTTGTTTGTGTTTGTGTTTGTGTTTGATCAATCATATTTGTTCAAGCATTTTAGTCTTCATTTCATGGTGCTTCTTCAACATTAAAATATCTATGATACTTGAAGTTTATATGCATAAATTTGTGAGGATTTATTAAGTTAGATTTGATTTGTAATGACTAAATATATGACTAAATTAATGAATAAATATATGACTAAATATATGACTAAACTAATGACTAAATATATGACTACCATGACTAAATAAATGACTAGTTAACAACAATCAATGACTAAATATATGACTAAATATATGACTAAATTAATGACTAAATATATGACTAAACAAATCACTACCATAAATAAATAAATGACTAAATTAATGACTAAATCAATGACCAAATCAATGACCAGATTAATGAATAAATCAATGACTAAATAAATGACTAAAATTGTTTAGTCATACATTTAGTGGTGTTATAAATGACTACAATTAAACCACTAATAGTCATGTGACTAAAGTTAGTCATTTTATTGTAAATTTTAGTAGTTTATTTAGTCATATATTGTTGTTTGTGTACTAGTGCAAAGTACCTCCATGTTTGCAATCCTTGTCATCAATTTCAAACTGGAGAGAATACAATATTTTAACACTATTGTATCTAAGGCCTAATCTGTAACAGTTCCAAGACATGTGTTGTATTATCCTCAATGTAATTTTCATTGTTACAGACCTATAACCAAAATTTTAGTTATCATCTCACCACAGAAGCAGCCTAATCATCTAGTACGTCAAGATATTTTCCCTTCCAAAGCAAAAAATATTCCTCATAAGGCTAATCGAATTCAATAACTTTGTCAACTTTTAGCCTATATGGAGCGTACTTGAATACTACTTGGTTAGCCTCCTTATTAAACTCCTCAAGAAAGATCCTTGTATGAGTGAGAATTTCCATACCTCTATTCATTATCTCCATGTCAACTTCCTCAAAAATCAAGATTTCCTAAGTAGCAATCACTTTACTTGCTTGGTCTTTCCACTTCTGCAAGGTTTTGAATTCACCATTGTCACTTAAAATATTGGGGAGCAAATGAAAATTTAACTCATCAAACTTCATCACCAACTCTCTAATATTTGCCTCCAGTGGTTCAATTTTCCCTTGGAATTATTCGATTCCAATCACAAGTTTGAGAGTAGGTTAAATATTGAGTGGCTTATTTATATCATGTTTAGACCCAATTACCATAAGCCTTAAATACTGGAGCCTAGGAATCCATTTCTCCATTAGTGGGATAGTTGCATCCTTGTCCCTATTAATTTTTTTTACTGCATCGAACATGGAAGAGTAATTAGCATGGATACTAATCAGTCTTTTGTCTATTCCCTTGTTCAAATGCTCAAGTACTACTTTCACAATCTTGAGATTGCTTAAATGGATTAATTCATCTTGTCGTTTATTCCTCTCTTCATAGTTCTTCATATTTTCAATCAGGTCCTCCACACTAACCTCCTCTGCTTGAGGTGCACCTGAAGTACTTGGTCCCTCAATTGATATTGGTACATTCCCCAAATTATATGGCACAATTGCCCATGAAACTTCTATGGGATTAATAGGGGAAGATGGTACTCACTCTTGAGGTGGGGGGAAACAAAATCTATTTGGATTGACACATTAGTCTGCATATTTTGCATTTGTTTTTCAACAATGCCATTTCTGTTTGTAATTCTAAAATCTTTCGTTGACCCTTGTTGTATTCAACCAACATGTCATTATAAATTTTTCTAAACTTATCTCTTTTTTTAGTTACAAACTCCACCATTTCCTTTGTAAATTGGGAAACATTCACAGACATAGTGGTTGCTTCAATTATAGGGGTGTCTGACACTCTTGATAATTATCCCTCCCTTATAATCTACAAATGGCTTTGGAACTGGAGGCTTCTAAATATTTTGTGCTAAGGCCCAAATTGCAAGTGTATCCCACTTCTCACTGAAAATAGACCCCTGCAAAGAAATTGTTGCTTCCTCCTTTAAATTATAAAGTGGCCAATCGTGTCTTCTTACTGTATCGAAGGCAATGGTAGAAGCAAGATCCCACTCTAGAAGTAAGAGGATACCACTATTCCTCACTAATTCTCTCCATTCTTGTGTTGTGATACTTTGAAAACTTGCCCTCATTTATTGCCTAACCTGAGCTTCAATGACCTTATCAGGAAATTGGGGGTTCAAGCTCCTTTTCTTGGCAATGTTATTAGCATATTCATCCCTTTTTGATCTCCATGCAAATTCCATGAAAGCAAATGATTTGACAAATACGTCATCATCCATAAATTATTTACAAGCCTCTTCCCTGAAATCATCTATATTATATATACTAGTTAAATCCACCTTGCTTAGCCCAAGGCCCATTTTTTGTGGTACTAACTCCCTAGGGGGAGAAGGCATACCTTGTTGCATTTTCTCCTTAGTAACAAGTATCTCATCCTCAAAATCTTCTAGATAATCCACCAAGCCACTTGATTCTACCTTATACTTCTTTGGAGGTGGTTGCTTGGGTGGTGATGATACCATTGGTGGTGATTCAAGTTCAATTACTTGTGGAGGAGTATACCTTGGGGGATACAAGGGTGGAAATTCATGTGCTGGAGAAGGAATTCTTGACCCCTTTGGTAAAGAAGGGGTGGTTATTGTTTTCTTTTCCTTCACCTTGTCCTTCATCCTAGTAAATACTAATACTCTTTTTGGAGGTTGGTAGGTAGGTATTTCTTCCACCTCAGGGGCCTTCCCCTTGCCTTGTTTCTATCCTACCATAGCTTTTCCCTTGCCTTGAATCATCCTTTCTTCTTTCAACCTTCCTACAACCTGCTCAAAGTTTTGAATTACATACTCAATCCTCTAGATTTCATTATTTATATCCCTAAGAGCCAAAAACATTGGATCCTTTTCTTACATTTCCTTTTCCAACTTGTTAAAAGCAATCATTTTATTTTTTTAATCTTGTTTTTGGAAATAAAAAATATTCTTGATTACATCCATAAGAAAGTAAAAATTATGGATAAACCTAGAGCTTTTGATTCTGGCCTTTAGCCCTATCATGAAACCTTTTGGATCATGATTTCTTGCTCTGACCCTCTTCATCCCAATTTTTTTGAGAATATCAATATTTTTTCTTCATCCTCCCTCTTTCATAACAAAATAAAAAAAATGGTGTATGTAGGGAAAAAGGGTTCCCTTCCTCTGATTTAGTAGGTGATTTTCCTCCACATCTCCCAATTTCCACCTCACCTCAAGAAAAAAAACTCTTAATGGGACATCCCTCAAAAGTATATGTGGTGTCACACTTGTGCCATAAGCCCTAATAATTGTATAGCTTGGGTAGGGGATCACATCTCCCCAATTGTGCTCAATTTTCATATCAGGCCTCCTATCTTTCGACCTCAAGAAATCATGTAGTGATGTAGGAATCCTTGGCATATTCATAATCAAGGCCCTCTTCATTTTGGAAGAAAAAATATTCTCAAACACCACAAAACTAGATTGGTGATCATTCCTATCCAAGAATCTAGCCTAACATTGGACAAGTAAATCCATATCACCCTCTTTTTTGACCAATGTCATATCCTTACCAAAGAATTTGACTCCCTTGTAAAAAAAAAAATGTATGAACAAAGAATACCACCATAATCTTACCCCATCCTTGTCATTCTTTAATGCAATCAATCCCTCATGTATCTTTTCGACCAAGTATGATGCAAAGTCATAAAGGGTATTGCAAATGGGATGTTGAGTATGGGAAACCATGTACATTTTTGCCATAGGTATGCTTGCAGTCAGAACAAACCCTAAGATCTTGCATAAGGAATAAAATATCCTTTGGAAATATGTCATAAAGTAATTTATAGGGAAAGGCTCTTTATCAAACGAGCCCATAATGACTTTCCATTTTCCCTTTATAGATGCAAGAAAATGCTACAATACCGAGATTTTGAAAGTATACCTTACTTTCTCATATTCAACTCTTACCTCCTTCTCATCAATCTGAACCATATCTTCACTCCATTCAGTTAGTTTGAAGACTTCAAATATTTCATCCCTTTTGACCCTTACCATCTCAACGTCATCATAGGTTCTTACAACCCTAGAGATTGGGTCATAATTAGTTGCCACTGCCCTCAAAAGTCTTGATGATGATATTATTCGCACACCAAAAAATAGATAAATCCTCACATAAACACCGTGAGAACCTATCCTACTTGAAAGATTGCATTGGGACAACCTAAATCTTAGGCTAAGTTAGCCTAATCCCAAGGCTCATTTATGTTAGGTCTTGACTGCACTAGGATCGCTCAGGGTTCATTGTGATAATGTTGTTAAACATGAGGGGTAAAAAATTTGGCCAATGTTGAAAGGAATTAGAAAGATATGAAATAATCTCATAACTTAAATTCAAAAACTTCATGAAATCAACAAATTTGTAATAATATTTCATGAAATTCAAATAGCTTGCATTTATCCAAGTATATTTAGCTTTAAGCATTCATCAATATCATCGAATCAAAAGATTTGGAATAATACTCCATGCATTCATCACTTTTTGGAATATTTTCTAAAATTTAAACATCTATTCTAAAATAAAGCTTAAAAAATTACTGAAAAGTAAAATTTCTCCCAAGTATTATCCACACATGCCTCAAGAAATAACCAAACCAAAGAAAACCATTTCATACATCACCAGATTGCTTCACAATTAAGCATATAATGATGTGATATTTTAAAGAAAGGAGGGATCATTTACCATCGGATAGTATCAGTATGCACCCTTAAACGGTGTAGCACACAGTCTTATCCGATAGGAACAAACAACTAGCTATGCAAGATTTCATATTATGAAATAACTTTTAAATTGGCTTTGATATTGATTAACTTCTAATGAAACATATAGAAGTTTTTAATCTAGAATGGAACAAAAAAAAATGAAAAAGAAAAAAACTTGAAAAAGTTTTAGTTCTCCAACATCCACAAATTTTGAACTTAACTTAAAATGAAACATCTCCCAACCTTTTATAAGAACAAGATGCTCAGGAAATTCAAACTACACATGAGAGAGAATCCAAGGGATGAATCACATCAAGAAACATGGAATATGACAACTGGCAGGAGAATTTTTGAATAAGTCAACGGATGTCAACCTTCTTTAACACTTTGAAATCTTTTGGGATCTCCATCTTTAAAATGTAGTCAGGACATTAACTTGGAGCCGAGTAGAATTTTCAAACAAAAATGTAGGAACTTCCTATGTCAGATATTCAGAATGATCAAATGGACCTAGATATAAATATCCTAATCCACCAACACTTTGTTCCCACACTTAGGTTCGAACTCAGGCTTGAAATATCCAAAGGTAAATTTCCCCGAATCTAGGTACTCCCCTTTATCATATGTGTAATATGATAATTCCCATTATTTCTTCATCTCAAGCTCCTCCTTCGCATGGACTTCTAGAGTGTACAACCTAGCTTGGTTATATCACTACTCGCGACCCAATTTTTCTTGACCATCCATACCCGGATGCTACATCTCAAAATGTTTCTCCTACACATAAAATTTCTTATATTAATCCCTTTTTTTAAAACATTCATAAAACTCTCATTAAAAAATAAAACCATCATCAATAAATCAACGTTAAAAACAAAATCATAAATAATACGCTTCTAATATATTCTTGTGCAATTATTCCTTGAGACAAGTTACCAGACATTTTAACTCCTCGGGCGAACTTTTACAATTAACCTCAACACTCAACATTGTTACCCGATACCCGATACCCAACAAACTTCAGCCTTTTACTAGAACGAAATTTTCCTAGATCTCGATTATTACTGGAACTTTCACATTTCTTGGACTTTCACTTCTAGACCAAAACAACTTACCAAGCCGTACATCAAACATTCTAATCATTCTAACCTTTCTGAACCCGATATCTAGTACATTCAAATACATGAATTACTTTAAAGACTTCCTTTTAACTTTAACTTCTGGTGATCCTTTTACCAACCAACACCTACCATAAGCGTTAATTTTTTACTTGGGTCCCCAAACCTTACAATCTTGGGGTGTGTTGTGAGACGACACAAAAACTTGCAACCAACAAAACCAAATTTAAAAGAAACCTAGGATTAGATTTCCCACTGTAAATTGTAACCGATGCATATTTTCCAGCATTAACTCCTCACCTTTACCTAAATTTTGACATAAAAATTATAAAATTATCTAGAAAGTATCATTGTGTGCTTTGTTTAATTCTAGCCTCTAAAACTTGGTGAAAAAGCTAGTTCATTGACATTGAAATACATAATTTAGTAATCTTCCAAAGCCAACCTTGGATAGATCCTTTCAACCATTCAAGCATCCATAACCCCAACAAGGTTATCTCTATAATTCCCCCCAAACATAGCTCTACTGCCAGCCAAGCGTCCATAACCCCAATAGAGATATTTGGATAGCCTAAAGAGTTGAATTTTCTCTTTTGACATTTCTTTTTTCTTTTTTTCTTTTAATATTTATTTGTAATCTCATTTGCTTCAATTTACAGGCAACAAAGCCCGCTATTAAGTTGGGAAATAACAACGGTAGAAAATGTTACTTTTTTATTTTTCATTCAATGCAAATCCCTTCATCATTTCACCAATTCCAAAAAAACTCATTTAATTATTCCCTATATGTGAAATTTCCAGCTAAATTTAACCACCCTTATGCCAACTTCCAGCTAACTGCAATTCACTATCTACCCAAAAAAATATGCATAAGTTAAAACTTAGTAGCAAGTTATAAAATCACCAAATTAATTCTAAATTTAGAAATGCCAATTACCACCCTTCCATTTTAAATTTTATGCCAACTACTAAAATAAACTTGGCCAACAATTTTAATTTTGACGGTGCTATACTAACATTAATGCATCAGAGTTTTCATGATTACACTTAAGTTCGACCATCATACTCTGCATTTAATTCACATGCCTTAACACACACATATTAATTTCTTCACCATTTAATTTTGAAATCTTCAATTTTCTCGATTCGTGATCTTCCTACTAGAAAACTTCAAAGCAATGGCCACCAATTCTGTGAGAATTTATTTGATTTAACCTTTAATTCGGGATAAAAGTGTCTTGTTCCTACCTCAACTTGCATTTCCCAAGATTTCCTATTTAGGCAGCTATGTACTGCAAATTTCTCATGGCTTTCTATAAATTCCACACTTTTCTTTGAATTCTTCACTTCTTCTTTCCTTCTTCAATTTTCTTTCTTTTTCATTTTGCTTATGCTTTCTTGCTTCCAAGCTTATGGATACTCCCATTTGCGTATCCTCTGTTTACCACCAGAATGGCTTCCTTGGTTGAATCATGACCCAAAGGCTCAGAAATATTTTCTTTCTCAAGACTCTGGCCACCAAATCAAACTTGTGCCTAGTCCTCGGGGAAACTTACGTGAATTTTAGAGCATACTATAGGCTGAATTTAGACTTGGCTTCATGGTTCATAGCCTCGCATTTGGATCTCAGCCTCTCTGTTGCTGAAATTTTTGAAGCTAGAAACATGATAGTATGACTTGAATTTCTAGGGAACTTGTACCATGTTCTTTTTGTTGCTCACCCGACAGTTGGAATTCCTTCTGTTGATGATATTCCACTGTTTCTAGAGTAGGGGGAATTAGTTCCCATTCAACCCTTCCTTACTGATCTGCACACCCCTAACCTTGATGCTCATAGGGATAACACTTACTTGGGGTATACCGCCCTTATGGATGAAGCATCCCAATTTGAATGACTAGCCAACCCACTACTTTTAGCTCAACTCCCTTTTTTCCTTTTTTGCTCCTTTATGATGAGAATTTTGTATTTTACATGTACATATGAAATATAATGATTTTTTTCTTTTCCGTACATAAAGCGTGTATTTAATTTGCATGATTTTATGTTTTCAAATTTTCAGCGCAATGTTTTAAGAAAAAATCAATCTCATGTGTTTTAGCTTAAGCAAAATTCATTAACGTCGAGAATAAAACCAAAAAACAAAAAAAAAACCCTACCAAAGAAAATTACCCTAAATAACTAAAATTTACCCTAATCAAGTGACTAACCCTAACTGGGAAATCTACCCTTATTTTTATTACAATCTTCATAGTGCTTTTTGTATGAATTACAATAGGGCTATCTTTAAATTCGCTTGAATACACTTCAAATAACCTATTGTAACAATGAATTATTTTAACTTTTCTACATTTAACAAATGATAATTCAAATGTGTACTTACCAATGATTTGACTCACATGTATGGAAATGAACTCATTAAAGGTTGATTGCACACACCTTTGTTGGTTCCTCAATACTTTACCTTCTTCCAGCCCTACTTCATGGTTTTCTATTTCAGTTTGCTCTGCTCCATGAATGACTATATTCATTTATTGATTCACTTTCTCTCTAAATTACTTTGTTTCTTGGTCATGATTTTCACCTCAATAGCACAATTTATTCCATTAGACCAACCATTAAGACAATTTACACTATCATGAAAAAGAGAGAAATTAAAAACTTGATACTCTATACTTTACATAAAATCAAGAATTTCTTCCCTTTTAGATCGTGGATTCACAGTTGCGAGAAAAAAGCATGCGTTTCCCATTCATTTTCCTAATTCCTTCTCTTCATTGTCACCTTCCACATGTGAGAGGACTGGTGTCTCACCACTTTCACTTTCATGCTTTAGACATGTTGTTTCTAAGTCTTGGCGACTTTGCTTATTTTTTCTGCAAATTTTTCAAAATTTCCTCATGACAATTACAGTTAATAAATCCATTTTATGTGTCAGTTAAATTTCTAGTATTTCCAATTTAACTAGGGTTAAATATTTTATCTGAATTCAAACCTCTATCTAATAATGGTTTTTTCCTTTTAGCAGTTAAAGACGCTTTCGTTAACGAAATCACATTATAAGTTGCCAAAATTACCATAGTTAAAAATATTCATAGTCAACTTCACCATGATCAGTTGTATCATGAATTTTACACTCGGTGACCCTACTAAAAGTGAATAGACTTAAGGGATAAAGCCTCTAGTTAAGGATTTTCTAGAGTTTATTAACTTCCATTTTACTATCCATTATTGGCTTGATTATAATTTCACCTCACAAGCAAATTTCCAACCTGAAATCGGGACAATAATATCGACTCCAAAGAAGACCAAAGGGGCCCTCCTTCTAGCGCCACTCTTGTTGACAATGATGTTAGGTGCACACCAAAAAATAGGTAAATCCTCATAGACACACCGTGTGAACCTATCCTACTTGAAAGATTGCACCGAGATAGCCTAAATCTTAGGATAACTCAACTTAATCCCAAGGCTCATTTATGCCAGGTCTTGATTGCACTAGGTTCGCTTAGGGTTCGTTGTGATAATGCTGTTAAACATGAGGGGTAAATGGTTTGTCTGATTTTGAAAGGAATTAGAAAGATATGAAATAATCTCGGTCTGGTCATTCAACAACTTCATGAAATCAATAAATTTGCAATAATATTTCATGAACTTCAAATAACTTGCATTTATCCAAGTATAATTATCTTTAAGCATTCATCAATATCATGGAATCAAAATATTTACAATAATACTCCATGAATTCATCACTTTTTTGGAACATTTTTTGAAATTTAAACATCTATTTTAAAATAAAGCATAAAAAATTACTCAAAACTAAAATTTCTCTCAAGTATTATCCACACATTCCTCAAGAAAGAACCAAACCAGAGAAAACCATTCCATACGTCACCAAATTTCTTTACAGCTAAGCATAGAATGATGCAAGATTTTAAAGAAAAGGGGGGTCATTTTCCACCAGATAGTGTCAATATGCACCCTTAAACGATGTAATACACAACCTTGTCTAATAGAAACAAACAATTAGCTACGTGATATCTCATATGAGGAAATATATTTCAAATTGGCTTTGATATTGATTAACTTCTAATGAAACATACAAATTTTTAATCTAGAATGGAACAAAAAAACAAGAAAAAGAACAAAAATTGAATTTTTTTTGGTCCTTTGACATCCAAAAATTCTGAACTTAACTTAAAATGAAACATCTCTCGACCTTTTATAAGAAAAATACGCTTACTAAATTCAAACTACACATGAGAGAGAATCCAAGGGACGAATCATAAAAAGGCACGTGGAATATGACAACGGATAGGAGAAATGTTGAATAAGTCAATGGATGTCAACCTTCTTCAACACTTTGAAATATTTTAGGATCTCCATCTTTAAAATGTAGTAGGGACATTAACTTGGATCCGAGTAGATTTTTTAAACAAAAATGTAGGAAATTCCTTTGTCAAATATTCAGAATGATCAGGTGGAACTGGATATAGATATCCTATTCCACCAACACTTTGTTCCCACACTCAAGTTCTAACTCGTGCTTGAAACATCTAGAGGTAAATTACCCCGGATCCAAGTACTCCTCTTTGTCGCATGCACAATACAAGGATTCTCAGTATTTCTTCATCTCAAGCTCCTCCTTTGCATGGACTCAGTGTACAACCCAACTTGGTTATGTCACTACTCATGGTCCAAATTTTCCTGACCTTCTATACCTAAATATTGCATCACAATCTATTCCTCCTGCACATAAAATTCCATATATTAATCCTTTTTAAAAAAAATCATAAAAATCTCATGAAAACAAAACCATCATCAACAAATTAGCATTAAAAGCAAAATAATAAATAACACACTTCTAATACATTCTTGTGAAATTATTCCTTTAGGCAGTTTACTAGACATTTTAACTCCCCAAGCAAACTTTTGCAATTAACCTCAACACTCAACATTGTTACCCGGTACTCAACAAATTTCAACCTTTTATCGAAACAAAATTCTCCTAGATCCCGATTATTACCGGAACCTTCACATTTCCCAAAATTTCACTTCCACACTAGAAAAAATTATAAAGCATTACATTAAACATTCCAACCATTCTAACCTTTCGGTACCCAATACCTAGTACATTAGAATACAAATTACTTCAAATAATTCCTTTTAACATTAACTTTCGATGATCCCTTTACCAACTAGCACCTACCATAAGCATTAATTTTTTACTTGGGTCCCAAAGCCTTACATTCTTGGGGGATGTTGCTAGACCACACAACAAGAAGGTCAACTTCCATGTAGAAATTAGGCACTACCAACTTACCCATGTCCAATCTCCAAGGGTTACCAATAGGTATACCACAATTCCTATTGCCAAACTAGTAGTTGAATTGTGCCCATCCAATGAATGTGGCATCTTTGATAGTAGACTATTTTTCAATAAAACCCTCTACAATTTGAGTACCTTGAAACAATAGCCGACCCTTGGGGTTTATCAGAAGTTGAAGGTTTTAATTGATCAATGATATCTTGGGAAAGGGGGATTTTCTTCTCTTTTGATCCCAAGGCTTGGGCTCATGGGGGTGCCATGGTAATAAGGTTTCTTGCAGACTAGGGTTTTACTTCACAAAAAACTAGAAGCTTACAACTAGGGCATGGGCTTGACACAAAGAAACAACAAGACTTAAAACAAACTTATCGTTCAAATTGTACGTTAAACCTTAAAAGAAATGCAAGAAAACTAGTAATTCTATTGATAGAATGAAAAGTGGTCAGTTTTATCAAATTTTCAAGCAATTGAAGTACAAGGTATCAATTTTACTTACTATTTTGTTGACACTTGGAAAAACCTTATTTCTAGATGTTAAATGAGCTTGAATGCGCACCAAGAAATCCCTAGTTGTGTTGAAAGTTTTAATGAATTATAATTATGCTTTAAAACAAGTTTTTATGGCACTAAAGCAAACCGATTTGGTAGTTCAACATCTTATCCACCATTACTGTTCACTCACATGAACTAGAACAACTCACTTAGCCTCAATCTCAAACTTCAAATTCTAGCCATTGGTCATCCGATGAGAAGGCCCAACAAACAACTCAGATCAAGTCAAACAAGTTTGAAAACTTGACCATGGATGACTACAATGGCTAATGAATAAAGATTGACCACATGGATTCATTTCCATGTCATCTCATGGGCTCCACCATCTTCATGAGCTTCAAAGATGTCCATGCATTACTCTCCCACTTGCCCATTGAGTTTAACCCATGCACATTTCATGGCAAGAGGGTGGCGGGGAGTGACCTAGATTAAATCTAGTACCTCCAATTTGTGTGCCTTTAATTATTCAAATCATTCACCTCCATGCATATCCTTTTGATCTAATAGATAGGTACAATTATAACATCCCACTCCTTTGTTAAACATGTGCCCAAATAGACCCTTTAGTATCTTAGAAGTTAATGTCCCCTAATACTTATGTCAAAATATTTTAGAAATATTTCATGTTTAGCTATAGCTCCTTTGACAACTTGGATTATGCCACATGGAACCTCCCCACTACCCCATTGAGTGATGAGAAGTGTTGGTGGGTCCCTCGTGCAAGCAGGGAAGGGCTCATATTAACCCATGACATTCGATCATAGCCGTTGATTTACAAAGAATTGATGCTCGCTACCTTTGAAGGATGATGGGCCTCGCCTTGGAAGAGGACACATGCCACCCACCCGCTATCCCACTGGTTTTTTTTTATGAATATTAAAATACCGCAAGGAAATGGGGAATGATCAAGATGCAATAAAATGATCCAAATGCCTCCATTAAAAGCTCAAATCTGCACGTGCAAAATGTTAGTAACTTAAAATAGGGGGACTCAGCTAGGTCGATGGGAAATGTGGGACATATAATTAGGGTCAAGACTTTTGACAACTAATTAAATATTAAACCTTTTAAAACTTTGATGCATAATGTTTCCTAGTGATAAAATGACCAACAAGACTAGGCAAAGAAGCCAGGAAACTCGATGAGTGCAATGAAATAAGTTCAAACTAATGCGATCAGGAACCAACGGTAACAAGTCAGCTTGAAAATATAAGAAAAATAGGTAAAGTCTAGGTTTCTTTGAATGATTGGAAGATAAACCATAACCTATAGACATAATAACCTAACCAGTGAACCAGATAAGATCACAGAGGTTTAAAATAAGTGGAACAAATGAAGAATTTTTTTGAGGGTTCCACCAATGGCTCTAGTTGGGGATGCATGCCTCTTAGCAGGCATAGCGAGATCTCAGAAATCTCCTGGAAGAGAAGACCAATACAAAGATCCAAAAGAAGGAAACTACCTAGACAAGGTAGTCAAACAAGACCAGACCCAACCAGAGAAAAACAAACGTATATACAGATTATACAAAATTTACAATGTACATGGAAGATAACATATTTCAGGAGAAATATGGCTTCAAGAACTATCCATGTATTGGTAGTTCAAGAAGTTCACCAATCAAACCTTGCAAAAAGTAGGAGTCCTCACCGCATGTATTGTTGATCAGATAAGGACCCAACCATAATGCATCAAATTTCCCATGTTTTCCCTTATCTTCAGACTTGGCATTCCACATCAATACCATGTATCCTACGCCAAACTTTCTTGGGGATGCTATTTTATAATACAATTTCTTGACCTGCAATTGGAACTTAGCATTTTTCTTGTGAGCATCTCTTCTCATCTCATCCACCTCCATAAGGGCATTAATTCTATGTTTCATATCATTACACAAATCTTCATTGTATTCTTGGAAAAATTTGTATATTTTCATAAGATTATTCTAGGGCAAGCATGCTTCAATGCCATAAACCAAGTCAAATAGAGCATATCCAATTGCTTTCTTGACTATTACTCTATCCACCCACAAATCTAGTTTCAACATGGAGTCCCAAGCTCTCTTTTCCTGACCATTTCCCTTTGGTTGATATGGTGAAGAATAGGAAACCTAAATCCCATGCTTAGAATGGAAATTTGTGAATTCTTTAGACCTAAAGCACATTGCATTGTCTGAAACAATTTTCTTAGGCACTCCAAACCTAGTTAATATGTTATCCATCAAGAAATAAATGACCACCTTACTTGTTTCTCACTCTTTTTTGAATAACTTCCACCCATTTAAAAAAGTAATCTATAGCAACAAGGATCTAACTATGACCTCCACTAGACTTGTCTGATATTTGTCTAATAAAATCAATGTCCCACTATTGGAAATGTGCCTAAACTACCACCAATCTAAGTGGTAAGTTACTTGAGAATTTGAGCTTCCTAGAGAACCTCTGACATGCATAACATGTTCTCACATTTTTATGAGAATCCTTGAAGAGTGTTGGTCATCGAAACCCAGCTCTCAAGACCTTGTGAGTGGCGATCTTAGCCATATAGTGTCCACTACAAACTCCACTGTGCATTTTAGTTAGCAGCTCCAAAGCTTTGGCATTGTCAACACATTTCAACATGACACCGTCTAAATTTCTCCACCACAATTCACCATTGATGATTACATATTTGATAGCCTGTAGCTTGAGAGTCCTCTATTCATTGTCTGTCAACCCTTCAGGGAATTACAACTTTTTTAAATAATAGACAACATTCTTGTACCAATCACATTCTTACATCTCACAAATATGTGACCTATCAAAATAATCCTCTTAATTTATTTGATTGGAATCCAAATTTTCTTGAGCCATTAGCTTGTCTAATCCTTGACCCCTTACCAGCTTGGTGATCTGGATGTCAATGTTCAATTCCTATATCCTATTTATCCACCTACATCTTCTACCCATGACTTCCTATTGGGTGAAGATGTCTCTGACGACAATACTGGAAACATATGCAAAAACTATAGCTCCCACAAGATCGGTTCTTAAATTTTTCATAGCTTTAACTAATGCATATGATTGTTTTTCAATCAAGTCATACTTCAACTCAAAAGCTTGAGGAGACTTACTTAAAAATTCAATGGGTTAATCAAAACCTTCTTGATTCTTTTTTAACAAGATTGCAACAATAATGTAGAATGATGCAAATGAGAATGTTTGTAGTGGCTTGGAAAAAATAGTGCTCCTTAGGACTGGGGCCTCCTTGATTGCTTACTTAATTTATTGAAAAGATTTGCTTGAATCTTCAGTCTACTCCACTTTCTCACCCTTCTTCAACATCTTTGATATGGGGCAAGTGATTTCTACAAATTTTGTGACAAAACTTCTAAAAAAAATCATTTTTCCAAAGAATGGTTGAATGCCCTTCACATTCTTTGGTCGTGGAATCTTATCAATGGAAGATACCCTCTTAGGTTCAATTATCGCTCCTTCCTTTGAAAAAATGTGTCCAATAACTTGCCTTCAATGAACTCAGAGGCACACTTCTTTGGGTTAAGTGTGATTCCATATTCAAGGGCCCTGATGAAAATCTTCTCCAAGTGCATATAGTGATCTTCTTCTTTCTTGGAGTATGAAGTCAAGTCATCCTAATAGATTTCTAGAAATAATAAAATTAGAAAAGGCCACATCCAAAGCCCTTTGAAAAGTTGCACCTACATTACTTAAGCCAAATGGAATTCTAACATAAACATAGGTGCCCCATGGAGTAGTAAATGCAGTCTTATACTGCTTAGACTCCTCCACTTTAACCTGGTTGCAACCAGAAAAACTAATCATCATTGACAAGAGTTCATAGCCAGTCACCTTTTGTAACATGGCTTCCATGTTAGGTAATGGATATTTATCCTTTAATGATGACATGTTGAGATTCTTGAAATCAACACATAATTTGATGTCGCCATTCTTTTCTCTGACTGGCACTAGATTAGACACCCAAGATGAGTGCCTAATAGGCTTAATTATGACAACGTCCCTTAGCTTTACTAGCTCTTCTTGTATCATTGGTGCTAAGGTGGGATTGATAAGTCTTTGATTTTTCCTGAAAGGTTTTCCATCCACTTTTAGAGGGATTTCATACTAAAACAATTCCTCCCTATCCTCAACAAAACAATCAACATTTCTTTGATCTTGGGCTTCATCTTCTTGCCCCATAAAATTTCTTAGGGGAATTTTCGGTCCCTAAGTTCACCTCTTCTAAATCTTCTGGATGGGTGGCAGATGTCTTAGCATTTATTTTATCATGGTTGTCACAGATTCTCTCTAAGGCTACAAGGCCTTTAGGGACCTTATTGTTCTTTAACTAGATAAATTCATTACCAAATATTGTGTCCGTTCCATCCACTATCTCAACAGAATCCCCGCAATAAATCTCCTAACCTTCATACTGGTCTACACATTTCAAAAATATTAAGATGAATTCATCATCATTGAAGACTTGCCAATTTTGTATATTGTTAGGGATTGAAGGCCTTGTTTATACCTCCACTTTCAAGATACCAATTTTTTTTTTTATCATCAAGCTTGAGTGCAATATTTTCTAGCAAATCTGCCACTCAATTTTGTAATCTTTCCATCTAGTCAATTCCAAAAGAATGAAATTATTCTATGGAATCCCAAATGACATTCCTCTATTGCTTCAATCTCTTATTCTTTGATACAAATCTAGATCTAACTTGGGATATCACCAATTCTGAATCACCAATTACTTTAAGCTTTTTTATCCCACATTTTTCTACTAACCTTAACCCCAATATCAAGGCCTCATATTTTCCCACATTTTTTATACAAACAAATGGCAAGGTGAAATAAAACTTGAATGTATTGCAACAACTAGGTGAAACCAATAATATCCCTGCAAACAATCCTTCCTTAGAGCTTGCACCATCAAAATACATGGTCCAAAGATCATTATTATTTGACAATTTTGTCATATCCTTCTCAATAAGTGTAGGTTGCCTGCCATTTCCCTTGGTAACTCTTCTATCCTAAAATCACTCATGTCAGTATCAACAAAGTGGATTCTATCATCTTCAAGAGCTAGTTCAATCATGTGTGGGACCCTTGATTCTCTAAGAAATTTGATATCTTTGCCATCAATTGGGAAGGTGGAAAAAGACATATCACTTTGCATACTACCCCCCATGGAGGAACTTTATCTTCTTGACAAAAATATTCCATAATTTGGTGGAATATCTACCATTGTTACACTCATTTTGAATTCCTTTTCTAGAAATGCAACTAGCTTATATGGGAGTTCATTGATCACACCAATTACAAGGACTTCTCTAGAATCAATAGCATAACACTTGCCATGGGTGCTATCAATTTTCAATCCCATTTCCTTCATGGTCTTAACTGGAATAATGTTGTTAAAGGCTCCTGAATCAATCATACAATTCTTCAAAAACTTTCCACCAATAATCAAAGTTACAAAAATGGGGTCTATATTACTAGAATAGGCGGTTATTGTATTTCCTAGGTAAATGTAAGGGATTTAAATAATTATTCCCTCAAACTTATTTTCTCTCAATTCCTTTCCACTCTCTTTGGGTGGAATAAGCACCACCAATTCATTGTAGGCTGTAGTAGCACCATTGCTAAGGGCCACTACCTTTTGTTTATGCTCATCAATCCTCATCATTTCAAGCAAGGGGACATAAACCTTTACTTGTGAAAGTAATTGAAATATATCAACATGTGTATATTTAGGTAGATCAATTGGTATCATACCTTGTTCAGTGTTGTTCTCCTTTTATTTTCCACCTTTCACTTTAGCTATAGGCTTGTCTTCCTTCTTCTCAAGCTTAATTTTTTTCTTTTGTGTCTTTACCTTCATAGCAAGAGATATGAATTCTCCATCTAACTTTGATTTTTCAGTCTTCTTTGCCTAAATTTTGTCTCCCTTTACTTCCTTTTCTTTAGCCTAGTCCACTTTATTATCAGACTTGGGTCCTTTTTCTTTTGAATTCTTCTCTTTGATGAAGGGGCTACCAACCTTACCTTGGTATCCACTTACCATCCTATTTCTCAGGTGGTAGGAGCCTCTTGCTTGTGCCACCAAGGCTGATGTCAATTTTGTAATTTCCTCATCTAAGGGTCTCCTTAAGGATACATCATCCTCAACTATTTCCAATGTGCACACTTCATTATCATCCCCATTCTCTTCATTAGGGAGAACCTTTTGGTGATATGCATTGGATCTTTTTATTGATTTCATTGAGCATAAACCTAGGGTCAGTTTTATCTCCATATTGTTCTCCAAAAACACTCTTTTAAATTCATCCCACGAGCCAATACTACCATCCGGTAAGCCCCTATACCAATTCCTTGCATCCTCTATCAATGACTACATAAAAAATTCATAACCACATCCTCATGCTCTACTTCATAATCATCAAGAAAATTAAGGAAGGCTCTCAAGTGATCCTCACTAGATATTGTGTTATTTCCAACGAACTTGCTCAACACAACCTTGATATCATTGTCAATTAGATTTGGGCATCCAAGTATCCCATCAAAGCATAACTTCTTATACCTCTCAAATTGCATAGGTCGCCTAGGAAACCGATTTTCTCTAGCTTCATTATTCCTACTAGCTTCACCTCCTTTCTTATGATCCATGTTTCTATCAGTAGATTGATTGTAAGTACAATCAGTGTTACTTGTGTTAGGAGGCTTAAAATTAGGATGGATTGATCTGTATGACATGGATTATTCACATCCATCATAAGTGTGGGTTTTATTGAGGGATGAAGAGGGTCTTGTGATTTGGATACTACAACATCCTTATAAAGGCATGAATTTTTCAAGAAATTAATCTTTCTTTTCATCTTAACATTGGTAGCTATAATCTACATCTTTTCTAATTCCTTTTTTAGATCCTCATTGTCCCTCCTTAATTGATCTTCAACGAATTTTGATTTAGGGGGTAGAGGAGGATTTTGAGATGTGTATTTTTCATTAATAACCAATTTTTTCA
The DNA here is from genome assembly GCA_007115665.2 of Sequoiadendron giganteum. Taxonomy (NCBI): domain Eukaryota; kingdom Viridiplantae; phylum Streptophyta; class Pinopsida; order Cupressales; family Cupressaceae; genus Sequoiadendron; species Sequoiadendron giganteum. The sequence goes on along the minus strand of CM021109.1, from coordinate 198,752,404 downwards.
TAGGTTGCTTTCCCTTATCAACTGGTGGGTCTGAAACATTAGCGGCAAGGTGTGGAGAAAAAGTACTAGTAACTACAAACTTAGTCCGGGTGGGGGTATTGATATATTTTATAGGGTCAAACTAAATCTTCTTGTAAATAATATTAGATACAACAAGACTTGTGGTGATTGATTCAGGTTCCTTTTGGTTCAAGAGTCTCATATGTTCCAACTATCTTATTAGTGTCTCTCTTTCAATCATGGCATTTTTTATTTTCTCCTCTCTTTCATTTTCCTTGTGCCTTCTTATCTCAACCTAGATTTTAACCTCTCTTTTGAGAGCATTGATATCTCCAAAAACTTCATCAAGATCTGGGAGATTAATCTCTAAATTTGAGGACTCTTCCAGATCTATAATTTTTTGGGCATCATCATTGGATCTAGTTAGCAAGTCAGGTGGTAAAGGAGAGTATCCATTAGATGTTGGAGGGAGAATGCCACTAATAGAAACATTGGTAGTAGCAATGTTATGATGAAGGCTCCTACTTATACTTCTTCCTTGTCTTTGTCTATATTTATGGACACTTATAACATTATTATTTGTGCAATCCTCTTCATCCTCATAATCTCACCCTAACAAATTTTGCTGACTTTCATGACTACTACAATTTCTTGAAGGAGATTTAGCTAATTTATGGATATTATGTGGAGTATACTTACTTGTATTTGCATCCTTTTGTATCCATGACTGCTTGGAGTCTTTTGAAGCTCACCCTCTAGCTTTTCTTCTAGACGTTTCTTCAATTGAGCTATGGTTTTCCTCATCTTTCTTCCGCAATTCCTCCTCTTTAATTTTTTCTTGATCTTTTCAAATAATGCACACTAGTGCTGAGACTTTAACATCGCCACCCAAAATGATTGGGGATTATAAATAATGATATCACTTGTGTGTATATTCAAAGAACTATTAGTATTTACAAGCATAGAGAACTCCTAAGTCAACCCTTAATAATCTAGGTGGAAAATTTACAAGAAAACACAAGGACTGGACAAAATTTTACACAAATGACCTCAAAAAGATAAATGGCAAGTAAATTTGACAAGTTCTTGTAGAATTTGACACCCCATTTGTAAATGTGCATGACTCTAATTGCAAATAGTCTTACATATTTTATCAATACTTGAAAAAATCATACTGGGACATGAATGTTCTTCACAAACAGATCCCTAGTAGATTCACCATTATGTTGGTTATTTTTCAAGAACCAAGTTGATCTTCAAAGAAGCCTATGGAATTTTCATTTCCAATTATTAGCAACTTGAAGGGATTGGACAATGAACGAGTGAAAGCAACAATGTTTTCCTCCTGCACTTTCAGCTCTGCAAGACCTGGGAGGGTGATCCCACAATGTACTTATGAATTCATACACTTAATAACCCAATACATGGTAAATAATAGATGAATCCTCATGTAATTTCTCAATAAACAAAATATTTCAAAGGGGTTAGCTACTCCTTTACAACACTCAACATTTAGAGCATGAGAATGGTTACCCTGACATAAAATTCTAACAATTATAGTTCAATAGAAAGTTTGATTATGAATTTCTATTGTTGATGAATGATCAAGAAAACCACATCCCAAATACAAAACCCAAACCAATGCCTTAACCTAGGAAATGGATTCAATCTCAACACAAGTACAATTATATAATAACTTAATAATTAGCATCACAAAGCTTTTACAATATTGTATTACAACATCATACCATTTTATCCTAAACCAAAACTTCTTATACAAATCCTGATACTCAAATTAAATGAACCTATAGCTTCATCCAAGCAATTTAAATAATTCTTTGAATTAAAACATAGATAGAGTCATACATTCATTGGAACACAATGAATATTAACAAAATAACCCTTGATAATTTTATTAATAATTCATATAATGAACACACTAGGAGAGAAATGGATTTGAATTTGCACCATCTTCTATATTCAAATGCTAGTTTTGTTATCGAAAATTAAAACTGCATATCAAAAGACTCAAAACCTAGAACAAAACTCTAGACTTTTCTCTGTATTTTCTATTACAAAATTTATCTTTGATCAATCAACAACCTATATATTTGGATGTGAATTCATTCTTATAGAAATGAAGGAGAAAACAAGCTTCAGGCTAGAATGCATACATGTCATCTTCTCATTTGACTGATACAAAATATATTCCCCAGTGCAGTTACATTTACAAATCAAAGGAGGGAAAACCACTAGTAGAATTTGGAAAATAATGACTAGGTGACTAAAAATGACTAAATTCTACTATTGTTTTTGCAAAACAACTATAAATGACAAATCTGATCATCAGGTAAAAAACACAACTAAATCATTAGTCACACGAATTGGTAATTTCCCTCTTCCCCACCATTTAAAAATTTCATTACAATTAAAAGTAATACTGTGTAAAACATTTCTCGCCTTTATCCTTCATAGGGAAGGGTTTCTCCTTGCCACTCCAAGGAGAAGAGACCAACACTACACAAAACCAAATCCGAACACTAAAGGAAACTTGTAGCTATAGCTTGGAAGTCGTTTGCACATCACCAAAAGTTTCAATGGAAGGAAATACCCTTATTTCCAAAGTTGAAGGCTCCAACATTAGCTCTAGATTGTTTCAATGTCCTGTGGTTGTGTCTTTTAGAGAATTCCCATGAAATAGAAGTTCAAAAGTATTGCATGGTGAGGTGTTTTATGGCCTAGAAGCGGTTTATTGAATCAAGAGAGGAATGCTAGGTTACACTCCACACTACGCATCTTAAGATTTTATGGCTAGACTAGTTGCAATTCATTTGAAAATTTGGAGCGGATTGTCCCTTGGAAGGGTGCATCCTAAATTTTTTTAAGAACTTATTAGTTAATGATGTTGTGTATTTTGCAAAGCCGAGATTGCTCATTATCAACATTGGGATGAATTATAAATAAATAAAAATTTAGAATTAGTCTCTTTTGCATGCTGAATAAATCTATGTTAATCCCCTTCAAGGATCTGGTGCACCTATTTGGAGGCACATGAAACAAGAAATCAAATATCTTATATATAAGTATAAATCTATATTATTCTCCTTTTGAAGAAATCTTCCTTGTTTCTCTCAAACAATCAGTTACTTTTCTTTTACATCTTGTTGTAATTAGGCCGAAGATGTGGATCAAATGGATTTTGGTATCAATTTCTACATATCAAATTTATAACACATGCTTGAGCCTTCACAATCAATAAAAGAACTAATTATCGCCTTTCTCTTGTACGGTTCCATTGTGTTTTCTTAAAGAATTATAAGTTTCTCTTGTGGATATCAGTTCCTTTCACAACTACACCTTTCTCCTCCTAACCTTTGTGATAGTATTCCATGAGTTTGTGTGAATGCAAGTCAGATCCTTGAGGCTATTTTGTGCTTCATAAGCAGGTCCAGTGCTTCTCCTATTATTGGTGTATCACCTTTTTATACTTTTAGCCACTTCTCCCTCCTTTTCCATGATGTGAACCTTGTTTATATTATTGAGTAGTGATTTTCAATAGTGTTTATAGGTAGAATATGAATGCCTTGAAAGATTAGATCATAAGATAAATTTGGGTTGTCTTTGATACTCATAAATAGTTTGTAAAAACAATATTTTTATCTTGTGTAGGTTGAACTACCACTAGATATTGGAAGATTGTTTGTGGGATATGGGGTTAGCCTTAATTCTTATAGAGTATGTCTCCTTTCTATATAAGATTAAAAGGGTTGATGTTTATCGTCTAAATATATGGGTGAATAAACATCGGTATTTATATAATATAGCTAACCATGACTCATTCTTATAGGCATATATAACATTTTGAGGTCTGAAAAAGGTTGATTATGTTTGCTTTTTTGCATTTATTTTAATTTCCTTATTTTTAAATACCTGGATAGGTTCTTATCTACATAGCTAAAATACAAATCAGGTCAGAGTCTTTAATCCACCTTATCCTTTTTTTAGTATATAGGTGAGAACATTATTAAATAGATAGAATTATATCAGTTAAAAGTTAGAAGAAGAATCATTGCACTTCATTATGCTCAAAAGAAAGTGCTCCTATCTACAAATCTAAGTTTCATTGTTGACTCCTCTAACAGTTGTCGATAACTGTTGGTATACTAATAGTATACCTTCTTGGAATGTTGGTGACATGGAAAAAACTTGCTATTGTAGGTAATACCACTTGACATATTTTCATCAAATAAAACATCACAAAGAGTCAAATGCTAAGCCAATGGAGATACCTTTTTAAATGCAGGCTATGATAGGTTCTTCTTATATGTTCCTCTCTAAGTGATTTGGACTTAAATGTTAGCCTATAATAATTTTCTTCCCTTAATTATATTTATGTTTGTATTGCATTCAAATAGATTCCATTGATTGAAGTAGTAAATGAGAATGAAAATAATCAAGATACTATAGAGGTAGCATTTTATGTGGTTGAATTAACTTATATTATTTTGTTTTGTCTGCATTGATGAAATTGTTGGATAGCAAGATCGACATTTAAAATATATACATAGTAAAAATAGAATATATTTGCACTGCCCTCTCAATCAATAATGAAACTATATGTTTTAAAGAAAATTTTCACATTCTAGTGTTCCTTTCTTATCATTGTGATCTCTCCTTTGGTGCTACTGTCGCTTGAAGATTACTATCCTCTATATCATGAAACTTCTAACAATGCATTACCATTGTGGTTGGATCATACATTCTACTCTTTAAAATTTCCCTATTGTCATGAATTATTCTTACCCTAGATCATAAGCACTTCCCATCAATATTGTTCTTCATGGAGACTCTAACGATGCCTTGGAATTGTCATCTATTGAGTTTTGAATTTATTGTTTTATGACTGTCTTGTGGACTGTGGTTAAAGCACTTGTCATTTTCATATGAATGGCTACTATCACTTATGATTATTGTAGTCCATCTTATTTAACTCTATCCTTGTTGATCATGAATTGTCTACTAACAACTCACTATATTGTGTTTCTTTAAAGTTATTCACACTTAGCTCATAGTGAGGTATTTATTTTAGTGCTCATTTTCATATCCTAATGGATTCATGATATTTGATAACACCTATAGGTGTGATAATATAAATGCATCATAAGGACTATCCTCTAGGTCCATACTGTGTATTTGGTTGAATATTATCTTATGCATTATCCTCTTTACCATCTAACTGTTGCAAGAATGGAAGAAGGAATGAAAGTGTTGTCATTGATGTCAACTGGTCAACTAGTTATCTACTAGTTTTTGTTAGTTGTATATGTTGAGGATATTGATAAAATTGCATTAAAGGAAGTTTACAGGTATTCAAGATGATGGTCCAGTACTTGTCCCTATGGTTGTGCGGTTAAGATATGTTATTCATGATTGTTGAAGGTTGCTATATCCTGATTCTTGGCTATTGGTTCGTTGAGAAGATTGAGTTGTGTTTGCCAGTTGTGAACTATGGTTTTCTGTGTTTTGGCTGTGGTCCACGAGAAATGTTACTAGTCCGGATTTCTCTTTGATGAAGTCTTTTGACTTGTGGTTCTAGAGATAAGATGTTATGATTGCATTGAAAATATTTTTGGTTTCTCGAAGCTTCAAGCTTAATTGTTCTATGTGTTTTACACTGGTTTGGTTGACCGTGTGTTAAGCACTATCTTCAAAGTTGATGAAGTGTATTGGATGTATTATGGGTCTTGATGAAGCGTGTGTTTCAGTTGCCCTCATTCAAATTCCACCCTAGGATGTTTTGGTGTTGACCTAATTTGAATTTGAAGTTGGATGGCCGACTTTGTATATTTTCAAGGTTGAAGATAGTATAAATATAGGATGAGCTAGCAATGAAAATTGTACAAGAGAAAAGAAGGAAGATAAGTGAAAGAGAAGATCTTACTTTGATGTTATTCATAAAGTGTGTGTGAGTTATGCGTGTTGTAGATCAATGTGAATCTTAACGCTGAGTTTTCAGATGCAGTGAGTAGAAGGAAAACTCTATCATTCATGCAAGTTGATCAGTGATTGTGGTGGAATCCTTTGTTGCATTTGGATTTTTGTCTCTCTATAACAAGTCTTCTTTGTCTTCTTTGTATCTCTATGGTAGTGAGCTCTCCGATTTGTAGCTCTGTTGGACAATGAGTCCTTATCGTAAGCAGTGAGCCTTATCTCATAGAGTGAGCCTTTTGTAATCAATTTTGACATTCTCTATAGCACAAGTTAATCCTCACTATGTTTTTTCCCTCATTGGGTTTTCCATGTAAATCTGGTGTTATTGTGTTTGTGCATTGGATTTAATTTTCTGCATTTGAATTTGATGATTAATCATTTAAGTAGTGTAGGTATTAGTTCTGGTAATTGAATTAGAGGTTATAATCTATGACAATTGATTCAGCCCCCCTCTCAGTTGTCCTATCCAACACTGATTGTATTCTTAAGGACTGTCCCACTTCATGTAAACCTCTCTTTCCCATGATCAACACCTTGAAATTGATTGTGGTAGCTCCTTGAGATATTGTGCATGCACTTCTTAATACACTTGTAGGTTGTCCTCTTTTAAAAATTTGGGAGATGGAAATATTATTAGTTTACCATACTGCTTTGAAGGCAATGAACGCTTGACAAGGTTTATCATGTTTTAAAAGTCCTCTTGATTGCTCAGTTACTTTTCTTATGTATCTTTTAAAGTTCACCATACTACCTTATCACTATTATTAATAATTTCAATGACCCCTTGATGGTTATGCCATGGACTTTGTTTGAATAGTCATGATTGTGATCTCCTTTTGGGAATCTATAGGAAAGTGTCATGCCTTACTTTGAAGTCCATTTGCTTAAATCTTTGCTCACTGCTCATTGCTCCTATCCTAGGGCTTGGGGTCTCCTTTTTCTCTTTTCCCACTACATAGCTTGAAATCTTGTATACTGATGTGCCATAGAATCCTTCCAATTTGGGCAGTAGACTCCATTTTGTGATAATGAATGATCAATAAAGACTCAAAGTTTGATACTACTCCCATTGACCCAAAAAATGTTTTCCTATGGATTTTGATTCTCTTGTATGTTCCTTCAAAGAAGGAACTTCATCAACATCTTGAATCAAAGTAGCCTATGCCTTCAAATCCTTTAAATTGAAACTTTATGCAATGATCGCACAAATGCATTAACTCTATCCTTTTATTATAATGACTGTCATCTTTTACATTGGATTTTCACATGATTATGATTTTGATCACTTGATCACATATTCATATTAAATCATGTCAATTAACTATCCTTTGTAAATATTTCTTCATTATTTCCGACTTTCACTCTTTACCTTTTAACACCATGGCCATAATATTCCTTAATTTGTATTCTAATTACCAAATTTTTTTTTCACTACTTCTAAGAGATGCGGTCTCCATTTTAGCATCATCTCATCAAGTTCATTGCATGTTTATATTTGATTCCAAGGAGTATACTTCTTTGGCTATTGATCATGTAAGTTTCAATTTTATAGTTTTTGTAAACTTTTTATCAATCAATATCTCACTAACATATTTTTTTAGTTTGAGGGGAGATCTAATGCTTGAAGACCACTTCTAGGTACTTGATAATTGAGTGCTTATCTCAGGTCTGTCTAAGGATTCATATTACATTATTCATTGATGTATTGGTTTCCTACTGATCACTTGAAGAGGGCTTACAGTGGTGCAAGAATGTGGCTTTCATGCTTTGCTAATTGCCATTTTTTTGTGGGTGTAACATGTAATTCTATCCACTAATACCTCATTTTCCTTTTCTCATTCATGGTTCCAATCTCACCACAATCAAAAGAATTCTTTATTTCCATCCACTACGTACGATCACATATATAACAATGGTTAGGCTCCATCTCGTATTGAAATAATTGATTGGATGAGAAAATGAATCATGGCTTCGATAAGAGCCCACCCACCAAAATTGCTTATATTTGAATTAGAGAAACTATGAATCATGGATACCTGCTCTCCTTCATGCACTTCAAGTCATGCCTCTGGTGATGTGGGGCTTTCCTGCATCACCATAGGCATGACTTGAAGTGCTTGCAGGAGAGCGGGTGAAAAATGTGAATGGGGAGATTGTAGTTCTATTCCCTTCTTCCAGTTCTAGCAGGTGGATAATATAGACTATTCTTATCATTGGAAAAATAGTAGGAGGTAGTAGTTCTATCCTTTGGATTATTCAGGAAAGAGAAGGAAGAAAATTGACCCTCCCACTTTTAGTTCTACCTAGCCTCATATTGGGTTCAAATCCTCCTTTTGACACCTTCGACCACCTCCCATCTATCTGATCTTCCATTCACCAATCCAACCCTTTATTTGAAAGGGGATTTGGAAGGGACTGATATGATATAATAGTTTAGCACCTCTGCTTCAAGAGGTGGCTCTGACTTCTACCCAATACTTGCTCTCCTACATGCACTTCAAGTCATGCCTGTGGTGATGAAAGAAAGTCCCGCATCACCACAAGAATGACTTGAAGTTCTCGTGGGAGAGTAGGGAAGGCTGCCTTGAGGCATTCTTTGAAACAAATCGCTTGCATTTTCTATGTTGTTTTGATGCTCTATGACCATATATTGTAGGGAATTCCCACAAAATAGAAGTTTAGAGGTATTGCATGGTGAGGCATTTGATGGTCTGGAAGTGGTTTACTAAATCAAGGGAGGAATGTTGGGTTACACTCCACACTATGCATCTTAAGGTAGTCCCTCAATAGTATGCATCTTAAGATTTTATGGCTAGACTAGTTGCAATTCTTTCAAAAATTTGGAGAGGTTTGTCCCTTGTAAGGGCACATCCTAAATTTTTTTAAAGAACTTATTAGTTAAAGAGGTTGTGTATTTTGAAAAGCTTAGATTGATCGTTATCAGCATTGGGATGAATTATAAAGAAAAATCATATATAATTTGTCTCTTTTTCCTGTTGAATAAATTTGTGTTAATCCCCTTCAAGGATTTGGTGCTCCTATTTGGAGGCACATGAAACAGGAAATCAAATATCTAAGTATGTTTCAGAATTCAAATGTTAGCATATGGATTTCTTTGGGTAGATTAGTGGCAGAAAGATCCATATTTTCCCATTGATACAAGATCTTCAGACATAAGGTATCAGACACTCCAGTCCATGATTCAATATCAATGAAAAACTAATAAAATCCAAAGCTATTTTTTACTTTTAATAATAGTTTCCATGAGAATTGGGCCATATGTACTTGGAGTATCCCCTACAATAGGATTTTATTAGTCTAGCCATAAAAAAATCCCTTAGATTTTCATGTATGTCTACTAGAGCACTTGTAAATACAACATATGATAAAAAAAATCCCTACTATTATGCTTTGATGGATGTTCCTTTGGATATCTGATGTAGCGCACATTATTATAGTGCAAGCCTATTTTCAAATTGTTTCATTTAGTATCACCAATATTCTCTAGAAGAACATTGTCCCTATTTTAAATGATGGAAATGGTTCACATCTCTCAAAACAATTTTGTCATTGTGTAAATGCTTGATATAATACTCATTGCATTCAATAACTTGCATTCATTGTGTATATGTTTGATATGATACTCACTGTACTTTGTTACCTTTGATAGAAATATATTTATGATGTTGAATTTGAAGATATTTTGAAGAGAGGTCTTATTTGTTGAGTAAATTTTGCATGGCGTTGTAAAATTTTCACTAATGATGTCTCAAATGGAGGGTGGTTGTCCAATTATTACAATGTCATCACAAATCTCTTTCTTCAGGTAATTGTTTTCTAGTTTTTGTAAATTCATATATCTTCTTCCTATTGATAAATAGCTTATGGTTTTTGATATGGAACTCTGAAGTTGAGGTGACTATTAAACTATTATTCTCAATGTAATTTGTTTTGTTATATGATTATTTCTTGTAGTGCCTGTATTGGGTGTAGATTCATGCATCAAGTTGTTTGAACAGTTAAAGTCTTATGAAGGGCTATATTTCTTCTTGGGTGCATATTTGAGCTCCAAGTGATTTGACTTTGGATTGTCACTTGTATCATTTTTTCACTAATATTCATTGATCTATTTGAGGAGGTAATTTGAAGTAGTGGCTTGGTAACCTTGTACTTATATGGTAAACTATATTTTCAATGTCATTGGAAGTTAGGATCCCGACATTCACTTCAAATACATTGAAGCAGCAACCAAAACTGGACAAATCAAGGAGGTGGAACATGTAACATGAGACTCAAACTTCTATGATGCTAAAAAGACAAAGAAATTTCTTATGGAAGCAAGAATTCCAGATACTTGTCCACTGATAAATGTTTGTGATTGGTTTGGATTTTTCCACTATCATGTTCAATAAATCTTATCAGTCAAGGTATATGCATAACATAGTTCTCAGTCCATACTAAGTATTCATGGTGTGAATTTTGCAGAGAAGTCTTTCATAGGACCCTTAGGCTTCATTTTTCAAGTAGCACTTTCATGTTTTAGAGTTGTAGAAGCAAAAATTAGAGCATTTTAACTCAGTTTTCTCAGTCACAACACTAAGAAACACACTTTGTAACACATTTTTCAAAGCAAATAAATATTTATTGTATCCACTGTAAGAACACCTTTTCAGAATAAAAAGTTAGTATTTTTCCTTCTTAATAGCTATTTATTATGTGAAAATGAATGATTGATTATGTTTTTTTTGTGTTTTATGTTTAAACCTCAAAAGCATTGTCTCATTTCTAGCACTTTTAGGCAGAAATCAACTGTTAACCAAAACAATCAAATAAACTACCAATTGACTAAATATACTACCAACTAACATAAATTAGTGAATAAATATGACTATATATACTACCAGTTGATGGAAATCAATGAATAAATATGCTACCAATTGACATAAATTAGTGAATAAATATGACTAAATCAATGACTAAAAATATACTACCAAATTGATCAATCAAAACAACCAATTAATGTTTGGAAATAAACTACTAATGGTCACGTGACCAAGCTCAGTGAATAATATGACTAAATATATGACTAAATTAGTGACTAAATATACTACCAAATCGATCAATCAAAATGACCAAATAAATGACTAAAATTGGTTTAGTCATAAATTTGGTCACGTGACCAAGTTCAGTCATTTATAAGTAGTTTTTAGTAATTTTTTCAGTCATATATTGTTGTTTCTGTACTAGTGAACATCATGTGGGACAAAAACCATTTGCATTTTTCGATGAATATTTCCCCACCATCCCAAAGGCATCATTTTACCCACATTCTCCCAAAATTCTTTCCACATACACCAAGCCTTAAAGAAGAAAAGCATAAAATGAAGAAAAAGGAAGAAGCCAAATTACCTCTATGTCTACAATCCTTGTCATCAATTTGAAATTGGACATGATACAATATTTTAATGTTGTTGTATCTAAGGCCTAATCTGTACTAGTTCCAGGCCATGTGTTTTATTCTCCTTAATGTAATTTCTATTTTTATAGACCTATACCCAAAATTGCAGTTATCATCTCACCACAATAGTAGCCTAATCATCAAGGAAATCAAGATATTTTCCCTTCTAAAGCACAAAATATTCCTCAAAATTCCAATTGAATTCAATAACTTTGTCATAGTTTAGCCTATATGGAGCATACTTGACTACTACCTAGTTAGCCTCCTTGTCAAACTCCTCAAGAAAGATCCCTGTATAAGTGAGCATGTCCATACTTCTCTTCAATATCTCCATGTCATATCCCTCGTAAATCAAGGTTGCCTGAGTAGAAATCACTTTACTTTATTGGTCTTTCTACTCTTGCAAGGGTTTGACTTCACCATTGTCACTTAAAATATGTGGGAGAAAATTGAAATTCAACTCATTGAATTTCCTCACCAACTCTCTAATCTTTGCCTCCAGTGATTCAATTTTCCCTTGGAGTTCCTAGATTCCACTCACAAGTTTGAGAGTAGGTTGAATATTGAGTGGCTTATTTATATCATGTTTAGACCCAACTACCATAAGCCTTAAATCCTGGAGCCTAGGAATCCATTTCTCCATTAGTAGGATAGCCACTTTCTTGTCCCTATCAATTTTTTTTATCGCATTGATCATGGAAGAGTAATTAGCATGGATACTAAACAATATTTTATCTATTCCCTTATTTAAATGCTAAAGTATTGCTGTCACAATATTGAGGTTGCTTAAATGGATTAATTCATCCTGCTGTTTATTTCTCTCCTCATAGCTCTTCAACTTTTCAATTAGGTCCTCCATACTAGCCTCATTTGCTTGAGGTGCACCTAAAATACTTGGTCCCTCAACTGATATTGACACATTTTCCAAATTATATGACATAATTTCTCATGAAACTTCTATGGGAGGAACAAGGGAGGAGGGTACTCACTCTTGAGGTGAAGGAGGGGGAACAAAGTCTATTTGTATTGGCACATTGTTCTGCATATTTTTCATTTGTTCTTTCAACAATGCCATTTATATTTGCAATTCTAAAATATTTTGTTGACCCTTGTTGTATTCAACCAACATTTCATTATAAATTTTTCTAAACTTGTCTCTTTATATAGTTAAAGACTCCACCATTGCCTTTGTAAACTGGGCAACATTCACATACATAGTGGTTACTTCAATTGTAGGGGCGTTTGACACTCTCTTGATAATTAACCCTCCCCTATAATCTGTAGATGGCTATTTAATTGGACACTTCTTGATATTTGGGGCTAAGGCCCAAATTGCAAGTGTATCCCACTGTTCATTGAAAGGAGACCCCTGCAAAGCAATTTTTGATTGCTCCTCTGAATTATAAAGTGGTCCATTGTGTCTTCTTATTGTATTGAAGGAAATGGCAGAAGCAAGATCCCACTCTAGTAATAGTAGGAGACCACTATTCCTCACTAGTTCTCTTCCTTCTTGTTCTATGATGCTTTGAAAAATTTCCCTCATTTCTTACCTAACCTGAGCTTCAATGAACTTATCAGGTGATTGGGGGTTCAAGCTCCTTTTCTTGGCCATGTTATTAGCATATTCATCCCTCTTTGCTCTCCATGCAAATTCCATGAAAGTGGATCATTTGACAAATGAGTCATCATCCATAAATTGTTTACAAGCCTCTTCCCTAATATCATCTATATTATTCATACCAGTTAAATCCACCTTGCTGAACTCAAGGCCCATTTGTTGTGGTACTATCTCCCTAGGGGGAGAAGGCATACCTTACTACATTTCCTCCTCAGTAACAAGTATCTCTTCCTTAGAATCTTCTGGATGATTCACCAGGCCACTTGATTATACCTTCTGCTTATTTGGAGGTGGTTGTCTTGGTGGTGATGATACCCTTGGTGGTGATTCAAGTTCAATAACTTGTGAAGAAGTAGACCTTGTGGGAGACAAGGGTGGAAATTCATGTGTTGGAGAAGGAATTTTTCACCCCTCTGATTGAGAAGGGGTGGTTACTATTTTCTTTTCCTTCACCTTGTCCTTCCTCTTGGTAAATACTAATATTCTTTTTGGAGTTTGGTAGGTAGGTCTTTCTTCCACCTCGGGGGCATTCCCCTTGCCTTGTTCCTCTCCTACCACAAATTTTCCGTTGTCTTGAATTATCCTTTCTTCTTGTAACCTTCCTACAACCTACTCAAAGTTCTGAAATACATACTCAATCCTTTGGATTTCATTATTTATACCCCTAAGAGCCAAAAACAATGAATCATCTCCCCGATTGTATATCTTGGATAGGGGATCACATCTCCCTGATTGTGCTCAATTTTCATATTAGGCCTCCTATCTTTTGGCCTCAAGAAATCATGTAGTGCTACAAGAATCCTTGGCATATTCATAATCAAGGCTCTCCTCAATTTGGAAGCAAAAATATTCGCAAACACCACAAAACTAGACTGGTGATCATTCCTATCCAAGAGTCTAGTCCAACATTGGATAGGTAAATCCATGTCACCCTCTTTTCATACCAATTTCATATCCTTACCAAAGAATTTTCCTCCCTTGTACAAAAACATATGCATGAACAAATAATACCACCAGAATCTTACCCCATCCTTGTCATTCTTTAATGCAATCAAGCCCTCATGCATTTTTTTGACCAATTATGATCCAAAGTCATAGAGGATATTGCCAATGGATGTTGAATATGGGAAGCCATGTATATTTTAGCCATAAGCATGCTTGTGGTTAGATCAAACCCTAAGATTTAGCATAAGGAATAAAATGTCCTTTGGAAATATGTCACAAAGTAATTTATAAGGAAATGCTCTTTATCAGATGGGCCCAAAACGACCTTCCCTTTTCCCTTTACAAATGCCATAAAATGTTTCAATACTGAGATTTTGAAACTATTCCTTTCTTATTCAACTCTTAGCTCCTTCTCATTAATCTTAACCATATCTTCACTCCATTCAGTTATCTTGAAGACTTCAAATATTTCATCCCTAGTGACCTTTACCATCTCAACACCATCATAGGTTCTTATAACCCTAGAGATTTGGTCATAATTAGTTGCCACCATCCTCAGAAGGTCAACATTCGTGTAGATATTAGGCACTACCAGTTTACCCATGTCCAATCTCCAAGGGTTACCAATAGGTATACCACAATTCATGCTGCCAAACCAGTAGTTGAATTGTGCCTATCCAATGTAAGCCAATGTGGCATATTTGATAGTATACTATTTTTCAATGACACCCTCTACAATTTGAGCACCTTAAAACAATAGTTGACCCTTGGGTTTGTTAGATGTCGATGGCTTTAATTGATCAATGAGATCTTGGGAAATAGGACATTTCTTCTCTTCTTACCTTGAGGCTTGGGATTGTGGGGGTGCCATGGTAATATGGTTTCTTGCAAACTAGGGTTTTACTTCATTGAAAACTAGAACTTACGACTAGGGCATAGGTTTGACACAAAGAAACAAAAAGACTTAATAAAATTATCATTGAAATTGAATGTAAAACCTTAAAATAAATACAAGCAAACTAGTAATTCTATTGATAGAATGAAATTTGGGCACTTTCAATGAGTTTTCAAGCAATTGAAGTACAAGGTATCAATTTTATCTACTGTTTTGTCAACACTTTGAAAACCCTAATTTTTGGACATCAAATGAGCTTGAATGTGCAACAAGATATCCCTAGTTGCATTGAATGTTTTAATGATTTAAAATTATGCTTTAAAAAAAAAATCATGGCGCTAAAGAAGACCAATTTGATAGTTCAGTGTCTTATCCGCCATTACTGATCGCTCGCATGAAACAAAATAGCTCACTTAGCCACAATCTCAAACTTGAAATTCTAGCCATTCATCTTGCGATGAGAAGGCCTGACAATTGACTCAAATCAAGTCAAACAAGTTTGAAAACTTGATTGTGGATGACTACTATTGTTGAAGAATCAATCTTGACCACGTGGATTCACTTCCATGTCATCTTGCAGGCTCCACCATCTCCATGAGCTTCAAAGATGTCCACATGTCAGTCTCCCACTTGCCCGCTGAGATTAACCCGTGCACATATCATGGCAACGGGGTGGCGGGGAGCGACCCAAATTAAATCTAGTACCTCCAATTTATGTGCCTTTAATTATTCAAATGATTCACCTCCATGCATATCCTTTTGATTTGATAGATGGGTATGATTATAACATCCCACTCCTTTATTAAATATGTGCCCAAATAGACCCCTTAGTAGCTCAAAAGTTAATTTTCACTAATACTTATGTCAAAATATTTCATCTCACTATAGTTCCTTTTGACGGCTTAGATTATGCCACGTGGTGCCTCCCTGCTACCCCATTGAGTAATGAAAAGTGTTGGTGGGGCCCCCATAGGCAAGTGGGGAAGGGCTCAGATTAACCCACAACATTCGATCATAGCAATTGATTTAAAAAGACTTCATGCTCATTGCCTTCGAGGATGATGGGCGCTACCTTGGAAGAGGACACATGCCACCCACTTGCTAACTCGTAAGTATTTTTTGATGAATATTAAAATACCACGGGTAAATTTGGAATAGTCAGTGTGCAACCAAACAATCCAACCGCCTCCATTAAACACTCAAATCTGCATGTGAAAAATGTTAGTAACTTAAAAAGGGAAGACTCGACTAGGTCGAAAAAAAATGTGGGACATATACTTAGGGTCAAGACTTTTGAAAACTAATAAAATATTAAACCCTTTAAAACTTTGATGCATAATGATTCCTAGTGATGAAATGATCGACAAGACTAGGAAAAGGGGCCAGTAAATTGGATGAGTTTGATGACATAAGTTCAAACTAACATGACTTGAAACTAGCGATAATAAGTCAACTTGAAAATATAAGAAAAAAAGTTAAATGATATGTTTCTTTGAATGAATGAAAGATAAACCCTAAACCATAGACCTAAAACCCTAACCAACAAATTAGATAAGATCACAAAGGCTTAAAATAAGTGGAACAAATGAAGAATTTTTTTGAGGGTTCCACCAAGTCATACATGCCCCAAAATCCAAATTATATATTTTTTCATTGTAAATCTGTCATTCATCATTAAGTCACAAATCTAATGGTAGATATTATGTTTTCTTTTCTTTCCCTAGAAGGAAACCCCTTTTATAAGGACATTGTACTACAACTGCACATGGTATTGTGTGTGGATACTATTAGAGAGCCAAGAGGAAATTGCAGTGGTTGTGTTGTAGATTGTATCCCTTCATTTTGTTGGACGAAATAAAGAAAGGACTAGTTGTTTCTCTGTGGATGTATCCCATATTGGGTGAACCACATATATTTGTTTCTCTATGTTTTTATATTTTTTTAATGCATGCATTTTATTATATATTTCTTTGTAATTATATTCCTAACAATCATGTCTAACTTTGATACCATTGAAGGAATATTTTATTCTTAAATATAATATAAAATCCATGAGAAAAGAGAACCCCATCATAAGTTTCACAGCATGGAATAAAACCCCCTTGATCTTTATAATTAATTAATGGGATAAGAGGAGCCAACTTGGAATAAGAGGAGCCAACTTGGAAGTAATAGCTTTGGAAAATATTTTATAAATATGTTGTAGAGAGTTGTTGGCCTAAAGTCTGCAAAAGCGAAGGAATAAGTATCCTTTGGAATCAAGGAAAGAAGAGTAGAATTCATTTCTTCCAAGATATTATTGTTATTTATTTCTTCCCCTGATGTTAATAATAAATGTCTAGTGACAAAAACCCATTTTTTCTAATTAAAAAGTGTATTTAAGCCATTAAGACCAGGGGTTTTATCTAAAGATATGGAGAAAAATCCCCTTTTAATTATTCAAAGGTGAATTCTACCATAAGAGTCTTATTTTGATCCTGAAAAATTATCTTAGGGATATGAGAAAGGATTTGATCAATATTTGTGTCTACAAGCTCTTGCAACCTTGTAAGAAGATTTTGAAATAAAATAATTGCTTATTTTTTATTTTTTCTTCTTTTAGAGATTATCCATAAGAGAAGGAAATATTTTTAATATTATTTATTTTTATTCTAATTTTGGTAGAAGCATGAAAAAATCTATTCTCTTAGCCAAACCTCCCTTGATTTCTTCCTCTAGTAAAATTCTTGTTTGTACTATTTCTTGCAATTATGATTTAATATTTCTTTCTTTTTAAAAAGACTTACTACCCCTACTATATTGAATTATATTTTTGTTTAAGGATAAATAAGTTCTTCTAAATGGATTTTCTCAACAAAGATAATTTTAAAAGGGTATTCTCTCCATTTCTTCATCTTTTCTACCATGAAATGTAACTTATGTCGTAGTTGAAACATTCTTGATTCTTGAATAAAAGGGGAGTTCAACCATCAAGATTTGAGAAGGGGAAGGAAGTTAGGATATTTGAACCAAATGGATTCAAATTTACAGGAATATTTGTTAGGGCCTCTCTTTATAAAAATGATTTAATAGATTGGGTAATGATCAGATCCAATATATGGAAGATTACTTGGTAACTAAAAATTATTTGTCTAATTAAAAAACCTATCCATTATTTCTACTATTTGGTAAAAACATTTTCATCTATTTGACCAAGTTAATCTTCCATTTTGTGGGGTACAACCATATTAGAAATTAAATAGTATAAAATCCCTAAGAACTTACATAACCTTTTGGGGATGAATTATTACCCCTAATTTAACATTTACATCTAATATTGCACTAAATTCCCAACAAAGAATGACAAGTTCCTCTTAAAGTGTAAATATAATTGTACCCAAATAATTTCAAAGATAGATATTTTGAGTTGTGGTAAATTGGACATAAATATTAATATCTAATAAAATTGGAAAATTCTTGGACTTTGAACATACGAAAGAATCCAAGAATAAATAGTGGAAATAACCTCTACAGAGATGGTTTTATAATTCCATTAGGTTGCTAAACCCCTTGATGTACCTTTAGCTACAACTAAAGAAAATTTCAGAATACTATTTTGAAATCTTGGTTTCTTGCAATAAAATAATATCATGATTTTTCCTAATTGATGATTTATTAAGCACCATTTTTTACGGGCAATTAAACCACTAAAATTTCAATAAATGACCTTCATTGGTCCTGAAGAGATCTACAAAATCTCTTTGAGTTTAAATATTTTTCAAAGAGTTGATTGAATCCTTGCTATAATCTCCTCTTGTGGCTTAAGCATTTTTTATTTTCGTACCTTTTCTTGTTTTGGGAGAACATCTAGGATTTGATATCTCCATTCTTTAAATTGGAGAAATAAATTTTTAAGGAAGAATATATTCTTCATTTTTATTCATGATTTCTTCAACTATTTCTTTTGTTATTTCATTTTATACTTTGTGAAGAATATCATTTACAATATTATTTATTCTATCCACTAACTCCAAAAATTCTATAATATTTTCATTTACTATTGATGAGAAATTCTCTTCTTCCAAAGCTTCAATAGATTTAGGGACAACTAATTTAAGCATAAGTTATGGGAGTTCCCCATTTATATTGACTTTAATTTTTATCTTTTTATATTTGACTGATTATAGAAATTTATTTTTTCCTTATTTAGAATTTTAGGTTGAATTGAAGGGGAGTTTTTAAGGATGTTTTCTCAAGATTTGGAACCACAATTTTCATTTTTGAATCAATAAGGCCACTATTATCCTTGTTTTTCTATAAAAAAAGAAATTGAAGAGGATTGGTTATTGAGAATTTAATTTTTTAAGATTCTTTTCAAGAGAAATTTTTATTATTTCAAAAGGAATAACATTTGATTTACCATTGATTTCTAAAGGAATATCCAAAAGGATTGAGAAACTTAAATTATTTTGGTTAGTGTTTTCCACCAATTTTCTATCAAAACTAATTGATGATAGACATCATATTCTAAAATAACTTTTAAAGACTTGAGAAATATTTTTAATATATTTAGAGTCACACGTAATCTAACAAAGAGACCTTTACCCTCAATCCACATTATTTCATCATTTTTTGGGAAAGAGCCAAAGGGGTCACATATTTTTTCTAATAATAGTATCCTAGTATTCAACACGAAGATTTGGGAGCTTTATCCAAAAATGGGTAGATATTAGTATAAAAGAGGAAGAGTCAAAATTTGGGCACCATGGTTGTAGGAAAGGGCCAACTCCATTTATAAACCATGATCCTTCCTAAAGGATTTTATCTCTAAAAGTGTTACTTGTAAACACAATTAAGAAAAATCCATTTGAGAGAAGTCCAAAATTTGAGACATCACACCAATTGTTTTTGATCCATGATTGAAGAAGATCATAATACAAGCTTCCTTTTCAATGTTTTCCAATGAGTGTCTTTTATTTAAGATCATCTACCTTTGGGGCCAAATGAATACTAAGGAGATCAATAATTAGTGATGGATTTAATTTATTTTTTGATATTTCAATGATTCTCCAATTATGATTTAGGTTCCTATTCTTGGTCTTCTGAGATTCTAAGAATATTTTAGGGATTTTATAAAAAATATTGGATATTTCAACTTTGGAGCTTTATGAGAATTTATTTTCCTTGGCCCCCCTATTTCTCACTATTAACAAAAAAAAAAAAAGGGTTTGGTTTATCTAAATGGATTATATTCCTTGAAAAATAGGATTTTTCATCTAAGGCCCTTGGTCTTCTAATAAAAATATTTCCTTTAAAGCCAAAATAAACCTTTTGGAAGAGGGTTCTTGCTAATTAAAAACCTAGATTTGGATGAGAAAGATTTGTTGATGAAGGGATAAGAATTATTGGAAACATTGAATCTAGTCCTAGATCATGTTCTTAGATTGAAATCGTTTGTGTCCTTGTCTTGATTTTATCTCAGAAATCTCTCTTGAATAGGAAAAATGAGAGGGGGGTGAATCAGTTGTCACAAATTTTAACCTTTAATTCAATCATTGGAACTAATACTTAAAATTGCTTAAATGATTAATCATCAAATTCCAATGCAAAAACTCAATTCCAACACATAAACATAATAACACCAGATTTACATGGAAAACCCAATAAGAGAAAAACCACGGTGAGGATTAACTCACACTATGGAGATTATAAAAATTGATTACAAAAGGCTCACTACTTGAAATAAGGACTCACTGTCTAATAGGGATACAACTTGGAGGGCTCACTACCACAAAGATACAAAGAAGACTAAGAGGACCTGTTATAAAGAGACTACAATCCCAATGCAACAAAGGATTCCACCATAGTTACTTGACCAACTTGCATGAATGATAGAGTTCACCTTCTGCTCATTGCATCTAGAAACTTGGCATTAAGCTTCACACTGATCTTCCACACACAACTCACACAGAATTTTCGAATATCATTAATATCACATCTAATATTTCACTTATCTTCCTTCTTTTCTCTTGTACATTTTTCATTACTAGATCATCCTATATTTATACTATCTCCAACCTTGGAAAAAGATCCAAAGTCGGCCATCCAATTTTTTAATTCAAATTAGGTCAATTTCAAACATCCTAGGGTGGAATTAAAATGAGGGTGACCCAAACACATGCTTCACTAGGACCCAAAATAGATCCAACACGCTTCATCAACTTCAAAGATAGTGCTTAACACAAGGTAAACCAAACTAGTGTAAAACACATAGAATGATTAAGCTTGAGACTTCCAAAAACCAAAAATATATTCAATGCAACCAAAACATCTTAACTCTAGAACCGCAAATCATAAGACTTCATCAAAGAGAAATCCAGACCAACAAATTTTCTCTCGAACCTCAACCAAAACACAAAAAAATATAGTTCACAAGTGGTGAACACAACTCGAACCTCACAACAAACCAACAACCAAAAATATGAATATAGCAACCTTCAACAACCATGAACAACATATCTAAACCACACAAACATATGGAAAGCACTGGATCATCATCCAAAGCAAGAAACTGAATACTTGTAAACTTTCTTCAATACAATTTTGTCAATATCCTCAACATATGCAACCAATAATCTGTTACCATGACACTAATGACAACAACAACCAATAGATAACTAATTGACTAGTTGACATCAATGACAACACCTTCATTCCTTTCTCCATTATTGCAACAATCTCCCCCTTTTTCATTGATGGCAACACCTGATATGAAAACCATTAAAGACACCATACCAATTCTTAATATACTTCTCAATATTTTTCCTTTTTGCTTCTCCCCCTCAAAAGATCATCTTCCTCATTACCTACTTTCTCTCATTAGATTTCTCTCCTTTTCACATGCTTTGTCTCCCCCTTTGAAATCAATGGAAAAGGAAAAATATATGTTCATTGAATTTTCATTTGACATGAAAACAAAATACTCACAATGACAACACCAAAAGCTACCTACTCCCCTTGAGAGGTAGCCACCAAAACATTAATCCAAAAAGATAGAACCATGAATCCACTAGACTGATGCATCTCCATATCCATCTTAGTTTATGAAAGGAGGGGCAATAATCCATAACTTCTCCTGGAGATACTCAAAAGTATCTTTACGAAGAGCCTTCATGAAAATATTAGCAATCTGATCCTTCGTCGTAACATACTCAAGTTTTACTTCAATCCATGAACTTCTCTCTCAAAAAATGATATCTAATAGATAAATGTTTTGTCCTCAAGTACATCACAAGATTCTTTTGAAATTTTAATTGCACTTGTATTATCATAGAAGATAGGAATAGGATCAGCATATAGCACTGTGATATCTTTTAATGTCTATTTCATCCATAGAACTTGTGTACAACAAGATGCAACAACAATATACTTAGCTTCAATAGTAGACAAGGATACCAAATCTTGCTTCTTACTCAACCATGCCACAAATCTGCATCCAAGAAAGAATGCACCACCACTTGTACTTTGTTTGTCATCTATACATCCAACTCTATTTTCATTTGTATAGGCTCTAAGTGTAAATTCAATATCTTTAGGATACCACAATCCATAATCCGAAGTGCCATTCAAATATTCAAATATTCTTTTAATAGCAACAACATGTGTTTCCTTCATATCTTCTTGAAATATAGCCACAAGATAAATCACATGCACAATATTTGGTCTAGTAGCAGTCAAATACAGTAATCCACCAATCATAGATCTATACTTGCTCTGATCAACCTTATGTGAGTCATCATCTTTACCTAATTTGCAACTAGTCACCATAAGAGTACTTACCATTTTGGAACCATCCATCCCAAACTTTTTGAACATCTCTCTCTCACATACTTAGACTATGAAATGAAAATTCCTTTCTCTTTTTGATTAATTTGTAGCCAAAGAAAGAAATTCATCTCCCCAAACATAGACATTTCAAATTCTTTATGTATTTCTTCTGCAAAAATCTTGCACATATTTTCATTTCCTCCAAATATAATTTCATCAACATATACAACTATAATCAATATTTTGTCATTATCAATTTTAAAATATAAATTACTATCTATCGCACCTTTGTTAAATGCTTGTCGAATAAAATACTTGTCTAACCTTGCATACCAAGCTCTAGGAGCTTGCTTCAATCAATATAGAGCTTTCTTCAATATGCACACCATATCCAGTTGATTTGTTAACTAAAATATTTTTCAGTTGTTCCATGTAAAATTCTTCTTCTAGCTCACCATTCAGAAATGTTGACTTGACATCCATCTGATAGACTTTGAAATCTTTGTAAGCAGCCAATGCCAAAAACATCTTTATAGCTTCCATCCTTGCTGTCAGGGAAATTTTTTCTTGAAAATCTATACCTTCTACTTGTGAGTAGCCTTTACTCACAAGCCTCGCTTTGTTTCTAATAAATTCTCCATTCTCATTCAACTTATTTTTGAATACCCATTTTGATCCAATGATATTTTTATCTTTCGGTCTTGGGACCAATTCCCAAGTTTGATTCTTCTCAATCTGCACAAGTTATTATTTTATTGCTTCCTTCCAATGTTCATCTTTACATGCTTCACTTACTTTCTTCGGCTCAATCTCAAACAATAGACACAAATTTACTTCAACAACAACTTTGCTTCTGGTTAACACACCTTTTGTCTTGTCTCCAATAATCTAATTTTTTGAATGATTCTTGTGTACATATTTTAGTTTCCTAGGGGACATCACCAGATCATCTTCTTCTCTTTCATATTTTTTTATCTTGCTTCTCTTTCTCATCTTTATCCTATTCTTCCATAATTTATTCTATTCTTGCACAATCATGTTCATCAGACATATATCCATCAATATCAATATAATTATTCATTGTCTCATCAACCTTCACATTCAGGCTCTCTATAATTTTTCTCAGTCTTTTATTGAAACATTTGTATGCCTTGCTTTTAGTAGAATACCTAAGAAATATGCCTTCATCACTTCTTACATCAAACTTACCCAAAGTTTCTTCATCTCTTCTAGTAGAGAATTTCCTTTTGAATACCTTGACATATTTAAATATAGGAATTATTTCATGCCATATCTCATAGAGAGTCTTTGTACTATTTTCTCTTGTTTGCAATCGATTGAATACATAAACAACAGTACAAATAGCTTCTTTCCAGTAAACTTCTGGTAAACCAGCCACAATAATCATTGATCTAACAACCTCTTGAATTGTTCTATTTTTCCTCTCAGCAACTCCATTCTGCTAAGGAGTTCTCGGGGTAGATAACCATCTCTTTCGTGCACTTCACAAAACATATTGAACTCATGGGAGGTGGATTCTCCACCTTTGTCATATCTCAAGCATTTTATCTTTAAATTCATTTCATTTTCAACCATAGCCTTGAATGCCTTGAATCTATCTAACACATCTGATTTCTCTCTAAGAAATGCAACCCATGTATATCTAGAATAATCATCAATTAAAAGCATAAAGTACCTTTCACCAAGTAGAATTTTCACTCTCATAGGACTGCAAAGATCTGTATGAACTAAATCCAGTATTCTGGTAGTAAATTTTTCATTTGATCTTTAATGATTTCTTGCTTGCTTCCCAAACTAATAATTCCTACAAATAGCATTACTAGGCTTTGTAATTCTTGGTAAATCTCCCATGACCTGAACAACACTAATCCTTTCCAATCAAAATTCATGTGACACATTCTCCTATGCCATAACCAACTATCATTTATCTGAATCATAAAGCATCGCCCATCAAAACCCTTAAGTTGATAAATATTCCCTTCAACTTTCTTTCTTGTAGCAATCAATGTTTTATATCCTTTTCAGATCTCACATTTCTCATCCTTAAACACAAGATCATATCCTTTTCTGTACATCTAACCAACACTCAACAAATTATGCCTTAAACCCTTAACATAGTAAACATTGTTAGTATGATGCTTTCCATCAAAACTTATTGAACCTATACCACATATTTTAGCACCAATATCATCTCCAAACATAACCAAGCCTCCATCATATTTCTCAAGTTTAACAAACTTACTCTTATCATTAGTCATGTGATGTGAACAACCACTATCAACTACCCAAAAATTCTTTTCTTGTTTAGCATGTAGGGCAGCAATAATCATACCTTCATTTTTCTCCTTCTCCTTCTTCGAAGGGCTTTCCTTTACTTATTTTTCTAAATTAGTAGAAGTAGGTTCATCTTTAATCGCTAAGAACAAGCATTCATTGTTATCTGGATCTTCATATTTTGAATCCTCGTCCAGAATACTAGCATTCTCATTCACATAGTAAGATTTTTTAATCTTCTTTCCTTTCTTTTCTTTCTCATATCTTTGTTTATTCCATTTAGCTCTTTCCAAACACTTTGCAACATAATGAACTATTTCTCCACAATTAAAGAATTTAAAGGGCATCTTACCTTCATACTTACCGAAATATTTTATCATTCTTCTCACAAATTTAGCTTCTATTTCATCAAAGTTCTCTTCATCTGGATCTTCAATATTTGTAGCTTTAAAAGCAATCTCTGATTTGCCTCCATTTCTTAGACTCAGCTTTCTCATTTCATAAGATGTCAAAAATCCTAACAGTAGATCCTTAGTACAAGTCTTATAATATATAGTTTTCTCAATAGCACTCACCTTCTCATTGTAAGCATCAGGAAGATTTCTGAGAATCTTCTTTACAATCCTGGTTTCATCTATAGTAGTGCTAAGTGATCGCATTCGAACCACTACCTCATCTAATCTTTGTACATAAGCTTTAACATTTTCATCTTCAGAAATATGTATAAGATCAAACTGTATTTCCAATTTTGTAATTTTTCCTCTTTAACTCTTTCTTCTCCATCATGTTCTCTTTCTAAAGCATCCTAGACTTCTTTAGTTGTCTTCAAATTCCAAACCTTAATCAACTCGAAATGTACCAAACTATTCTTCAAGATGAACTTTGCCTTATTTTTTGCTTCATGTGCTCTAATCTCTTCAGGTGTACTCAAACCATTAGCACAGGGAGTGTAAGGATTCTTGTAAGCTTTCTCCACATCATATTATTCCCTCAAAACTTTCCAGATACCATAATTAGTTCCTTCAAACCTTGAATAATCAAAGACCATCTTGCTAGCCATCCCAAACCTTCCTCAAGTAGTTAAGCTCTTCACCAAGGAACCAAGCTTTGATACCAAATGTTGAATAGGAAAATTGGGAGGGGGGGGGTGAATCGGTTGTCACAAATTTTAACCTTTAATTCAATCACTGGAACTAATACTTAGAATTGTTTAAATGATTAATCATCAAATGCCAATGCAAAAACTCAATTCCAACACATAAACACAATAACACTAGATTTATGTGGAAAACCTAATGAGGGAAATACCATGGCGAGGATTAACTCACACTATAAAGAATATCAAAATCGATTACAAAAAGGCTCACTACTTGAAATAAGGCTCACTGCCTAAAATAAGGCTCACTACCTGAAATAAGGACTCACTATCAAATAGTGCTACAACCCAAAGGCTCACTACCACATAGATACAAAGAAGACAAAGAGGACTTGTTACAGAGAGACTACAATCACAATGCAACAAAGGATTCCACTAGAGTTACTTGATCAACTTACATAAATGATAGAGTTCGCCTTCTGCTCATTACATCTAGAAACTCAATATTAAGCTTCACACTGATCTTCCACACACAACTCACACATGCTTTTTGAATAACATCAATGCCACATCTACTCTTTCACTTATCTTCTTTCTTTGCTCTTGTACATTTTTCGTTACTAGCTCATCCTGTATTTATACTATCTCCAACCTTGAAAAAAGATCCAAAGTTGGCCATCCAATTTAAAATGCAAATTAGGTTAGTGCCAAACATCTTAGGGTGGAATTAGAATGAGGGTGACCCCAACACATGCTTCACCAGGACCCAAAATAGATCCAACATGCTTCATCAACTTCAAAGATAGTACTTAACACAAGGTCAACCAAACTCTAGTGTAAAACGCATACAACAATTAAGATCGAGACCGCCAGAAACCAAAAGTATCTTAAATGCAACTAAAAAATCTTAACTCTAGAACCGCAAGTCAAAAGACTTCATCCAAGAGAAATCAAAACCAACAACTTTTCTCCCGGACCTCAACCGGAACACAAAAAAACATAGTTCACAACTGGTGAACACAACTCAAACTTAAGAACAAACCAACAACCAAAAATATGAATATAGCAACCTTCAACAACCATGACCAACATATTTGAAACCGCACGAACATAGGGGCAAGTTCCAGATCATCACCCAAAGCAACAATTGAATACCTATAAACTTTCTTTAATACAATTTTCTCAATATCCTCAACATATGCAACCAATAACCTTTAACCATGACACTAATGACAACAACAACTAGTAGATAACTAATTGACTAGTTGACATCAATGACAACACCTTCATTCCTTTCTCCATTCTTGCAACACTCTCTTCAGGGAGATTTTCTTTAAGATGGGCCCCATTTGTCCATTTTCATAATGACTTTCCCATTCTTCCAATTTCCATTTTGTGATTCATTTGAGTTTTTTTTTCTGATCAAATTTGTATAGATGTTCATCTTCAATGTATGCCCATGATCACCTCCATGGCCCTATCATTGCCCTTAAAACAACACCTTGATAAATTTTAATGTTTATATATGTAAAAATAATCCATACATATATATTCACCAAGCTTCTAAAATAATAATTTTTTAAGTAGTAGAAAAATAAAAATTATCGTACAAGACAATGATTTTGTCTTTTAAAATTTTATAATTTAAATTAACATAGAAAAGAAAAGAAAAATCTTAAACAAAGGATAAATTAATGGTATGTCAAAGTATATTTTATTTCATTATAGAAAAATATACACTAAATTCTATTCAAATTGAATCTTTCTCTTTTAGTGATAGAATTCCTCAATTTTTACATAACAGTACAACTGTATGTAAATATATATATTTACATAATAGTACAACTATATGTAAATATATATACATAGGATTACCTATTACATTGCATATTCTGTGGTATATTTTATATTGAAATCTTTAAATAGAGGATGATTGATATGTATAAATGAATAGTCTTGTTGGAGGGAGCCAACCAACAACAATAATAGAAGAAACCATTGGAATAAATCAAATATGCCTTAGAATAATATTGAATGGATAAATTGTAATGAAATTTCCCAAATCATATGAGAATGACAAAGGGTTGTATCACTAGAAAATACAGACCAACATTGTGAAAATAGAGAGATTCATAAGCATAAAGCAACTCGTCTTAAGAAGAAATGTTAGCAAATGAAAAAATCTTAATAGAAACTATTAAAGATCAAATCAAAAATCTTATAAGATTTTATGAGTGAAATTCTTGGGTAACTAAAATAAATTTTTTGGTAAGGTTGAAGGAGAACCTTCTAGGGGGGATTTAGTACAATATTCTAATTAGCTTCTATTATTAACCCAACCGTATATGACAATTGATTTGTAGAAATAATGAGAATATTTGCACCAAAATAAGGTAAGAGAGTAATTTTCTTTTTGAAATGACTTAATTTCTCCCTTGAATAAGTAATTTTCTCACTTAAATAATAATAGAAAACTATAAAGAATACTTAATTTGGCAATGCATGATACTTAAAATAAAATATATACATTTTTTTTAGTACTTGACCACTTCCACAGAGTCAAAACTACAAAGAGACTACATTTTAAGTCAATAATATAGAAAAATTGCTAGGAAATCCTTTAACCTCAACAATAATGATATCAAACATGGATACTTTTTCTTCACATAAATATGTGATTTCTTTATAAAATCAAATGCCAAAAAAATTGAAATTTCTAAATACTAGCAACTCAAATTTATTTTCAACATATAGACATGAGCACCACAAAATGACACAATCATATGAGATGAAACAATAAAATCACCTTCATAAGAATAAAGAAAAAAAAGTGCTAAGAAATAGTATTCACCATATGTACAAAAAACTTGAAGAGGTTAAGCATAACATACACACTAGAGGCTATGACACCATTCATCTTCTTTCTATCAAAATTAAGAATGTAACTAACAACACATTTAGCTTGAGGAATAAATTAGACATCACAAATTTTGTTTCCCTTAAATGCCATGAAATACTTGTATAGTCATATCCATATCCTCTATTGACACAAATCTAGCATAATCATAACCTTTGAAGGTTCCATTTTCCAAGGTGGCCACTCTAGATGATATTAATGCTCCAAAAGTAGAGAATATCCAATAAAGTTGTTCATAGTGTTAAAAGATTCCAAGTAGTTTACAAACAAATTTCTTATTATTATATTATTTTTATCATATGTTAGAAATGCTACAAATAAGATGCAAGCATTAGAACTGCGGGAAGATGCTACTAGTTATTAAAATTGCACGCCATCTATTTTTAGACAAAATATAAAAATATATATTATTTTTGGATTGTTGAATAGGGCAATGCAAAGTGGTGTGACATGTTTTTTGTTAGTATAAGAATAACCTATCAACAACAAAAACTACATCAACTAAAGCAATATTACAAAGATAATGTATAATATAACTAATTAATATAAAAATCTCAAACATGATTAATTTGACTAAGTATTTGATGTGATTCGACATTTTGCCAATAACAATAATAAATAATTTTACTACGAATCTTTTGTTAATTTAATTTCATCTAATCATCTTTCAAAGATTCACTATACAATGACTAAAATAAATATTAAATAAATTATATTTCAATGATCTACATTAATGAATCAAATTACTTTGATAAAAACTTATGCAAAAAAATCATTTTATATTCTATATATTCAAACTAAGAATTAAAAAAAGCATATAATTTAATCTAGAATATTTGGATGGATCCTTTGTAGATGTGAATTCTACCATAGCCCATCTCATGGTCTTAACAATTGTGGTCAAAAGAAAGGCATAGTAATTATGAAAAATTGATGCATTCTCTTTCCAAGTGTTGGTCAAATTTAATGAAAGTTGCATCTTTTTCTTTTACTTTTTACTCTTGAATACTTGTCCTAAAAATAGGCACATTAAAGGTTTTTAGGTTGTGGGCCTTTTGTCCTTTAAATTACTTTCATAAGAGTAAAAAAGCACAAGTATTGAAAGAGAGAAGGGAATGCGTGTGGAGTTGGAATTGCACATTGATACGCCAATAACCAAAAGTAGGGGCCTTAAAAATGATTGATGTCTTTTCATTTATAGGCGTGTTGCTTTTGGATAGAGATAATGATGTCAACCATTTATTACTTTTTCACCAAATGACTTATTAAACTTTGCCATGTATTATCTTAAGAATAAGCTCCTCCATTTGAGCCAAAGTTTCTACTCGCCATGTAGTGTAGGGTTCCACATGTGAAAATTGAAATTTTTACTTATTTATCTCTAATTATGGTTTAAATTCGATGGTCGTGCGATCATATTTAATCATTTTAGTCATAAATACAATTAAAATTTTAAGAAGATTGTATTACTTGAAAGGGAAGATTTCGAATAAATATGTTTTAATATTTAATGAGCAACTTAAAATAGATGATCTCGTGAAAAAAATTGTTTGATATGTAGAGTTTATAGTCAAATTTAGACTTTACCATATATATTAACAAGGAATTCTACTTGTGAAACATAATTTTTACGAGATCATCTATTTGAAGTTACCCATTAAATATTGATGCATTATATATATTTTGTGTGAATGTTTACTTGATTTCAACTTGGTTTGGTAGGATTTTTGGCTTTTTGCTTGATTAATCATTAGTAAAGGGTGTGTTTATTATATTGCCTTTAAATGCATCACCTACCATATTAAATGGTGATTTTCACTTTTAAGTGGTAAATACTTTTATCTACTTTTAACTCATCTCACATCTCTATAAATTCATTGCATGATTTAATTGTGTTTTTCATTGACCTAGTTTAGGTTAGTGAGTGCAAAAGAGTGCTCACCTCTACACCCATGAATCTGAACCACATATTTATTTCAAGTTCAAATTCAAAAAAATGTTGTCACTTTTTTTACTATTTTTTATGATATGACTAAAGTGAAAATTGTATCAAATGTTATGTCAGCGTGGTCCATTTAAAGACTAACCCTAATGGAATGAATAATCTAGAATTATCAAAGAAAAACTAGAGAATACATTTAGATTTGATTTGTAAAGGACAAAAAGGGAATTTAGATTAGCATCACGTCACCCAAGGATCATTACACATTTGCTTGATGTCAATATTTTCACTTCAAACAATAAATTTGATCTACTAGGGGTCTAACCAAGGAGAACATAATCCTTGTAATTTGGTAGATTCCTTAAAGGTGTTTGTAAACACTGCCTATCCTTATGAATTTAGATATTGAATAGAAAGAAAATTAGGTTAGATTGATATCCATACATGTAGGTTCATGGATGTGCATGTAGAGATTAGGGCTATACACACAAATTTGATCCTAGATAGAGTAAAGTCAAATTCTTAGGTTACAACAATAAAACAAATTAGAATAATGAAGAATGGATTCATGACACTTAGAGAGACTTCTATAATAAAATCAAAGTTGAGTACTCATGTAATTAATTTATTTAATTTCCCCCTCCCCCACATTTTTTTCATGAATTTCAAGTATTAGTCTAGCCTCAAATAATGTTAGTTGATTTCTATTTGATTAATTTATCTAATTATAGATCATTTTATGAAGTGTTTTTTCTCTACATTTTTCTTATGAACCTAGAATTCCTACATGAACTAGGGTTTCACCAAGTACAGTTCATACTTCATCCTCATTAAGGTTTCCTAACTATATCCTTTTATATAAAATTTACATAAGGTATAGGTTAATATCTTGATTAGGGATTGAACATACATAGTTGTATATTTATTTGATTCTACCAACCCACCCTTGGATATTTCATCATTATGGATCCTTATAGGTCAATTTACTGAGTGGAGCTACATGCATGTATGTTTATAATGACGTGTTTTTTTTTTTTTCTGTGTCTTCTAATCCTTCTATCTTTGAGGTTATCATGATTTGTTATGATATTGATAATGATGTCTTTTTATGGAAGTGTTGTTATATTATTTACGTGATTTCCCCTCCTTTGTAGAATTTGTTAATACTTACCCTTTCCTTTAATAATCACTCATCTCACTTATAGATGACCTTCATCTTGATCTTGTTTCTTATATAGCTTATGATGGTGATGATCATGCACATAGTGAGGTTTTATTTTATGATGATGCTACACTATGTGATAGATATGAATGATGTTGTACCTTCTTTACCTACTTGTGACATTATTGGACCTCATGATGATATTTCTCTCATAATTCATGATAGAGTTATATGCATCCCAAGAATTCATGTCCTTTAGATGATTTACCCTACTTCATACATGATATTTTGTCTTGTGATGATCATTTATTTCCATCTCATGTGACTCCTGCGAGTACCTAGATGATATTTTTTATCTAGTGATAGCTCCCATGATGATAGCTCCTTAGCTTTTCATGTGGATGTATGTGACACTTTACTACCTCCTTAATTATTGTGTGATCATATTATTGGTATTAGCGAGGATTTATTATGTGATGATTATGATGATTTTACCAATGTATCTTCACATGAAATTTATTTCTTATTTTCTAATTATGAATATCTAGATTACGATAATTTATTGATTAGTGAGTTTAGACTCTATTTAAATGGTAAATAATGGCAATGGTTTAATTCATCTTAGTTAGGTTAACACTCATTTATGGACTTAGCACATGATTTTATTGTACTTATTTTTCTTCTCCTAGTCTATCTAATGGTTATATTGACATGGTTAAGCCTTTGCATGACTTATTTTTCAATATTCATCAACATTATTCTCCTATTATTGTTACAGTTACATTTATTTTTCACATTGAATAGATTCTAAGGTTTAATGTAACTTTATTGTTCATAGAGAGTTAACTATGTATAGATCTCCAAGAACTATTGAGTAGGGAAAATGTGATTCTCATGTGAGGGAGGGTAAATTGAATTATTATTTTATAGGGGAATGGAAATACTATTGTAATGAGGCAAGAGTGAGGGTATTAGTGGATTTGTAAGAATATCTTACTTATATAGTGGGTATGTGGTGTAATTAATGCTTCATGGAGGAGTGTTTGGGAGTAACATTTTCCCTTTACAGTATTTATTGTTACATTCTATTTTTATGTTAACTCTATTATAGTGGTAATGATAATTCTTACCATGGCATTTATTTTTGTTTTTTTTCTAGGTCTCCTTAAGTTTATATATTAAGGGTTTGAGATGGAGGTACAATGCATTGTTTCTTATAGGGTTATCGTACCAATTTTCCTCTAGAATTGAAGAGTGTTGATCTCATTGAAGAATTGCGGTTCTATGAATGTATTGTAATATATTTATAAATAATGAATTGGGTGCATGTTCTTTTTAGGTTGATTTCTTTTTTAAATGGTTTCCCTAGGGTATAACTATGTCACTCTCATCTAGAAAGTTATTTCATTCTTCTTCTCCCGTTCTTGTTCTTTTTTAAATATTATTTTACATGTTAGAATTGATTTTTTCTTAAATTGAATACTTACATTTCTTTTTTCATAGGTTTAATTTAGAAAGTATCTACATAATTATTATATAAGCTTTATCTTGAGTTAAAGTGTTAGTTATCTGTACGTATATCTTTTTAAATTTTATTATTAGAACCATGATTTTAGGTATAAAATGATTGTCTTTGTGATTTTAATCATTATTTGAGTGATATTTTTGTAATTATGTTATTTTTTAAGAAAACTATCATAAGAACCTGTAAAACATGGACATGGTTAAGGATTCTAAAGTTCCAGTCATATACTATTTCAACCTAGGGATCATGTTTGATAGTATGGGTTTTGTCTCTATTCTCATGGGGTTTCAATTGCTTATGGTGGGTTCATGGTTTTAGCTATTTGTTATATGAGAAACTACTAGAAAATTAGCCATTGTAGTTGCATAGATGATTGATCAATTGCATGCATGTTATACGATTTCTCATGCAATTATATGTAACATATCCATAGTGTTTTGAACTTACATGGATGAATATATCTATTACATGTTGTACATATATTTTGTTATAGAAATCTATGGATTTTTATATCACTTGAATCTTTTTCATATTTTATATCCATGGTATTTTGAATCTACATTAGTGGACTTATCACTTTCATATAATTGAATCTTGGTGCAAATTTTAGATTCATAGATTTTTGCATTTGTATGGACTTCTATTTCATATATTCCTAGTTGTTTGGGTCCACATTCATTAAGAAGATGAATATTTGTGATTATATTTTTGTCATATAATAGATTTGGAGGTTTCAAATTTGTGGGTGTTTTGAACATGTAACAAATTTAGATTTGCATGTAAGGTTATGTAGGTTTTACAATTCATCAAAACTTATTTTCAAGATCTATGGAAGAATATTTTTTAGATTATAATTCTTGAGGTTTATTTCAATGTGATATATTTTATAGGTTTGCATTCCTACTTCATGTATGGTTAGAGGAGTATGATTGTAGATCCCCAAATTGGGCTTCCTATATTATTATAATCAACAGAATTAGTGATGACATGTTCAAAATATTATGATGTTGGACAATAGAAGATAGTAAGTCTAAATGGAAGGACCCACTAAACATATCTAGCTGCCATAGAAAAACAAGTTTGAACCACACCATGATGAAGTTGTCCAATTAGATGTGGCTCAAGCCCTTAAAACATACACTCAATAATTAAATAATTGTATAAGGTAAATTCATAAACTATGAATTTCGACCCCAATGAGCACTATTTTAGAGATGCCAAACTTCCAAATAGAAATTGGGTACATGGATACTCTTCTAAGCAATGCAATGTGACTTCTACCAGCCTTTACTTTCCACTAGGTTTTCTCCTTTTCTCCATTTTTGAGAGATTGCATTTGTACATGGGTACCTAACATGGCCTAGTATCCAAGAGCCATCACCATCTTTACATCATTTACATTATTTTCCTCCTCCCTAAGTTGCACTTAATGGGAGGTGTTGGTGTGAATAAGGTTTCTTACCTAACTAGGTCACCTAGAAGGTCCTATTCACATGTTCAGTTTACTTAGGTCATAGGAATATTTCTAAGATTCTTAATTTTAATTGATCTTATCATGCCATTCAATACTTGTTTCCTACCTTAGGTCATTTATATTTGATGAGTTAGTTGTCTCATGACATGTGATTAAGACACTTTTCATGATCTTTCCTAATCCTATGTATCACCTTGGCTATATAATGAAGGGCCTCGCATACATTTTATATCTATATTCATATTCTATTTGCATTGTTGATAGGAATATAATTTACTCTTGTCATATTGATCTTCTCTCTTTGTGCTTTCAATTTGGCCTCTAGATCTTGGGTGGCTATCTTCATATCCAACTCTTGTACAACAATATTTTCACCATATTTTAATAGGGAAATCATGGTCTTTTATATCATGGAATGAAGCATATTTTTCATTTCGCCTTTTATTCATGTAATTTGCATATCATCACTCTCATTCCTTATACCTTGGTGTATAAAATCAAGTACACTATCAAATCAAGGTTGGACACTATTGTAGCATGAATCTCATCCATCCCTTCATCCTCACCATCTCTCTATCCCCTTAATATTTCCACCTTCTTACCCTATTCTATACATTACCCTCCCTAAATTTTATATCCTTCCTCTACCCCTTCTCTATTACTCCTCCCATCCGTTTTGAGAGCACACCCATGTCCTTTGAACCATCATATGGGGCATACCAAAATCCCTCCTCATCCTCCCTCATAATTCTAATAAATGGGGCATCTTTCTACTAGCCCTCATCCATTTCTAGTCACTACATTTGAATCATCTCTCATACACAACCACTTCTGGTTGCAATGTCATATCAAACAGTGAAAAAATGTAGACACCTCAAATTTACCATGAATTTTCCATTCTAACTTTCCTATAAATTAATTAAATAAGTAATCATTCAATCAATTTACTTCACCATTCATCATTAATTAATTCTTCCTTAATTTTGATTAACTAAATTAATTAAATCAATTAGCCTTAGTCCCCAAATCCTCCAACTAAACCAATTAAATAATACCTTCTTAATTAATTGATTTATGCTAATTAATTATTATTACCATTTTATCTAATATTTAAATCCATATCATCCTCAACCCTTTTCCTTTCATTCCTAGCCATTTAATCCATTTATACAGATCTTAATCTTGATCAATCTCTTCTTGCCATGTGCCCCCTCTCCTCCCATGCTCCCACATATGTGAGCATGCCACCTTATCCCACTTCTTCCTCAAACATGTGTGACCATGCTCTCTTGGAAGCATCTTTAACTTCCACCTCAACCCTCTCATGCTCCCACAGCTGTGAGAATACTAACCTTATCCACACCTTGCTCACATATGTGTGAACATGTTATCTTGGATGCATGCCAAGCCTCTACCTCACCCTTAACCCTTTAAAATATCCTGAATCTATTTCTCACATATTTTTTAACATGCCTAGCTCTTACACTTCATGTGACACTTGTCACATGACTAAAAATTCAATGCATGCCTCCATATTCCTCAAATACTATCCCTCCATTAAATAATGTGTCTTATCCCTTGATTTTCCTCTTGGAAAATCTATAAATTTAATTCCTTCCATTTCATTTCTATCAATCTACACTTTTATGCTATCCTTATGCTGCTCATTTTTATCTACACTCAAAATGCTATTATCATGTTATCTGTTTGATCTCACATCCTAATATGAAGGTCATGTTGTTGGTCTACTATGCAACCTAATTTCACCATCAATCCATTATCCAAAGATCATATCAATTATATCATTGGGTGCACATCACTTCAGCTCAATCAAAGGAGCAAGTAGAAAAAAAGGTATAAAGGCCAATCATTAATTTTGAATTTTATTTTTTATTATTGTTTATTTCCTTGTCTTCAACTTCATTAAGGCACCTAAAATTTTCTAATTTATAAACCATATTCCACCATCTCTCTCATATCTAGTAATCCTTGATTGTGCCATTTTAAATTTTGTTGTGGTTCTCATCAACCCTCTATACATGCAAGACATTGTTTACCACCTTCAAAATTTGTGACTCATCTCACCTAAGTGATTTAGAATCATGTTTTCCCATTATTATTTCAATCCGCTTTTAATTTCCAAAATTCTTTTTTCTTTCAGCCATCACCTTTTTTCCAAAACCTTTCTCCTATCCCACTTGTTTTCTTGTGTTTCTATTACAAATTATCATTATCATTAAGGTTTTTCATGTTTATTATTTAATTGAGAGTGATTTCATGATTTATTACATTTTAATTTATTAGTATGCTATTTTGGATTGATCTTGAAATCCCACACGAGGACTAAATAAGGAAGACTCCCCCTTAACCATTTGTTTTTGCAAGGTTTCCACTCACAAAGTTGGTTTTCAAGTTAGTTTCAAGTAATTCTAAATTTTTTTAGAATAAGTGATTTAATTAAATTACCCCTTAAAAGTGATCAATAGCCTCTCCTAAAATTTATAGGTGACATTTTGACAAGGTCAAGTCTATTCTCAAAGCTCAAGGCCACCTTTTCGGCTATCAAATAGGATCAAGGTCGCCTGCTAAGCCACCACTTATAAATTTTAGGCCCTGAAAATTTATTTTTACTTTCAAAATCTTTCTAAAAGTTCATATAGATCTCTATAATTCACATATTATTAGAAATAAAACCTTGAACAAGTGAAAATACTCTATTTTTATATTTTATCCCTCTTTGAATCATTCAAGAAAACATGTTTTGTTTTTAATTTTTTTTCTTACCTTGTAGGTTAGGGGTTTATATCTCTTGGAACACTATTTAATTCTATTATTAGTATCCCCTATCAATTTTAGGACCTCATTATTTCATTTACTAGGTGAAAGTATTCTATCTTTCCAAATTATATTGTTCATTTCAATCATCTGTATTAGGACCTCTTGACTTTGTGTGCAATTACATGTCTTCTACTAAAAAATAATAGGGGTAAATTTCTAAGGTTATTGGAACATTTTTCTGAAGCCCTCCTAACATGTTTTAGGGCCCACCTACTTCCTAGACAACATTGTTATGGTGGATGTCAAGACTAGTCAAAGTTGTCATAGTGACCATTTGCTCTTGAGAATCCTCAACCTTTTGATCTTGAGACCTCCAAATTTCACAAGTAGCATTAGGATTATATTTTGAGAAATTAATTATTATAATTCATCTAGTAAGTACATCTATATCCAATTTTACAATGATCTTTAATTTTCATTATAGGTCAAATCCTAGAATTGTTGATTTTCAAGCCAAAATTGTTTAATTTTCACATTTTGTTCAGTGACCAATCAATTGTAAGTGCCAAATGTAGTGGTTTTGAATTAGTGTTTGGATATCTACACATAATATTGCATGAAAAATTATTAATACACCTTTTATAATTTTAATGGGGTTTATCTTTTCAGGTTATTTTACTAGGTAAGGTTACAACATCATTAAGAGTGGAATTAATGAAATGATGTTGAATATTAATAAATAAAGTATATAATGGATAATTTTTTGGATCATGGTAAGAAAACATGGGAATGATAAGGATAAGGTGATGATTCATAAGGAGGATGTATAGACATGATAGGTGAAGGAAGTGAGAAGTATAAATTAAGTAGACTCATAAGAAGTAAATGATTTTTTGGTGTGATAAATTAGTTGTAGTAGTAAGAGGATGAAAATACAATGAAATAATGTGAGGAATAGTGATCAATTGTGTATCAAGATGGGAGAGATATGGGGTATCACAAGGTAGGTACATGTTGGTGGGAAGAGTTTTGGAGGTAGGAGGATGGGTAGGAAGAGAGGAGATAGGAAGAGTTGGTATCTTAGGAAGAGATGATGTATTATAGAAAGAAATAGAAGAGGATTTAAGGTAGTATAACATCATATTGGGAAGATTTAGTAATGGTATTGGTGGAGTAGTTTTTTAGAATGGTGTATGAGTTATTATAAGTTATTTATTCATAGTTAGTGAGTAGACCAATGGACATAATGGAGATTTATTTAAATTATCATTGGATGTATATGCACCATAATTCAGAGGCTAGGAGACACACTTGTGGAGATGTGAATTAGATGATAAATTAATGACACACAGTGATTTATTATGTAAAAAAGCTTAAGACATCTATTGGGTATGAGGTGAGATATGGTTATAAGAAGTAGAAGATAAATCATGATTAAAAAAGGCCAAGAAATGAGTTATCATATTTAAGTTATTAGGAGAGATTAGGGAAATAATAATGGTCAAAGAGGTTTCTATTAATGGAAGGTGAAGGAGATTTATGATCCATTGTATAATAAAAATAAATAATAGGATGGACGACAATAATATGTGTCAAATAGATGTTGGTTGGGATTTTGAAAAGGTAGAATAGAAAAGGAATCAAGGTGTAATGGGAAAGTGAGATTAGAGGAGGCTAAAAAAATGAAGGGATAAAGTATAGGAAATATTAATGGGAGATGAGTGGAGTAGAAACACAATTTAATGGGAGGAAACTTAAACAAAGGAAATATTAACAAAGAAGAATAGATCCAATGTTAATCTAAAGGCACACAAATCAAAATTTTAAATGAATGAGAATTTGGTTCACCAAATGAAAGAAAATGAATTTAATTTATCTTTATGAATGTGTAGTAAATAAGATCAAACACAAAAAATTATAAGAACTAAATAAAGATTCCAAATCTAAACTAATATGATCACACATGAGATAGGATTGACAACTAGATAAAATGGATGATATTAAAAATACAAATAGGATACTATGGTAGTAAAATAAAATTGAAAACATCAAAATTAGTACTTGAACACCTAAGAAAAAGAAACTCTCTCAAAATAAATTAGTTGGAAATTGGTGAGGAATTACAAAAAAATTAGGGTGTTGTCAAGTTTAATTTGCACAAGGGTTGTTTTCCTCTTCCCAAGGGAAATAATGACACTATCTCAATATATCATCAAATTATAATTGAAGAATTTCTATGTTGCCTTGATTCTAGATGTATCTATAATTCTCCTTGAGTTGAATAGAAATAGATTCAATATAGAAATAAGACAATAAATTTGATCAAAATACACTAAAATTGAAAACCCTAATATAATAATTTGAAATAGCTACACTCACTATAAATAGAAAGTGTAAATGAATGCAATGATTTAAATTAAAATTCTAAGGAATTTTTTGATAAATATAGAAAATAATATGATATTTTCTTCCATAAAAGGGATGAGGGTGTTCCTCTCAAAGGGTAATCCTAGCAAATTTCTCTAATAGATCTAAATAAATTTCTATAGCTCCATATGACCTCCAAATATATTTTTAGTGTAGGAACCAAACTTAGACCTACATAGAATAAACTAAATGAAAAAAAACTAAAAAAGGGAGTGTTAAGGGGTAACCTACCTTAGTCAACCACCTTATGAATTTTGCAACATAAATCTAAAAACACAAACTAATGTAAAAGATGTGTAATAAAAAATACAATAGTTATGGGATAATATGATAATGAGGAAGAGTGGAAATACACAAAACCTATTAACAATTGTGAAAAACTAGGACATGGATAGAGAGAAAGCAATGTAAATAAGATGAACAAGAGAGGTAGAGGAAACATGGTGACAATAAATGATGGTAGAACCTCAATATGTAGAAATGGAAGGGAAAACAAGGATCCAAAGGTTATAATGAAAATAAAATAGAATAATGGAAGAGAAAGGAGGAATAATGATAGAAAAGGTTACTTTGAAATCTATAAATGGATCCAAGGAAACATATAAAGCATGAAAACCACTCCAAGAAACACCAAGATCTTGGGTCTAGCAAGAAAAAGAACCAAAAGTATAAGTTTAATAACACAAGAGGAATGCAAATTATGGATAGATTAAATGAGAGGAAGTTGTTTTTCTCTTTATTTCCGAAGGGTTTTTGTGTAAATAAGGGCAAAAATGTAGTAGATAATTCATAATAAAATCCTCTCTAAGTTTAGTGAAATTTGGGATAAAAACTAAGGCTACCTCCATGGGGTGAGCTAGGTGGTTCCCTTGAAACATAATTATATGGTCCCCAAACTATCATGAAGGGAAAATGGTTCAAAGTCAGGCTTATAGGAGGTGGTTTCCCATAAGTTTGATCATTTTCTAGTGATATATGGAAAGGGGAGGGGAAGTTGGAAAGAAGAGTTCCAAAAACATAAATGGAGAGACTAAAATTAAATTCTAGGTGGATAAGCATCATATGTGAATGAAAAAAATAAGGATTGCATAAGGGGGAACAACACACAAGAATGAGACATGTAAGCATGAGGAAAATACCCTTTTTTACAATACTAGGTTAGGTGTAAAAATGCTAGAAAAAGGATGGACAAGACTAGGTAAAGGGTGAATAAGAGAAAAATAATGCCAAAAATACACATACGTGGGAACACCTAAAATGAGTGCAAAACCTAAAGAAGAAGTTATAGAGTGAAATACACTAACATGTCAATTAATTTTACTTAGAAATAGCTCACAAAGACATGAGATATATCATTAAAAGATAAAATAAAACCATGAGGTAAGGAGTATAACCACTCAAGAGCATGGGCCTTGGGCATTATAATAAAAAAATTATCCAATATATGATCATCATAGATGATATCTATAAATGTATAAATGAATGAAAATGCATATATTATTGGATCCCCTTTGTCATTATACATTGTGAGATGATGGAGAAAATATAGGTGGGAATTGATTAGAAATAATCTTAAGAGGGTTATGAAGCAAATCTATGATCACCTATTAATAATTGGTGGGAAGGTCATCTAATTTCCATCACATGGTCCTCAAATGGTATAATGTATGTGACATGGTAGGATCAACAAACTAAGGAATTTGAGGATGCTATGAAGAAGGGATAAAAGTGGGACATGAAGTAAAAGTAGTGGGCCATAAGGGAAGTAAGGGTAAGAAAAATGTAGCATGAGGAAGTATTGAAATAGGTAGAGATTTCTACCTAAATATGGGATAAATGGATGTTGTAACAAATGAGGGATCAATATAGGAAGAAATATATCTATAATGGGAAGTAAATTGCAAGTAAAATGATAGGGAATGGAAAATGATACATATGGAGGAGAGGAAATTAAAATTAAAATATAAAGTAGCAAGGGATGGGACGCACATGTTTCTAGATCAATGGATGAGGTAGAACTTACATAGCCAAGGTTATGAAGGAGAGGGAATGTGAATATATTGTTAGGAAGGGAGAGGAGTTGTATTAGTGGAAACAATAGTAGCTATTTAGGGTTGAGATGGTGAAGGATGA
Source organism: Sequoiadendron giganteum (assembly GCA_007115665.2). Classification (NCBI taxonomy): domain Eukaryota; kingdom Viridiplantae; phylum Streptophyta; class Pinopsida; order Cupressales; family Cupressaceae; genus Sequoiadendron; species Sequoiadendron giganteum. The sequence continues at coordinate 198,709,942 of CM021109.1, read as the reverse complement.
GGGGAATAGGTGGGATAATAAATAAATTGAATGAGGTAGATAAAAAAAATCAGAAGTAAATGTGTTGAACAAATTAGAATGATTTATAGGAAAATATGGTGCGTTATAATAAATAATGTATCTTATACACTACGATATCTTAAGACTAGAGTAATGGGTTAATAGAACAAAAGTAAAGAGGTCAATAGTGTCATTAGAGGGCTCAACCATATTCTTTAGTGATTTTAAGTGAGAAAAAAATTAGGATTCTTTTCATATTCCATTTATGCACTGTGTGCATGGTCAAAGAAGTCATTAAAAGGAGGGAAGGTATATCAACATATTTAGGATTAGCAAGTGGATGAAGTTGATACATGGTGGGATTAAGGTGAAGGCTATGTTGAATGGGATGAGAAAAAGAGTGGGAAATGTGTGAACCATAGTAATAATAGGGAATGCAAAATTAAATGGATGCTCTATGGTTAAGAATGAGGTGAAGGGTGAAGGGTAAAGGAAAAGAGGAAAAAGTAAGGGTGGGTGAAGTTAAGTGATGGGAAAGATAAAAGGAAGCTCAAGAGAAGGGTAAAGATGTTCAAAATGAAGGCTTTATAGAGGAAGAAAATATGATAGGGTTTGCTTTGTTGAATATAATTATTTTTGATTAAAAAAAATGTTTAATTAATGTATTCTTGCTTTGGAAATGATATACTACTAGTGTATGATAGAAAAAATATATATATAAATAGTTATAAGATTTTTTAGGTTTACCAAATGAGAGATTAAATTTGAGAACCCTAGGTTGTTATAATTTATAATTAAAATTATAACCTAGGTTCTTTCTTTCAATTCATTAGTTTAATCTATATAAAATTTAAAATATGCTTGTAATATAAAAATAGCCTTGCGTAAATATGTTGATATATTTTGATTAAAGAAAAGTAATTTAAATAGTTGGGACAAGAGATTGTTGACATCAATGTTGTTTTGACTAATGAATCAACCCTTTCACCTATCAAAGAGGTAAATATTAGAAATAGACTAGTTTAATCATGTGATATTCAAGATCTAGATAACTCGTTCAAGTATGAAAGGGTAGTATAATTGTTAAATAAAATGGAGATGCGTGTGCACAAACCTAATCTAACATATCTTGAAAAATTAAGTCAGTCAGTTAAAATATTATCCATTTGTAAGTGAGAGGACTTCCTCAAATTATAATTTGAAAAGGTGGAGAATAACTAAGTAAATCTTAAATGTAATTAACTCATTGAAGATTACAACTATTGATTTTTTTTTCACATATATTTATTAATATCAATCCACAAATCACATCTAAATTTCAATCAGACTACTTAATAGTAGACACTATTAATTGAATGTCACAAATATGTATGATGAAAAATCAACACTACTATAATATTTAGTGAAATGTCTTAACTATTACTTATGTGTAATACTAATTTAAAAGAAATTGAAAAAAAACTAATTAATGACATCAAGTTTCGAGAACTCTAACACAAGCTATTCTGAAAATAACAACAAACAAAAACTCTTAAATCAATCTAAAGCTAATGCAATAAAAAGAAACAAAAACTAATTAAGATATAAAATTTCTCTAAAGTAGATGACTAAATACAAATGGTTAAAACTTCTTGAAGTGAGACAATGAATCAAATGGTTTCTCTAAAGAGTTTGAAGCTTGCTCAATATGTTGTTGAAAATGAAGAGCTTGACCCAAGATATAGAGGGACAAGGTAGTAGGAGAGCCAAGGGATATAGTTTTAACGATTTTGAAGTGAGACAATAAATCAAATGGGCTCTCTTAAGGAGTTCGAAGCTTGATCAATATGATGTTGAAAATAAAGAGTTTTCATCCGTGATATAGAGGGACAAGGTAATAGGGGAGCAAGCGATATAATTTTAACCATTTTGAAGTGAGACAATGAATCAAATGATTTCTATAAGGAATTTGAAGCTTGCTCAATATGTTGTTGAAAATGAAGAGTTTGACCTAAGATATAGAGGGACAAGGTAGTAGGGGAGCCAAGGGATGCAATTTTAACCATTTTGAAGTGAGACAATGAATCAAATGGGTTTTCTAAGAAGTTTGAAGCTTGTTCAATATGTTGTTGAAAATAATGAGTTTTGACCCGACATATAAAGGGACAAGGTAATAGGGGAGAAAGGGATGTAGTTTTAACTATTTTGAAGTGAGACAATGAATCAAATGGATTCTCTAAGGAATTTGAAGCTTGTTCAATATATTGTTGAAAATAAAGAATTTTTGATCCGAAATATAAAAAAAAAGGTAGTAGGGGAGCCAAGGGATATAATTCTCACCTGCAAAATAACTAATTCTAAGCTATTAGCTATTAGATAGTGCAGACTCGTGCCACCCGGGCCAACTGGGGTTGTAGAGAGAGAGGGGGGACTGCACCAGCCGAGGCCGGGTGGACAAGCAACTGAGAAGGGAGAAGGATTTTAGAAGTTCCTTGTGTCACTATATTCTAATATGGAAGGTGTGGGTAAGGGGGAATAAAAGGTGAAAAGCCACCAATCATAAAAGAAAGCGGCCCAGTCAAGAAAGCAACCAACTTATTATAGTAGTTCTGATCCTTCAGATGAAATTCAAAGAAATGTACTGAGCAAAGTACTTTTGAAGAAGAAAGAGTCATACTTTTTGACTGTTAATAGCATATACTTCTTCACCCTTCCACCTTTAGTTGCCTTCACCATCCACATTGTATAGATAATATGGGGTGAGATATTTGGGACCAATATAACATTTGTAAGGAGAAGTATTTAGAATAATAAGTTGTAAATGCTTAAAATAATAATTTAAAGATAATAATGAAGTTTTTTAAGTATATATTTGTATAAATTATTTATTTATTTAAATAAAATTTCAATCATTTAAATTATGTTGATCATAAATATATTTTGCAACTGCTAAATAATTAATCATGGAACAACATTAGATAATCAAGTTGAAATTTGAATTAAATATGTAAATATACCTATATGCTTCAAGCAAGATTACTTACCATCAAGAAAGTGTCATTCATCTCTCTGCAAGTAGATGTCCATCTCAAAAGTATTTTCATAGAAATAATCCAACATGGAAGTAATAATATTTTGTATATATAGATGAATTCTCCTCTTGCACTGAACCATCTAAATCTTTGTAAGGTCTCCAAATTTGAAATTGGCTATAATTAATGTTAGAAATAAGCAACATTCTAATTGAAAATTAGAAAATATAAATGAGCTTTTAATCCTTAAGCCATACAAGAAAGTAACTTTGTTTAGTTAATTCATGAAACAAAAAAGTGATGATATAACTTAAGGGACTTTACAACTCAAAGTCATAAAATTGAAGACTATATAAAATGAATTTATAACTTAGGTCACAAAATTAAGTGGCGTTATGACTTTATAAAGTGACTCTATCATAAAGTTGACTTAAAGGTTTGGGTAAAATAGAAGATAATGCCACCAAATTTTTTTATGGCATTCCATTCATGTAGGCCCCAACTAATATTCTACGCTGTATCCTTTCACTTAAGGAAAAAACATCAAATTATTTCTTATGGTGTCATGCCCACTTTCATATTTCAACACCAATCATATCAAAATCCAAATTAAGTCACAATGAATTGTCATGCCAATACTCATTTTTTAGAATTAAAAATGAGCATATATCACTATAGACAATTCAAAATTTATTGATTAATAATGTCAAATTACCATTATAAATTGCAGATTTTAGAATTGAAATAAGAATATAGTCACAATTCTTCAACAAAATAAATAATATGAGCATATTTATCCTTTGATCATGCTTAAAGACCACCAATATTAGCTTCCACTCTAAATGTATGATCAAATTAGAAATGGAATTTATTTCAAAACTTGGTTTCATAATTATCTTATCCATCAAACCAAAAATATACCACTTCCATGTTTAAAGTATCAATTAAAAGAAGTAATGTCAATTAAAACTAATATATATATATATATATATTATTCTTCAGGAGTTCCAACACCCTTTCCCTTATCTTCTAAGTCAACTAAAAAGGTCAAAACTACTTGAGTGTTATCCTAGTCCACATTGCACTCCACCAACTCATATGGAGCTCTCACAATTTTAGTCAACATTGTGTTTTCTCCATCATGCACCTCAACCTTTATCTTTTTCTGACATTTGTGACTACTAGTAGGGTTGAAGATGATCAAGCATGTTTAGAAGTTGAGGGGAAAGGCCTTTCATATTAGGGTACAAGATGGGATGATTAGAGGAGTATGGAAATATTTTTTTAAACTATAGTTAGATTGTGAGAAGTATGTAGGATAATTGATGCAAAGACTTTCAGAGATCATAATATTTTATTCAAGGGTCCATTTGAGGTGAATTTTTTTTGTGGATGAGTGTATCAAAGATTTGAGTCCAACTCCAATTGAATTTTTTTACAAGAGCACATATTGACACTTTTTGAGATTTTTTCAACTAACTAAGGCCTCAAATTTGAGTTTTTTTTTTAGTTTTTCATGCAATTAGAAGTTTTTAGTTTACAATTAGTCTTACTTTATTTAGACTCAAATAATTGAGAAGTTTCACAACCAAATGAGTAAGCATGTAATATTACTAAAAATAGATAGATTTTTAGGAGGGATTTTTACTAGTTAAGGACTTTTTTTAGTTGGAGAAGACATAATGGAATGAAAAATGAAGTAGATTTAATTTAAGTGTTCTAAGTAATTGTACTTTTGATTTGAATAATAATATTTAATTAAATCTCTAATGTGAATGTGGTTTACATCAATATAAGAATTTTTTGATATATCAAACATTTCCTAAGAAGTATGTAGGATACAAGGATTTGTTGCTATATCAAAAATACGAAATGTTTCATGACCTTATGCTACATCTTGAGCTACTATAAAATCATGGGTAATAGAATGTGTACTCTAATTTTATGAGCTACAAAGTAGGGCACATGAATTTAGGCCACTTTGAGTTTGTTGAAGATGGACATGGTGGTCAAAAGATCCATTTGAGGCTATATTTATAATATTCCAAACATGGGGTTTTATTTCATTAAAATGAAAGTAAACTCAAGCTCCTCTTGGAAGCCTTCTCTTGAAATTGAGATTAAATTACAACTTTGGTTTGAACTTGCCACCATATCAAAATGTGTGGGGACCTCTTCAACCCCTAAAAGGTTTACCTTAATTAAAACCATGATAATTTTGAAATCTCTTGATTTCCTAATTTTGACCCATACATCCCCCAAGCCAAGGTTTTAATAATTTTGGCCCCCATGCTAGCTTGACATCTTGTAAAAAAATTTTAACCTAAAGAATATTCTCACCTTATTATGATCAAAAGGATTTTCAAAGTATGCTTGTAATATAAAATGATAGTGAACTCGTCATTTTTTTAAATTCCATTTGCTAGACATGATTATCATAAAAAATAAAACACAAATATTAAGAATGACAAATGTCAAAACTATCACTTCATAAAATTGTTGTGATCAAAATAATTATTGAATATAAAATAATACATATGTGCAATTTAATAATTTTGTTCTCAACATGTTTGTTTAAGTAATATTAAACCAAAGAACCATTCATCACTATGTTGGGGTTTCTTCCTTCTTTGTACCTTTACTATATTCGACGTTCAACTTACTACAAATAAAATCTCGAAGGTATGCCAAATTTTAAAGTACCAAACACAAGAATCCATGATTATATAAAATAAAAGCAATGCCAACTTATGAGAGGAGGATCATCTCTCTTTATTCTCTAAGCTAGATTCTAAACTCGCATGGGTGTCCCCTATTAGATCCCTCAAAGGATAAAACAATTGTTGACTCTCTTGAATGAAATAAAAGTTTTAAAACTATCTAATTTGATCAATTATTCTAAGAGTATCTACTAGTTGAACTTGGCCCTTTTATTATAATTATATACCCAATTTTAATTGTCATTGATCTTAATTATGTTAGTAACTAGCACAATAATGGAGAGATTTCAAAATGCAAAAAAGTAGATCCACATATTTAAAGGTAGAAGATAAAAGATACATGACAAACTATGATGATCTTCTATACTATTACTTCCATTATGGGTGATTAAATCAAATAAATTTCTCCAATTACAATGTTCATTTTAAAAGGTGGGATATTTGATTAGAAAATACTCAAATTAGTACCTGTCCTATGCATAGATTCAAATGTTGAACAAAAAAAGTAGTGATGCAATTCATATTATCCATTATATTTGAGAAACCTATTATTAATGATCTTGTCTTGTGAGACTTTTGTGTATAAAATTTCACATGACCAAAATAAAATTTCAAACTCTACTTATTAATACTCTATAATATTGATTATTGCATATGTTAAGTATGAAATATTCCCTTTTAAGAAAAAGTTTTAATAAGAAATTTTGCAATACTGCTTGAATGCCAACTAACATAATTCTAAAAAAGGCATAGCAAAAGTATACTAAAAAATAAACATTTCTTGAAGTAAATAATGAAATGCAGGAGATGATTTGAATTACTCCAATAAGGAATGTCTTATACTAATTTCTCAAAAGAAAAAATATAAAAATATTAAATAAAATATATTTAACACATGCTTAAAATACTTCTCTATTTTTTCTGAAGGTATTTTACTTCTTCAAATATTTTATAACCTTTTTGCACAAAGCATGCACATTCTAATTATAGTAATGTGATTGTTCATTTTAGTTGGATGATTGACACTTTTCACTTCTTATCAAAATATAAAACTTGTTATGAAGTTAGCATTGTTATTTTGAAATGAGTAAAAAGCTGGAAAACCCTTGGGCTATTGGATATGCTCATTCTTCATTAGAAGGATGAATGTATCCCATAGTTTGAGGAATCTCCTTATATCATATCTAGTAGCGCTTGGACTCTCCTTTGAGGAGAACCAACAACTACTAAAACAATGTTATTGATGAGTAGTCTAGTCTTGAAATAAGATTAGACCTGTGTTCTCTCCCATGTCCCTTTCATTGTACTCTATAGAAGAATACACCCTTAAAATCTAAGAGGATTTATGAAATTTATCATAAAATATCTCAATTTCTTTCCTAGAGCATAACTCATAACATAATCAATACAACAAATAAATTTCCTTTGATCCATACTTAACTCCTTCCCTATAAATAAAGTTACACGTATTTTCACAAATAGACTTCATATGATGTGAAAGTTTTGAATAAGATCCCTACTCTTTTATATAGCTCAACATACATCTCCTAGTTCTTTGATGAGTCAAGTATAAAATCCACACCCTATGTGACAATATTGAGATCAAGAATGTGGCATTCTATCAATTAGTTGAGAAGTACTTCTTTGATTATTTAGATATTCACCTACTAAAATTTTTCCCTTGCAAGCACCACATTTTAGTACTCTACCCATCTCCACACATTTTTTATGATGGTGTGATACTTAACCCATAAGACAATCACAATATTAATCAAATGATTTCACATAATATTGTTAATGTATGTCTAAAATAGACATATTCTTATCACCTTTAAAGTATACTTGAACTAGAAAAAATAAGGTTCACTTCCAAAAAATAAATCTTAATGAAAATATCAATAATTAAAATATTCAAACAATATTTTTAAATCTGTATTGATCCCAGTACCCTATTATACAATTCTATTCAAATTTATCTATTGTTAAGCCAACACTTAATACTATGTCCCTAAGAAAATCATACATAAATATTTTTTCCATTCTAGAAGAAATTATCTTTTCAAATATATAATGTACTCTTTTTTATTTTAATGCTCATAATAATTAGATTTTATTATTCCTTTGAGTATTCCCTCATTACTATCAATTGATGGCTCATATTTAATTTTACATGGGATTAATCCTTATCTCTTAGGAACATTTTTTAATCCTTCAACTTGAAGACATTACATCCCATACCTAGATCTATCCCATCTAGGCAATAAAATGCAACCATGATCTTCCACAAAATTCCTTACCTATTTAGGAGTGATTTTACCCACCACAATACCTAGCTCTTTTATCATAATCTAAGCATCAATTATTCATTTAAGAGTGAGATTATTTTTTCTCCTTACTAGTTATTTTTAATTTTTGGCTTTGAGATTCATTCTCAAAACTAGTAATTTGAACTCCCCAATCATCACAAATTCATCATATGATAGGAGCTTTTCACATGTATTTTTCCTTAAATCCTTCATAGAAAATTCACTTTCAAGAATAGCCATTAATTAGCAAGTTTGTGACACTTGAAAATAATATATTTTTTTTCCTTAGATGGGATGAAAGGTTGTGTAATTCCCTCAATTTTTTTGAGATGTGATTACCAATTACGTCATTTTCATCACAATCCACGAATGGTTATCTAAGGGCTATTTCTACATTCATTTGATTAAAAGTATCTAGAGGCCTTAATAGTGAAGTATTGTCAATAACATCCTTCATTATAGGTGTTTCTTATTCTCTACTTGATTTCTCTTATCTTTCTAAGGCTATAAATCTAGGTACAAAAGATGTTAACCTAGGTTGCATAATCCCTAGGGTGTCCACATTTTTAATAAGGCCTCTATTTAGGATCATTTAGTTTTCTTCTCATCTTTACCATAATTATCTTTCTCATTTTTCTCTCTTTGCATCCATATTAGTCTTAGTGAGGGGTAAGTGTAAGAAGTTGGATCCACAAAGGGGAAGTTTCGACAAAAAAAAAAAACTACAAGAACGAGAACCTCAGCCTTAGATTGGGATCTCGTTCCCAAACAAGTACCCATTTTAAAGCGGGTAGTCATTCTAAAAATAGAACGGGTACACGTTTTTAAGAAGGTACTTTTTCTAAAAAATGAAATCCCAACCCACTTTTTGAATTTTTTTTAGGCTCAAGAAAGGTTTGTTAACCCAACCCTTAGCCTTGGACCTACAACTAAAAGACTAAGGTAATGCCAAGAGAAATAACTGACTTTGGCAATATAGCTAACATGTATTTTTTAGGATTGGTTTATGAAATTAAAACCCATTATAGATCATGATGTCTAGTTTTCAAATATGTAATTTTATATTGATTAGATTATTTTTCTATTTTTTAATTAATTTCTAACGAACTGGTCCATAAACTTGAAATCTCAAGCTTTTTAATTTTTTAATAAATTTAAATTTGTTAATTTTTTTGTAAAAAATTTATATGATATTAATCTACAAAAACATCTCTACATAATGAAAAAATTAAAAAAATAATTAGTTTAGATCAAATTATAGTTTACATACACAAGGGTTTTCAAAAACAACAATTAGGGCCAATAAAAAATATTTTTTTAAAAAGTATATAAAAATATCCTCATCAATTTTTAGTTTGTTACAAATCTTTCCCCAAAAGTAATTATAAATTACTTTTATTTAGGTCAAATTATGGTGTCTATACATGTGCATGGTATGGTCCTAAAAAAATGACTTTTAAAAAGTGGTTTTTATACATGCCTATTAAAAATTAATTTTTATCATCTTGGTAAATTAGAATAATTTACATTTTGGAAACTAGACTCAAAATAATAAATTTCATATTATTGAAATTTTTAAGATTTAATGTGTAAGTGCTTCAAATTTTCAATCCAACTATGACAAATTCTAAAAATCGGGAAAAACACTTCCACTTTTGAACATTTTGTGGACCCAACTTCTTGCACATGCCTTGAGATAATTCCTCACTAATTATTCTCTTTCAAAATATTCATGTTCAAAACTAAATCTACCTACACTCCTCCTTGTGCTATCAATGAAACTCTTATGACCAAAATCTCATATCCTTCTCTTCTAAGGATCTTTAAATCTCCTATTTTTTATTTGAGAAGGAAAAAAACTACCCTTTTGTGTTGCTTGAAGTGAAACTTTTCTACTTTGTATAATTACCGCATGGTTTCTTTAACAACTTCATCAAGTACAAATATGGATAATTTATCGATGATACTAGAGCACCATACACTTATAATATAATTTTCATGGTATAACCAATCAACCCAATTATGATTAACTTGAGTTTCTAGAATAAATGTGTTGGAGCTTTCACAATTTTCCCTGCTTGCTCATTCTAGTCTTGGGGTTTTGGGTTTTGAGACAAATTTGGTTTTGGGTTTTCTGATTGCATTAAGTATTCTAATTTTGCATTGATTAATTATCCCGATTGCCGGTTTTATTAGTTGCCTTTTGAGCCATCGAGATACATTCACTACTGACCCTGAGACCTTGTGATCACTGGTTTCTTTAATTTCCCCTCACACCTGATTTTAATGTTTGATTATAAATGAATTAAGCTTAAGTCATTGACCCTTGAGGGTGTCATCCTGTCAGCCTAGTCAGTCCCCCTTTTTTATTAACATTTATCGCATGTGCAGGCTTTTTAGCCGTCAGATGAATATGAAATAATCAAATCCAGATCATTTCGGGCTGACCTCGTGAGGTTTTCACAAAATGATCGAGCAGTGTGCAGAATATTGACACATGGACATCGATGTCGAGAGAGGTCCCACTTTCTCTGTCCCACCCCAACGCCTGGAGCCTAAAGATGAACGGTACCGATCAGAGCATGGGGAATGATCACCACCATTCCCCGCCATATCGCGAATGGAAGATGAGCACACTTTATGGATGATGATATCGTGAGAAGCTGCCACATACACTCTACAACTACAGAAGAGTGGATTCCTCAAGTACATGGAGAAGCCCCACATGAAGCTAATACTAAAGGAGATAGGACAGGATCAACGACTCAGAAGTAAAGATGAATATTCAACTCGATCCCCACCCTCGCTTGCTAGCTCGCGCCTCCAAAATTCTCACCAATTAAAACCTGTGAGATGTGTGATATGGCACCATGTGACAAGTATTCAGAGCCCAACAGGATAGAAAGAAGAACAGTCGAAAGAAAGTCTTGATGGGATGCCACATGGAAAGATCTCGGGAAGTTGCTTGTGGCAGAGATTAATGTATTAATTATTGTTACCACCTTCCAGTTGCATTTTTATGTAATCTCATGCATTGTTATGAAGTGGTGCGACTGTTGATCTGAGGCTGGTTACCTCTCATGAGAATTTGAAAAGACCGAGATCAAAAGGCGTGAGGGTTTTTTCGGGAAATATATAAAAGGGGGAGGGACAAGAATTTTCAGAATGTTGTACATAGTGAAGACCATGATGCATGTATGAATATAGAAGAAGTCAATGAAGATATTTGATTTTGTAGCCTAATTATGGTATCAACTGTTTGTTGGAATTATTCAATTATTTGGTTGTCTCCACTTTAATGCTTCTCTGTTATTTAAATTGATATATCAAGTATATACTTAGTTTATCAGTGCACATTTGTTGTACTTGTGTGATATGATTAATTGGTTCTTTCAAGTAAAGATTAAATCCTTCTGGTCAATCACAGTAATTTGGGAGTGTTAATTGGATCAATAAGAAGAGCCATATAATTAGGGTTGTCAATCTATCTCAAGTAGAGTTTGTCAACTGATTTCCTACATGTTTATACAAGTTATAAACCCACAATAGTGTGCTGAACAGTTTGAGTTATTGCCATTATATGTCACATTTTCTAGGTCTTCATTAGACTCTATTTACCCAACAAGGCACTGGTCTCATGCATTTCATTATTTAGTTTCATCCATTTTTTACATTTGTTAACTGAACATATTAGATTTTTATATTGCTTGGACAATTTATACCAAATTAAGTTTGCATATTTCCACTTCCAAATTGCCATTATGGATAGATTGCTTAAGGAATAAAACACATAGTTCAAATTTTCTTCATTCATATAGGTACACCCACCTAGGTTTAGTAGAGCCTAAAGAGTAGAAGTTTCAAAAGCATCATTTGACCTTGTACGTTAGCCAAAAACATTGTGAGAGCTTGGCAACCTCTCGTGGTTCAAACCTGCATTTTTTAGACCTAATAGTTTGGCGACTCTACTGGGGACAAACTTAGTAAAAAATTTCAAGCCTATCCATTTATAGAGTCAACAAAGTTTTAAAATTGGTCTTTAATGAAAGGGGATTCCGCTGGGGTAAACCGAGAACAATATCATAATCCATTTTATTTTCCTAATTTTGGGGAAAGTAGGTGGCGACTTTGTTTGAAATTGATAGATAATGCATAGACATTGTGGAACAAGTTATACTTTTCCAATTTTCTTGTCAAGATGTCACAAGAAGTAAGAAAGCAGCAGTCAATAAGAGAGTTGAAAGAATTGAAACAAAAAACACTACAATGGAAATAAAAAATACTTCAATTAAACCAACAACTGCTGCAATTGGGAGTCAAATGTGTTCCAAATGCATCACAAAATAGGCCATTCTATGATAAGAATAAATATGTAAATGCAAGCAAAAATTGGACACCACAAGTGCCACATAATATAACTGAGAATTTTGACAATGGAGGTAATGCATATCATTCACAACATGACACTTATGCACCACAGTCATCATTCAAACAAATAAATGCTTATCCTATCCCTCCTAGTAAGAGGTTAGTAAGCTATCAAGATCATGAATATAATCAGTATGGTGGGCATTATCAATATCACACTTCATGTCAAAACCTGCAGAAAGGTGTATATCAGAATCAACAATCTATGAAGAAAAATGATGAATGTTTACATATTCAAGAGAGAAACAAAAGTCTTTTGGATGCCTTTCTTGACATAAGGAGACGTAAAGGAGAATCTAGGTGCTCTTTGTTCAGTAGAATGGCAAAAATTTATATGCGAATACCTATTAGTTCCCTACCTAATAAGTTTGAATTACACTTCATTGAGCAGTTCATGAGGGTATATGAGCCCAACTCCATTCATTGGCCAGAGTCATTGAAGCCAGTAACTCTAGACTAGATGAATAAGTTGATTGGTATCATAGATAAGAAAAAGGCATAAAAATGGTGAAATCACTAATGAGTGTGAAGAAACTGATCAAGCAATACAGCTAGAAGATGAAACATGCTCAAATGAAGGTGAGAGTACATCAACATGTGAAGAGAGTAGCTATGAGGATCCTGAAAATTGCTATGTTGATGAATTGGAAGTTGAAACAGAAAGGGATTTGATATCATGCCACAATGAAGAAGAGTTTGAAGACAATCATGTGAATCTTGATTTACAACAAGGAGATATTTTCAGCTCTTGTGGAGATCAAGAAGACAAAGAAATAGCAAAAGATATGGAAGCAGAGACATGTTCACTCAGCAGTGAGAAAATTTTAGATTTGCTAACTCTTGAATACCAAAGATGTGCACACAAGGATGATTCTCAAGTTTTGTGTCCAACCTATGTTTGCTTTGAAAATTAAATTCCTTTGTGCAATGATTCATATGACTCCATGTGCATCTATCAAAGTGATGGACAACCCTTTGAAGCTGATCAAGAATCTATATCTATTCAAGAAGAGGTATGTGATTTAGAAGTCTTGGGCTCATGTAGAGAAGACATTTATTTGTATGCCATAGATGATATGAATCCAATATTTATTAGTTTAGATAGGCATGATAATGAAAATATGAATTGGAACTTGGTGTCATCTCCAAATGGTGATATGGAAGAGATGCAGAAAGTTTCATATTTGTTTGTCTCAAATAGTGTTGATATGATAGAGTTTTTAGATTTGTGTGAGAAGCATTCAAATGTTGAGATGAGTGACATAGATGATCATGATTGTTTCTCTTCCCATGCACATGAAGGTTGTATTTATTGGTTACATAAATGGCCTCATAATGATTGCAAATTTCTTGTGCAAGTCAATCTCAGCTATATGATGAACTGTACACGTTTTCAGTTTTTCAAATCAGCAAGGATATCATTTCATGATGCATGACCTAGATCGGAATGGTGGAAGAAGATGCAAGTATCTTTATGAAAGCAAGAATGGAAAGGAAGATGACATAATGCTTTCAAGGGGAGTTCACTGAGCTCAAATCAGAATAAAATTTATGACAGAGGAAAGTATAGGCCTTTCTTTTTGGTGGCCTTGTGCCATCGGTTGTGGTGTGAAATTTTCAAAACCATATCAGTTCATGACAAAAAAATTGAGGAGAATGACTTGGTGCTAATGTGGAATGCTCGATGTTAGGAGAAAGGAAAACATGGAAAGTTTGAAGCCCTGTGGTTGGGTCCTTTTGTGATCATTGGAAAAGGAGGGGAGGATTCTTATTATTTGCAGAACATGTCTGGAGAGGAGCAGGAATTGCCAGGACATGGGCAGTTCCTAAAACATTTCTTCTCTTAAGGAGTGCTAGAGGATTAAGGGTTGCCAGTGCATGGACAATTCTTAACAAACCTCTTAAAACATTCTTTTCCATGCACAGTAGTCTAAGAATTCAAAAGGGGCTAGGACTTTCTAGTACATGGACAATCCCAAAATTCCCTCATCAAAAACAAAATTTTCTTTCCATGTACAATAGTATAGGTTAATTTCCATCTCCTCCATCTTCTACCTCCTTTCATTTTTCACATCCTTGATGTCTTGATTTTTTCCCCAGAGATCTAGATTCTTAGTATGCCCACGAGGGGCATACATCCCCAGTCGGAGCAACTGTTGGAGCTTTCACAATTTTCCCTGCTTGCTCATTCTGGTCTTGGGTTTTTTGATTGCATTGATTGGTTATCTCGGTTGTTGGTTTTATTAGTTTCCTTTTGATCCATTGAGATACATTCACTACCGGCCCCGAGACCTTGTGATCGTCGGTCGCTTTAATTTTCCCTCACACCTTATTTTAATGTTTGATTATAAATGACTTAAGCTTAAGTCATTGACCTTGAGGGTTTCATCCCATTGGCCTAGTCAGTCCCCCTTTCTGATTAACATTTACCGCATGTGCAGGATTTTTAGTCGTCAGATGAATATGAAATAATCAAATCTAGATCATTTCAGGCTGACCTTGCGAGGTTTTCACAAAATGGTCGAGCGGTGTGTGGAATACTAGCGAGTGGATGCCGATGCCGAGAGAGGGCCCACCTACTCTGTCCCACCCCAGTGCTTGGAACCTGAAGATCAACGGTACCGATTGAAGCGTGGGGAATGATCACCACCGTTCCCTGCCATATCGTGAATGAAAGATGAGCACACTTTATGGATCATGATATCACGAGAAGCGGCCACATACACTCTGTGGTTGTAGATGAGTGGAGCCCACAAGTACATGGAGAAGCCCCACATGAAGCTAATACTAAAGGAGATAGGACAGGATCAATGACTTAGAAGTAAAGATGAAGATTCAGCTCGATCCCCACCCTTGCTCGCTAGCTTGTGCCTCCAAAATGCTCACCAGTTAAAACCCATGAGATGTGCGATATGGCACCATGTGACAAGCAGCTGAAGCCCAATAGGATAGAAAGAAGAGTAGTCAAAAGAAATTCCCAAAAGGACACCACGTGGAAAGCTCTCGAGAAGTTGCTAGCGGCAGAGATTAATATATTAATTATTGTTACCACCTTTCAGTTGCATTTTTATGTAATCTCCTGAATTGTTATGAAGCAGCGTGACTGTTGATCTGAGGCTGGTTGCCTCTCATGAGAATTTGAAAAGACCGAGATCAAAAGGCACGAGGGATTTTTTGAAAAAAATATAAAAGGGGGAGGGAGAGGATTTTTCAGAATGTTGTACACAGTGAAGACCATGATGCATGTATGAATATGGAAGAAGTCAATGAAGATATTTGATTTTGCAGCCTAATTATGGTATCAACTGTTTGTTGGAATTATTCAATTATTTGGTTGTCTCCACTTTAATGCTTCTCTGTTATTTAAATTGACATATCAAGTATATGCTCAATTTATTAGTGCACATTTTCTGTACTTGTGTGATATAATTAATTGGTTCTTTCAAGTAAAGAATAAATCCTTCTAGTCAATCACAGTAATTTGGGAGTGTTAATTGGATCAATAAGAAGAGCCATATAATTAGGGTTGTCAATTTGTCTCAAGTAGAGTTTGTCAACTAATTGCCTGCACGTTTATACAAGTTATAAACCCACAATAGTGTGCTGAAGAGTTTGAGTTATTGCCATTACATGTCACATTTTCTAAGTCTTCATTAGACTCTGCTTACCCAACAAGGCACTGGTCTCATGCATTTCATTATTTAGTTTCATCCATTTTTTACATTTGTTAATTGAACATATTAGATTTTTATATTGCTTAGACAATTTATACCAAATTAAGTTTGCATATTTCCACTTCCAAATTGCCATTGTGGATGGATTGCTTAAGGAATAAAACACACAGGTCAAATCTGCTTCATTCATATAGGTACACCCACCTAGGTTTAGCAGAGCCTAAAGAGTAGAAGGTTCAAAAGCGTCATTTGGCCTTGTACGTTAGCCAAAAATGTTGTGAGAGCTTGACAACCTGTCGTGGTTCAAACCTGCATTTTTTAGACCTAACAAAATGTAAGGGGTCTAAGAAACTTGATGAATTTATCAATTAATCTCCTTCTATGATAACTAAGGTTTCTTAAAATAATAATGAAAAAGAAATATTCAAAGATGAAATAGTTAGTATAAGTACAATGCATGTCCTAATGTATATTTTCCACCTAAACTAGAAATATATGTCCCTTGGGAACTAAATATAACACAAATTTATCACCTAATGCCTTATTTCATCCACAAAAAAAGTATATACTAAGATGTGCCATAAATTAAATACAACTTTAAATTATGAGGTGGATCACTTTTAAAACGTATCATTGACTTGCATAATTTATCTTCTACAAATCACATAGTAAAATAACCTATTCACATCAGAAGTGTGTATGTTTGCTAATATAATCATTGTTCCTATCAGGATTTTCTTCTTATAACAAATACCCAAAACTTAACATAATGGTTGTTATGCTAACCTAAAGTATCCTTCAAATTTTCTACTATCAAAGGACCATAATTCATCATTTTGAATGGGTTCCATGAGCCTTGAATTTCTATTTAATTTAGGTCTATTATTTGGGATAGATTTCATTCTATATGCGTATCTATCTTTGTGGTATTCTATATATAATTTTTCTAAAGCAATATTCTAGCTTTCATTATGATTCTGTTGGAGATAAAGTCTAATTAATTGTCTATTGACTATATAAATAGTTCCCTTCCATCACTAGCCTTGAATTCCCTAGTATTAGGTTCATCCCATTTATATAGATACCTTAATAGATCTTCATTTAAGAAACAATTAAGCACTACCAATTTTTCCAATTCAAATTTATAGGGATAAGTCATAGGAATGGGTTATAAATATTAAGTAAAGAAGTATTTGAATAAATCCCACCCAATGCTAAGAATATCAATTTCCATAATGTATGATGTTGCATCTTCTAACTAATTAGTCAAAATCCCCTTTCCTAAATACTTATCATTTTGGGCATCCAAGGAAGATGGCCTATACAATGATTCAGAAGACATTATAAATACAAGTTAGGATTTCTTTAGGCTTATAAATTATAGAGAAAACATTTAACTTGAATGTAAATTAATAAACCACAATTCCTCTTGAAATCAAAGCTCACAAATTTACCTTTCAAACTAATTTTATTACACAAAAAAAATCTTGCACAAAAATGGTATGAAAATAATCAATTTCTTTGAAATATTTGAATGTCTTCATTGATTTTTTTTTGGATTAAAATGCTAATTTAGTTATCAACTCTCATGTATGTCTTTTAAAAAGTATGCTCATTTAAATTATAATACGAGGGCTTCATTGAATGATGTAGCAAAGGATGGGTAATTCACACACTGCGAAGATAGTTCATTAATGGTGACCTTTAGTCTTTGTTAACCTTTTTGAACAAGTTTTAAATGGGACTATTGATTTATTTTCTAAGGAAATATTGATGATGATATCTCATAGTTAATTGATTAGTGAATATGTGATGCAAGATGTTAGGTGCAAATGTGTAAGTAGATTTTAAGTGTCTATAGCTCTTCAACATTTGGACATCATGTATAATTTTGTAATCAGTAACTCCTCTAAAGATGATGATTCAAAAAATTATTTGAGCATTCAAATTAAACTTTGGTTAATGGTGATATGATAATATATTGGACTAATTTAAAATTTTATATTTTTATTTATTATGGGTAACATTTCTTGATAGGATCAGGGTAAATCATGATGGGTCTTTTGTAATGGGACTAATTTCATTTTCCTTTATGAGTTGGATAATCTAATCTATGTGTGACATGGGGTAGTTGAGCATCTTGACTATGTGACAAACATAACATGTTTACCTTTGAATGTATACATATGGTTCAATATTTTCCTATTGTATGAGTTTCTCAATCTATTCTAGATGTTATCATAAGGCAAGATGTAGGTGTCACCCTTTTCAAATTTAATTCTATCTTCCTCTTGTCCCCTTCAATTTGATTTTTAGGGAGATGCTAGAATATGAAAAAATCATATTTTTTAGGTCCCACTAAGTTATTCATCTTTTTGGCACGTTTGGATTATGTTTATCTTTTGTGGCATGTGGATATGTTAGTGAGACTAATTAATTAAAGATATATTACAAGTGGTTGTTAAAATTTGTTCCTCACACAATTTATTAGTCTCCCATTTGAATATTTACTATACTTATTTGTTCCTCTAGATTCCTTATCAATTCATTTGACTCTTTGGATTTTAGATACCTCTATATCTTAGATTGAGATTCAATAAAGTTATCTAAAATAAATTTTCCTTTTCCTCATTTGTCATTTGTCATTTTCTTTATTCTTTTGTCTCCTTTATCCAAAACTTCTTTTGTGCTTGATCTCTCAACTTGCAATTTTTTGTGTTCCCGTTTGAGATATCTAGTCTCTCTATCATAGGGAATCATCAATCATCAAAATACCCTCTAGGATAGAAATATATTTAGCTCTAATATCATTGTAATAACCTCAATGGATTATCTAGCTAGATAAACCAAATACGTTTACAAATTTAACCAAATCTTGAAATAAACCAAATTTCCTCTTAATTTTTTTAATAATATGGATTACCTAAACAAAATAAAGAAGCTAATAAATGAGAGAAAAAACTCCAAAATTTTCTTATTATTACTAATAAGGTTTTGAAATACATCAAGATATGTTGCAAGTATCATAACAACAACAACAAACTGAAATTATTGTGTTCAACCCTTCACAAAATCTAAAATAGTACCAACTTCGAATAACTAAACCTATGACTTTAGAAGAACATTCACAACCCCTAGATGATACTTTCCTACAATTCCAAAGGGGTTTCATTATTTGATCCTTGAAACCATATGGTTTTCATTCTTTGATCTCCAACAAACCTAAGGATTTTTGTCCTCAAATCTAATTGCTTGAACATAAGTTTCAAGGGTAAATTTGATGAGTTTGTAGATGTGGAATCAAAGAAAGGAGATTTTATCTTTTCTATCTTGTTGCACTTTTGTTGTTTCAACAAACTGGTGAGCTTGTGAACTCATCACACTTTATCAAAGTTTGTGATAGTTAGGGCTTCTCACCTTTCACCCTTTCTTTCTTTCTTCCTCCCTTATTGAATCTCTTTAGCTTGTTTCACTTTTCATCTTTCTACAAACCTTTTTTCGCACTTTCATAGAGTTCACAAACTCATGAACTTTGTGACATTATGAACCTAGTGACTTCTTTCTTTTCTTATCACACTTTTTTCATTTTTAGCAAACCAACGAACTTATGAACCTTTTCACACTTTCCTTCAATTTGTGAATCTTCAAGCTTTGTGAATTATTAAACTTTCCTCCCTTTTGTTGCACTTTCAAGAAGTTTGTGAACTCATGAACTTTGCCAAAAACAATACCTACTATCACTTAAACTTATTTCTCTTCATTCACCTTCAAAATTAAGATTTTTTATAATTTGGAAAGTTCACAACTATATATCATATCAAATGTTTCCTACTTCTTCATTACTTAGCCCACAAAAATAGGGAATAGACTAATATTACCTCAAATTTGGAATGGTTAGAAGGAAGACATTACATTATCATAAGGTGAGATGTAGGTTCCTCCATTTTTCTGCTATATTACCTCATTATTTGACTCTAGTATCATTTTGAACACTTATGTGTATCACACAAGGTTAAGTGCTAGAAAATGTGTTAGGAGGTCCACTTTAGTGAGGTTGAAGGCCACTTTGGAGTCAAAAGATTCTTTTAATCGCAAACAAATTTTCTTTTGGCCACTTCTAAAAAATGATGTGAAATATATTTATATTTACTTTTACCACATATCAAATATGATGGGAAATATATTAAATCTTCATATCACCTATACCATAGGTAGGCCTCCCAGCAAGAAATAAGTATTTCTTTTATCCACTTCTTAGATATAATTTTTAAAATCTATCAAACCTTCATGTCACTTGTACCATAGGGGTAATCCCACAATAATGAGTTCCACTTTTTGGCCAAAGTAGGACATTGATATCAACATTTTTAACTAAATCTTCACTTTCTGAGACCTATAGCAGTTAAACCGTTAAGAATTTGAAGATGATGTGAACTAGTGATTTGTAACGATTTGTGCTCTCTCTCTCTCTCTCTCTCTCTCTCTCTCTCTCTCTATATATATATATATATATATATATAATCTTTTTGATATAAATGGTGAATCTTTCTACGTAACTTTTAATAACTATTTTTTTATATTAAACAACAATTTTAAAAATTATTTATGTCGTCATGCATAACCTTTTTTAGAAAGGATAAATTTTAATTTTTAAAATATAGAAATTTGCAACATCAATATCTAGTGCATGGATATTTTTTCATAATTTTTTGTTACATATTTTTTAAATTAATTTTTGAAGTTGAGGTAATTATAATCTGGACAAAGGTGTCGTCACACATAACTTATTGTGTATATATCAATTTTATTTTTGTGAAACAAGGACATCAATACCTAGTGCACAATTGTTTTTTGAAATTTTTTTCAATATTTTACTAATTTTCCACATGTGTAGAACAAAGAACTTGATGTTCAATGAAAAATATATGTTCAACAAAAATTAGAAAATGAATACAATAATTAAATGAAACTATATTAGAATTATACTTGTTGGAAAGCTTGTTTTGAGGACAACGATCTTGAAAATTATCTTGTCAAGTTAATTACATTTGAAGGTACAACTTGAGGCTTGAAACTAAAATTTTTGAGGAAATTTTGAAGCAGACACTGAAAGTGTCTTCCTAAGGCCCTTCATATGAAGGTATTCAAGGACCTTCATTCAAAGGTATTTTGTTCATATGAAATGTAAAAAAACTTCAAATGAAGGTAATTTCCAAAAATGGAAAAAGGGGACCTTTGTTTGAAGGTCCATTTTTTCCATTTTTGGAAGTTACCTTTGTTCGAAGGTTTTAACCTTTAAATGAAGTTCCACCTTTGAATGAAGCTACTTTTTTACATACCTTTGAACGAAGGTACCTTCATTCAAACAAAAACCTTCGAACAAAGGTAGTTCAAAAAAAATTCACTCCCTTCCAAAATTTTCATGTCCCAAGTTTGGGACACAATATTGTGGGATTACCCATAGTCAAGTTGCTTATAAAGTGAAGTGTCCCACCCCAAATGGAACAATCTTTATTCCAAATTTTCTCAATTAATTTTGTTTGACAAAGTGGGACATTTCGTCAAACAATTTGCATGCTTGTTGGTCTGATTTTTTAGTGACTTTGAGTGTTCCATTTTATCAAAATAATTTTTGGTAATGCATATTTTATGGCAAACCAACATATGAAGAATTCATATTCAAATTTGATATAAAACTTGTAAAAATTCCTTCACTAATTTCTGATATTCAAATAACATATTTTTTGATAACTCAAGTTAGTCTACAACAACCCAAATTGGAAGCTGGTAATGAAGATGCCTAGGGAAGATTATGATTGGAATGATGCACCAAGTTACTGTAGTGAATCACTATAGCGGATCACTATAGCATGACACTGTTCACACCACTGTCGCAACAAAACAACAACTTTTGATTTGTAATATTTCGTTGAATCCTTCAAACCCTTCTAAGCTTCTGAAAATGTTTGATGATAATATCTTCTTAAATAAGTTGAATGATTCCCACGTGCCAAAGAGAAATAATTCCAAACAACTACAACAATGATTGTTGATATAAACCTCTGACCTGAGAAAGAAATCTCTGAAAATCAAACCAAACTATCTCTAGTTGAGCACAAATGTGACCTCTGAATAAAGCCACCAGTATTTGCACAATCGAAGAGGCTACATTCTCCAAGATTGATATTACAATGAAACCCTAGGTTTCTTCCTCAAAGCCAAAGCTTCTTCAGAAAAGACAAGTGTTGAATGATTCCCAAAATGAATTTATTTGCATTTCATAACCTTTTTATACTCTCCTTCATTGGGTTGATTTCTCCAAGAGACCCTTTTTATCATTTAAAATCATTAATAATTACTTTTGATGTGACTTTATATCATTTTATTACTTGGGCACCCAACACATCACAAATGCACTTTAATAATTAATTTTATAATGCCCCTTATAATAAATTCAACATGAAATATTATAATGCACTTTATAATTAATTATTAATAAAGTATTACTTTATTAATAATTAAAATGACATAACTCCAAAAATACACATTTTTTTTTAATTCCGCCAGAACCAAAAGGTCAACCCTAGAAACCACTATTCATCTAGGTGCCTTTCCCAAAATAGAAAGGTTGTCCATTGACACTCAAATGAATTACTATAAATAGTAAGTGCCTCAAAACAGAACCAAAAACCTCTGAATAGCTTAGCCTCATAATATACCAACAATTTGGAGAGATAAACACTAACAACTACCACCTGAAGAGCTCAATAATGCCCAACTAGACCCTCTAATCACCGAACACTAGCCTACAAGGGTCAATTGATAGGCTAATCCTCTAAAATATGATGCTCACAAAAAAGGGGACATTACAGTCTACCCTCCCTGAAATTGCTTGTCCCCAAGCAATCTCCACTACAAAGAAACTACACTCCATTAGAGGTCTAAAGGAAAAACTATAAAATGTCCCACACATCTCTAACCAACTCTTGAAGCACTAGCATAATCACAACTATGCAAGGATAAACATCATATTGGTTGTCAACTCATGCACACCAAAATTGTGCATCGCAATCAAAACATGTACAAGTAATCAAAGATGAAACTATATGCTCTCTGCACACTATACATGTGTAAATCACCAGTAAGCTATGTTTGGAATCCTGATGCACTAGAAAGATCCCTAATTCTGTGATCAATGCTTAGCTGAATGTTAGGATCCCAAATTACTTAGAAAAAATCCTAACTACTTGTCCACATCGCCCACTGGATAGATACTGACCCATGCTCAAAACTACCGTGAACAATTACCACAATGTAGAGCAATCTACCAAACAGAAAAAAATACCTAGACCCCATAACCAGAATGGAAGTCTTCCGTGCATATCATCTGCTAACCTTCATTGCGCTACTCTGATATAATATTCACCATGCTGAGAATGGTGAATAAACTCTCTAGGATCCAACCAAACTGATGAGACAAACTGGTCACCACCTGGATCCCAATGCAACTGAAACTCACATCCATCAATCATGAAGAGGTAAATATATCTTGAAGTTTCTAAACCACAACATCCCCCTTCATCCTCTACAAAAGTCCTATGGATGTGTTGACTATCCCACATAGGTGTTGGAAGATATGAAACTACTCCTCCCAAGTCAAGGGAATAATAAAACTCTCCTCCACCATGGCTGTAAGGACTACACACGCCATCATACCTACTACCACTGCAACCTCTCTGAAGACATGTCTCCAATGGAGATTTTTGAGACAAAGAAGTTGCAAACTCTTCCTAGTGCACCTCAGCATGAAGGTAATCTGAACTCTGACCCTGCAAGTAAGCCTTTGAAAACAACTGAGTTAGACACTTGCAATCTTTAGTTCCATCTTTTGAAGATGGAAACTCTTCATCCCATAAAGGACGATAGGAACCTTGAGCCAATCCACACCTATGCTCATCAAGTCATCAACATGTGGACTAAAGGAGAAGTGATGAGCGCTCCTCAATATGTAGTCAAGATAAAATTCCCCTACCTCTTTCAATGGTTGACCATCATAGTTATGGGGAACACACCCCTCATCATTATCATCACTCTCATCATTGTCATCACTGGAATTAGAAGGTGGCTCACGACTCTAATCCTGAACAACTAATTGGGTAGATGATCTACCAAGTCTCTTCGTGTACCCAATAGTATACTCCCTATCATGAAACAACTGGAGATATTCTAACTTTATCTCCTCCAAAGCACTTTGGATGAATTGTAAATCACAAATGTGAGTACCAGTCGAGACCTCATACTTTCTCTCCTAAAAAAATTCTCTCCAAAGTTGGTACTCAACATACTTATGTGTACAGTCAAAGAGATATAAGGTTTAATCAACCTTCTCTCCTGTAACCTTCAGCTGATCTCTCCATCTTCGTGGCTCAATAATCTGTCAATCAAGATCAACTGGATGGGATATTGTGAATGCTTTTCTTAGACCTGCTCAAACATGAACAAACAAACAATCATTAGTCAATAAACAAGTATAAACCAAGCATTCCCTATGAAATTTTTTGAGCATATGAATATGGAAACAAAGCAAAATATCAAGTAAATCACAAATGAAACTATATTCTAATGCTCAAACCAGCATCCTATAAGGGGTTTGGTGCTCCTTTGATGCGGAAAGAAGCTCTTTCCCAATCCCTTGATAAGATTTGGATGGATGTTTGATGAAAAAATGGTAAATAACCTAGCTATGATTGAGAAATTCTATGCATATGCCTATAGTTCTCTTGTTCTAACTTTTGGATGAGATTGTGGATGCTCAATCAATAGAGAAGGCCTCTATTTATAAGGATGAAGGGTTGAAGAGTGAAGAATGGGGAGAATGTGGGATTAAAAAATGGACCAATGGCATTGTGCCACTTGTCATCATGCTAATGAATCTTAGAGGAGATGTGCTCACACATGTGTGAGCACATCTTGGGAGATGGGATGTGTAAGAGGAATGAATTCCAAGATGTGGCTTGTGTAAGAGGAGGTGTAAGAGCCTTCAATGCAAAGGTGGCTCAAAAAAGAGGACATTTAAGAGCTTTCAATGCAAAGGTGGCTCAAAAAAGAGGACAAAAGTCCTTTGGGAGGGAAAAGCCAAGTGGGTGGAATATTCAAAGAATATGTCGTTTTGAATGAAAATAGAGTAATTAGTAAATCAAATAAATTGATTTACATGTGCAACTTGGTTAGTTGACCAAGGTTGACTTACCCTAGGGTGGAGTTACAAGCTAGAGGAATGAGGGATTAGTGTCAAGAATTAATTAATTTAGGATTAATTAACTTAGGTGAAATTAGTTTATTTATGACATTTTATTTAAATATTTGGGTTTATTTTAATCAAATGAGAGGATGTTAGAACTTTAGGTTTTTAATTAAATAAATTGATTTATTTAATTAAAGGAAGAACATTAGAACTTTAATTAAATATACTGGTTTATTTAATTAAAGGAAGAACAATAGGATTGGAGATGATGAAATAATCTGATAAAGTTCATTATCTGATTTTAGGAGAAAATTTAATGAATTCAATTAATTAAATAAAGATTATTTAATTAATTGGTTAGTGTGGAAGTGATTAAGGAAGAATCGGTGGTAGTTAATCAGAATCAAGTGCATGATATCAATCAGGATATTTTGAGTGTCTACATTTTTCCCCTCTATGAAGCAATGTACTTGCTGCGTTGGTTCAAAGAATAACACTAGCGAGATCGAAATTCAAAATAATCTAATTTTTTTGGATGCCCCAGTGGAAAGAAGTACACTGGTACACTACCCCCTCGAGAGATCAGGCGATTTTTTTTTATTTGAGGGTCGATGTCATGATAAAGAGGTTCAAGATGGATGTATGGATGGTTAGACTAACAAATCTATATGATAATGATGATGCAAATGAGATGAATTAAGATGTTGAGAATAAAAAATCTATATTATCCTAAACATCTTAAATGACGATGCAATCCATGTAAGATGGATGATGTTATCTATTATGATGATATGTATGAATATGCAGGATGTAGACGGTTTGTGGATGGCATGATATAATGTTAGCATGAAAGAGGATGGAAGAAATAAGATGATGAAAAAGGATCCAACAAGTCTATGATCTGTCGAGACTTTATTAGAGATGATGATGAATGATGATGATGTATTGATTATCCAGGGATTGGGGTCATAAAGAGCTTACTTTCCTTATGTTTGATAACACACATAGATACAATGCATCAAGGTATAGATGACCAAGATGGTGTTGTATCTAGTGAGATGGAATTTGACTCGACAAACAGATAGGAGTATCCTTGTTCACACTTGACATACAGAAACCTTACTAGGATGTACTTCAGAAGTTTTGAACATTTCGGGCCAAGACACAAAAAGGAAAAACCTAACAATGTAATAGTCAACAAGTTTTCCAAAACACCTTCCATACACACCTAATAAAGCAAGTATTCACCAAGGTTATATTACAAGAATATCCAACAAGCACAATAGACAAAGGATAAAGATCAATGCCCCATTCCTTTCTCTCTAAATTATTTGATTATACATCATCGAGAGGTCATTGGAATGAGTATAATAAGATAAATCACAAGAAAAGATCAAGTAAACAAACAAGCTAATGTTCTTCATACCACTAGCCAAGACTAAACTATAGTGATGCCTGATGTTGATTTCCATTGTAGGAAGGATGCATCCTAGAACATGATGTTATCAGATGATTTTGGGATTAACTAGATGAAAGGCTATTGATAAGAAGAGTTGACCAACCTGTTTACCTACCGACCTAGACTTAAGGCCTTGATGTTGGAGTTCACACTTTCAATTTTCTATACTTGTTTTTGATTGCGTTGCCGAAGGGTGAAGATGACGATCAATTTATTATGAGTGGAAGTTTATTGCAAGTGAAAGAGAAATGGGATGAATGATTTTTTGGGTTTTTTTTAATGTTTTTGGTATTTTGCAATGTTTTGAGGCTATTTTGAGTTTTTCAAGATGTTTTACAAATGTTTTGATTTTTAAATTTTTCAATGTTTTTAGTGTTTTCTGAGATTTATGATTGTTTTTGGATTTTTTGTCTCTGGGGTTCATCAATGATGGCCTTGCCTACATTTAGACTCAGAGACGTCGTAGTTTAGATCCATGTTTTTGATGTTTTCTAACTTTTTGACCTGTTTTGGGATTTTGATATTTTTGGATGTTTTTGGATTTTCGCATGATTTTGAAGATTTGGATATGGATATGTGTGATGATATCAGCGATCTACTTTGGGATTTTTTTGAAAACCAAGCTAAGGTTGATTGATCATATTGAAGGATTGATGATGATAACATTGTTGAGGATACATAACAATGCAAGGATAGTGTTAAGCAACACGAGGATTGGGAATTGATGGATTGATGATGATAACATTGTTGAGGATACGCAAGAATGCAAGGATAGTGTTAAGCAGCATGAGGATTGGGAAGGATATCCCAAGATGATGATGGATTGATTGGATTTGATTGATCAGGATTTTGAAGCTTGATTTGAAAAAAAAGTGTTTTGAGTGATTTGATGTGATGTTGAAGCACACATTAGATACAACTAATATTGATTTTTTGGAATGATGTTTGACAAAAGATAAAGCTTGATAAGGAACATCGTCTTGTCAAAATATGCCATGCGTTAGTGATTTGGATTTGTTGCTCACAAATGCTTTGACCAATTTGATTTTTACATTTATCAATGTTCAGATCACCACATAAGTTGAAAGATATAGATCAAGATTTATTCTTGCAGTAAGATGTAAATATTTTCCCCTAGTGTCTAGCAATGTGTAGATTGCCATGGGTGGATGCTTGGATAGAGGTGTGGATGGATGGATATGGTAAGCATGCAAAGGA
Organism: Sequoiadendron giganteum; assembly: GCA_007115665.2. NCBI lineage: Eukaryota > Viridiplantae > Streptophyta > Pinopsida > Cupressales > Cupressaceae > Sequoiadendron > Sequoiadendron giganteum. The sequence continues at coordinate 198,681,882 of CM021109.1, read as the reverse complement.
TGCCAAAGATTATCTTGTGATAAGATAATGTGTTCGAACAAAGGACACTCATTTGGATAGTGCTTCATGGCTTAGATAATATTGGGTAGGGTAGGATCAATGATAATGACCCATGTCAAGATGTTTACCATAAGAAAGTGTAAAGTGTACACCAAAATTTTATCAAGATCAAGATAATTTGGAAGATGGATGTAGATAGATGAGGATGGATGGGATAAATGGCTCATGGATGAATGAATTTATTATGGATAAGATGGATGGAATGTTGGCTTTATTATGGATGTGATAAGATATTTTCATCCGTAGTGGCACACATAGATGCTTGATTCTACACATGATGCCTGTTTTCCAAGTTTTCATCATGGTACCTGTCCAAAGTGCCACCATAGTGGTTTTCACTAGAGGACGATTTTTATCTTTACTATTTTCATGTTTTTTTTTTTTTTTTTGCTGAAAGATTTTAAGCTCATGTTGAACCACCTGGTACTATTGGCGTTGATGCTTTTTTCATAATGTGCCATCGATATCCTACTTGAAGAAGTTGTTTCGCTAAAATATGTGCACTTCAATGCAACTTTTTAGAATTTTGTTCTGCTTTGTTGATACCAAGGTTAACTTTATCTTTGTACGCACATTGCAATAGAAGGCCTTCTGAATCCTTATGATGAAAGGTTGTTGCCAATACATGGTCAATGTGAGAATTGGATATCATGCGTGGAGGTGGGGATGGTGTTGTATGTTTAGGAATAAAAGATGGATTGGTTGATAGTTTGGAACCTTTGACTCTCCAAATTTGGGAAGATGAGCAGTGATGGGTGGATACAAAAGTGTGTATGGAATTAGGACCAACTACTTGATATACTTTGTGCATTTCTTGAGAAGCCCACTTTTTCCTTTATGGACATCTTTGAAGGATACTTTTCCCTTTTTTATTTTTCCCCATAGTTTCTTTAACTGATGGAGTTCGATAGGGATAATATTTCTTTGTACTTTTTGGTATCCATGTGTATTTGATTTGTCCATTATGCTTCTCATCTTTTTTTGCTTTGATAACATTCTTTGTGCTTTGATTCAAATCTTTCTTTTGATGTTGGTCCCAATTTGTGGATGGGGTGATGGGTGGATGAAGATTCGTGGAATGGTTGGTTGTGGTATTGGCATCGGTTTTATCATAACGATTCTTAGTGCTCCCTATGTTGATGTGTGCGCTAGATGAAATTGCCCCCAGTTTTATAGAGGTATCATTGATATGTTTAGATCCCTTAATTGTCGAACAACCAAGACCTTGATACTTAGGATTGCCAATAATTTGCACTGTTTCTAGGATACCTTGTTCATGTAGACCTAATCCTTTGCCTTGATAATTCATTTTTTGAAATTTTTTACTTGCAAAAGGATATGATTTACCTTGGAAACAAGATGCTAATCCTTCTCTACTCTATCGTGGATCTTCAAAGGTGATAGCTTCTTCATCGATAAAATAGCTTTCCCTAAAAAAGGTAAGTGATCCAAGTTTATAAGTGATAGGATCCTCCATAAGTGGGATAACTTCATGATTCATATCCTTGGCTTGATCTTGTGAAATATCAAATTTTAATGCTTCTTCAAGAGGTATTGATGATTCACTGTCCATGTAAAAGTCTTCCTCATGATTCATTTTTTATATTCCTTCACAAGATTTTTTTGATTCACAACTTTTGTAGAAGCCTTCTTTATGACCCATTTCTGATATGTCTCTAAATGTTTATATATCTTGACCATGTGTACAAATGTTAAGAGTAGGAGACCCTTGTTCCTTGATAATTATATCAAGAGTATGAGACTCTTGTTTTGAATGAAGATCATCTATGTGTCCATCCAAAGAAAGCATCCCATGGGTTGATGGAGGAGTATGTGCTATATGGATATGATCATCATTTGTGACATCCTGTATAGATAGGAGAGTGCCCATCAGATCATTGTAGTATTGTGGAGATACAAATTATTGATCTTGGTTAATGTTGGAATTTCTTTTGACATACTTTGGATCAAGTTCTTGACATGGGTCAATTTCATAGGATGGATTGCTTACAAAGGGTTCTTGGACATCGACATTAGGCATGGGAGGTGGCTCAATATCTTGTTGATATTTTAGTGGATTTGGATCAAGTGTTGAGTTGAGGATTTCTTCAATATTCACAACCATGAGGTTGAAGGATGTCAATATGTCTTGGAAAGGACCACTGCTAGACTTTGGTGAAAGATGATGATCATGCTTTGGAATAAACTCTTGAGATATGTCCTCTAACTCATTAGGTGATGTAGATACATTGCCAACATGATCATTGGTGGATGGATCTTGGATTATGTCAATAAGATCAAATAATTCTAACACTCCTTGAAATAGATCATTGTTGGACATTATTGGTGAATTTTGATCATGATAAAAAAGTGAGCCTTGATGCATGTTGATTTGATCGTTGGATGAGGTAGAAACATCTTCAAGGTGCTCATTGATGGATAGATTTTGATCATAGTTTTCAACAATTATGGTGGAGATATTGTCAATGTTTTCAACCATAGGATCCAATGATGTTAACATTTCTTGAATTGGATTGTTGTCGGGTTTTGTTGTGGATTTTGATCATGATTGAAAAGTGACTCTTGATATATGTTGATTTGATCGTTAGATGAGGTAGAAACATCTTCAAGGTGCTCATTCATGGATTGATCTTGATCACTGATCTCAACAGTTGTGGTGGAGAGGTTGTCATCGTTATCACTAGTGGTTGAATCTTGATCATTGTCCTCAACATTTTTTTTTTTTATCAATAAGGTCTTGGTTGAAATTTTTGAGTTGAATACAATTTGATGTTTTATGAAAATTTTCTCTATGATACTCACAATAAGATCCACCCCTATTCCAAGGGAAGTTTAGGACAAAGTTCAAAGAACTTACCTTTGGAAGAGTGATGAGTTTTGCAGTGAGTAGCTTTCTTAGCATCAATTCGATTGGATCTCCAAAAGGAGTGTATTCACATTTGTGATCTTGTGAGATTTGTGCTTGTTGAGGTGATTCTTTTTGTGATTGATCTTAGAGATGTGGTGATTGGGTTTGTTGTTGATGTTGATCTGGATATCCAACCTCTTGACATTGGAGATATTGTTCTTGATGTGGTTGTCGACACAACTCAATGCTTTGATGACATGGTTTAACCAATGGAAAAGTGTATTTCTTTTGGGGTGTAGATGTCTCTTGGCACAATGAATCAACTATTTTGGCAAGTGAAACAATTTTATGTCGGAAAATTTGATCTTGATTTTTATCTTGATATCCTTGATATAGTCGATTTGGTTGTTGAGCAAGCATATTTGGAATGTATACTTGTGGTGTTTGCATGGGATCATGGACAAATTGATTTTGAACGTTGTTTTGATTTGGGATGATGTTTAGATTTTACATTATAGGTTGACATGGAACATTGTTGTGGTTGGGAAACATATTGCTTTGATTTGGGTAACTTTGATTTTGCATGAGGTTACCTTGACTTGGATCAATACATGGAGTTGCTAACATATTGTTTGGATTTTGAACAACATTCGTTTGATTTGTAAACATATCTATCACATAATTCACCAAGTGTGTATTTGATACATTTATTTTTGATAAGCTTGCATTTGGTATATTCACATTTGGCGTGTATGGATTGGATGGGATAACGTTGTTTTGTTGAAGACTCATGTATTGATCATTTGGTTGATAGATTTGTAAGTTCTGAATTTGATTTAAATCTATCATAGGGAAAGGTGCTCCAAAATTTAGATTGGACATACTCGCATTTGTTGTATCATTGAGGTTTGTAGGAGATAATGATCGCATTTATGGATTGTATAAATGTGAGTTTTGATAATCAATTGGTATTGTAAGGCTTTGATAGTTTGGTTGACTTAGATTACTAATGATGGATGAATCAAGTTTATATTCCATTTTCTTCTTGTGTTTTGAACTTGTTGCAAAAGTGACCCCTAAGGTGTTTAGGACCAATCATGAAAGATGAAAGGGTGAGTGATATGGGTGTTTAAACTTTTGAGAATTTTGGATCAATACTAGACTTAGGGCTTTTGATTTTGATTTTGATTTGGTTTGATTTGATTTAGATAATGAACTTGTAGACCCTAAGATGCTGGATGTGACCTTAGGATGAACTTGTTCAAAAAGGGCGCTAATTTAACTAGAGGTATGAGAAAGGATGCATTCTCACACTTCTAACTAAGCAATAATTTTGATTTGGTTTAAGGATGTACCCAAGTCTAGATAATGATGTTTCCAAAGATCTAAAGTTGTTTGTGGGATGGAGATGATAAATGTTTGGGATGGATGGCATTTTTTATTTGATTCTAAATGAACCTAAGAGGGACTTTGTTTACAAGACCAAGATAGTGAAGAACATGCTTTTCTCTAAGAGTAGTTCAAACCAAAAGACCAATATTTTGCTTGGAAGACCATAAGATAAAAGATTACAAGCACATGTGTGGGGTTCAATTTTTTTTTATCTTTTCTTAATGAATTATTTTTTACCACATCCACACTTTCTTGCTTAGCTTTTCAAACTAAATGTCTATATCTCAATTTATTTTCATCCTACAAAGTCCATTATATGGAAATCAAGAGAATCAAGGCAATAGTTCCCTAATGTTGACTTTAGAGAGAGAAAATTAAGATATAGGCCCAAATACTTAGAAGCCTCTAAGGATAGAATACCTAGGGACAAGTAGTAATATATGGGATTTTCAAAGGTATTTGTTCTTTCCAAAGGGTTTGAATTTTGATGACCTTGCTAAATGTTTGTTTCCACGTTTTAAGATTTCAAGCAATGTGTTTTGATTCTGAAACAATGCACAACCCTAGGATAGAAAAGACAACATTTTTTGGATTCCCACTTGTATTTCTCTAGCTACGCTTATTCAGAGAAGATGATTAGAAGCTTGAACACACTAGCTCCCCTCTACAACACTCACTTCTACAGGTCATCCAAGCTTTGATTTCTCATGAATGTCCCATGACAAACTCTTCATCTCTACTAAGAACCGCAAGTATGTGGGATGGCTTCAGAGGTCTGACCTCCTAATACCAACAAATAGTTAGGGATTTTGGATTCTACACAAATTGGTTTGTAATCATGGCACCTGTTCAGAAGGCCACACAAGAGGCAAGATGAAATCCTATAAGGAGAATCACCTGCTTGTCTGTAGGAGCTCCTGTAATGCTGAGATTTCCTCAACATTCAAATTTATATTCTGGTTGGGAATAGCTTGGCTTTTAGCTCATTACCAATTTGAGTCGTTCCCTTGGGGTGAGTACTTTTTCCCACCAAGGTAGGCCCTATAAAGATAAACAATAGTGAAGAAGTATATTTGTAGTTCGACCGCCTAGATTACATAAAGCACTAGGAGGGAGCACACACAATCCCTTTTCTTCACACTCGCATGATTTACTCAATTTTAAACCCAAACTTGAAATGTTTAGGTAATTTTTTAGGCAATCAATTTCACTAGGATGCTTTTGATTCTCAAGATCGTCGTGAAGCATGAGAGAAGTGCATACACATTCGAATGACACTAATTGCAAAAAAATATTACAAATCAAAGCAAACACAAGTTCAATTTAAATCCTCAAAGGCAATGATGAGTTCTTTTTAAGCACCAAAATCAAATGTGAAGTTGTTTGTTCAATTTTAACCCAAAAATCAATGTCTAGTGAGTTTCTAAGTTCAATTTTAATCCAAATTCGACAAAGGTTGTGTAGATGGTTAATTTTAAGCCCAAAGTAATGCTAGTTGGTCCTAAATCATGAATGAAAAATAACATATGATTGGTTATTTTCCCATGAGTGTTTGAAAACACTATTACAATATATATCAAATGATTTTTCTTTCACTTCAATGCTCCATGTTCCTCTTAAAACCTATAATCAATGCTCAAAATGTTAGATGAGATCAAGAAACAAGAAGATATGAGGGTTAGATGAATGATTAAGCATAAAAACCCTAAAACTTAGACCAAGTTACAATGTGTTTTGACTTTAGGTGTAAAATTGAAAATTTTAACTCTAAAAAACTTGAGAAACACCTAAACCATTGCATAGATTATGAAATTCTACCTCATTTTAAAAAAAAAAAGCTTCAAAAAAGACCTTTGTATGACCAAGATATGGCCATTTTAAGATTGACTATAAAAGAAAAAAACAATAGCATCGCCATTTGAACAATGTCAACGTCGCTATTTAAGACTTTCAGCGTTGTTATTTAAGACTTTCAATGTTTCTATTTATAGTTGTGTCGCTATTTGAGACTTTCAGCATTACTTTGTCCTGGAAAGACAAAAAAGGGAAAAAATGACGAAAATGGAGAAAAAGCGTGTTAATTTCGAGATTTGTGCCCTCCTTCTAGCGCCAAAATGTGAATTATTTTCTTAGACCTGCTCAAACATGAACAAGCAAACAATCATTAGTCAATAAACAAGTATAAACCAAGCATTCCCTATGAAATTCTTTGAACATATGAATATGGAAACAAAGCAAAATATCAAGTAAATCACAAATGAAACTCTATTTTAATGCTCAAACCAGCATCCCATACGGGGATTGGTACTCCTTTGATGTGGAAAGAAGCCCTTTCCCAATCCCTTGATAATCTTTGGATGGATGTGTGATGAACAAAATTTCAATAACCTATCTATGATTGAGAAATTCTATGCATATGCCTATAGTGCTCTTGCTCTAACTTGTGGATGATATTGTGGATAATGAATTTGCATGAGATTGTGGATGCTCAATCAATAGAGAAGGCCTCTATTTATAAGGATGAAGGGTTGAAGAGTGAAGAATGGGGAGAATGTGGGATTAAAAAATGGACCAATGGCTTTGTTCCACTTGTCATCATGCCAATGAATCTTAGAGGAGATGTGCTCACACATGTGTGAGCACATCTTGGGAGATGGGATGTGTAAAACGAATGAATGTGGCTTGTGTAAGAGGAGGTGTAAGAGCCTTCAATGCAAAGGTGGCTCAAAAAATAGGACATGTAAGAGCTTTCAATGCAAAGGTGGCTCAAAAAAGAGGACAAAAGTCCTTTGGGAGGAAAAGCCAAGTGGGTGGAATATTCAAATAATATGCCCTTTTGAATGAAAATAGAGTAATTACATGTGCAAATTGATTAGTTGACCAAGGTTGACTTACCGTAGGTTGGAGTTAAAAGCTAGAGGAATGGGGGATTAGTGTTAGGAGTTAATTAATTTAGGATTAATTAACTTAGGTGAAATTAGTTTATTTATGACATTTGATTTAAATGTTTGGGTTTATTTAAATCAAATGAGAGGATGTTAGAACTTTAGGATTTTACTTAAATAAATTGATTTATTTAATTAAAGGAAGAACATTAGGATTTTAATTAAATATACTCGTTTATTTAATTTAAAGGAAGAACATTAGGATTGGAGATGATGAAATAATCTGATAAAGTTTATTATCTTATTTTAGGAGAAAATTTAAGGAATTCAATTAATTAAATAAAGATTATTCAATTAATTGGTTAGTGTGGAAGTGATTAAGAATCGGTGTTAGTTAATCAGAATCATGTGCATGATATCGATCAGGATATTTTGAGTGTCTACATTTTCCCCCTCTATGAAGCGATGTACCTACTGTGTTGGTTCAAAGAATAACACTAGCGAGATCGAAATTCAAAAAAAATCTAATTTTTTCTTATGCCCCAACGGAAAGAAGTACACTGGTACATTGCCCCCTCGAGAGATTGGGCAAAAAGTTTGATTTTTAACACCCAAATATTGAGTGTCAATGTTAGAGAACTCCACACATCCATCATCCTCACCAAGAATGGTTGTTATCTCATGAGTAAGCTTGATCTTATGACTGTTGTCATAAAACAAAAAATTAGGAGTTACATCACACTTATATGTAGTGTCCTCAAGGAGCTCAACCAAAACTTCATCCTTTGCTAACTGTCTATTTCCAAGTGTTGGTTCAAGAAGTCTCTTCAAAGGAAAACTAAGTGTAATGTGCCATAATTTTTGTCCCATGGTTGCAATGTAAATCAACATGTGAATAAGTCTCCCTTACCTCATTATTCGTGCATTCATGGTTAGGTTCTCGAAACCCTTTGCAAGAGAAACATAGACCTTGCCTTCTCATTTCATTCTTGCTCATTATGGGAGTTCCTGTAACCTAATAATTGAGTTTGGATGTAGAACCATCTTCATTATCTAATTTAGTAGTTCTACCATACCTGCTCACACTGTGCCCATAAATGAATTTTTCCCCTTTAGATGAAATTTTCTCCTTATACACCCTCTTAATATACTTTACCAATCCAATCCTTTCGGGACTCAAGATGACAAAAAAATTTAGATAATCATTAACAGAGTATTGTGCTTTAAAATCATCTGGCATACTCTGATATTCCTCAAAGAGTCGAGGGGCTTCTTGTTCATAACCTTCCTTGAGCTTGATGGCTTCCCGTTCTAAATCTTCCCTAGATTTTCCTTCAATACTAAAGTAACCCATAACTAAAACTAATAAGTGTTGGCCACTCAAATGATGCAAGATGTTGATTCATTGAATGTTTGTTTTAACCCGGCAAGATGGCATGAGATCGCTCTAATACCACTAAAGTGTCCCACCCCAAATGAAACAATTTGTATTCCAAATTTGCTCAATTATTTTCATTTGACAATGTGGTACATTTCATGAAACACTTTGCATGCTTGTTGGTCTGATTTTTTAGTGACTTTGAATGTTTCATTTTATCAAACTAATTTCTCGGTAATGCATATTTTATGGTAAACCAAATATGAAGAATTCATATTCAAATCTGATAGAAAACTTGTAAACATTCCTTCACTAATTTATTGTATTCAAATAACATATTTGCTGATAACTCAAGTTAGTCTGAAACAACCCGAATTGGAAGTTGGTAATGAAGACACCTAGGGTAGATTATGATTGGAATGATGCACCAAGTTAATGTAGTGAATCACTGTAGCGAATCATTGTAGCATGACACTGTTCATGCCAGTATAGCAGTAGAACAACTTTTGATTTGCAATATTTTGTTGAATCCTTCAAACCCTTCCAAGCTTTTGAAAATGTTTGGTGATAATCTCTTCTTAAATAAGTTGAATGATTCCCACATGCCAAAGATAAATAATGCCAAACAGCTACAACAATGATTGTTGATATAAACCTCTGATCTGAGCAAGCAATCTCTGAAAATCAAACCAAACTATCTCCAGTTGAGCACAAATGTGACCTCTAAATAAAGCCACCGGTATTTGCACAATCGAAGAGAGGCTACGTTCTCCAAGATTGATATTATAGCGAAACCCTAGGTTTCTTCCTCAAAGCCAAAGCTTCTTCAAAAAAGACAAGTGTTGAATGATTCCCAAAATGAATTCATTTGCATTTCAAAACCTTTTTCTACTCTCCTTCTTTGGGTCGATTTCTCCAAGAGGCCCTTTTTATCATTTAAAATCATAAATAATTACTTTTGATGTGACTTTATATTATTTTATTACTTGTGCATCCAACACATCATAAATGCACTTTAATAATTGACTTTATAACAGCCCCTTATAATAAAGTCAACATGAAACATTATAGTATGCACTTTATAATTAATTATTAATAAAGTATTACTTTATTAGTAATTAAAATGACATAACTCCAAAAATACACATTATTTTTTTATTCCATTAGAACCAGAAGGTCAAACCCAAAAACCACTATTCATCTAGGTGCATTTCCCAAAATAGAAAGGTTGGCCACTGAAACTCAACTGACTTACTATAAATAGTAAGTGCCTCAAAACGGAACCAAAAACCTATGAATAGCTTAGCCTCATAATATACCAACAATATGGAGAGGTAAACACTGGCAACTGCCACCTGAAGAGCTCAATAACGCTCAATTGGACCCTCTAATCACCGAACACTAGCGTACAAGGGTCAACTGATATGCTAATCCTGTGAACTCTTATGCTCACGAAAAAGGGGACATTACATAAAGAAATAAGTATTTATTTTCATCACATGTCAAATATGATGTGAAACATATCAAAAAGTTGTTTTGTTTATATCATAGTCAAACTTCTTAGTAAGAAGTAAGTATTTATTTTCATCACATATTAAATATGATGTGAAACATATCAAATTGTCATGTCGCTTGTATCATAGTCAACCTGCTTAGGAAGAAATAAGTATTTATTTTCATCACATATCAAATATGATGTGACATATATGAAATCTATGTGTTGCTTGTACCATATTCAAGCTTCTTTGCAAAAAATAAGTATTTATTTTCATCACATATCAAATATGATGTGAAATATATAAAATATTTAAAATCACTTTTATCATTGTCAATCTTCTTAGCAAGAAATAAGTTTATTTTCATCACATCTCAAATATAATGTGACATATATGAGATATGCATATGCTTGCACCATAACCAAAACAAGAAACAAGCATTTGTTTTTGTCACATCTCAAATATGATGGAAAAAATATCAAATTTCCATATGGCTTCTACCATAGTGAGGCTTCCTTGCAAGAAATACCTATTTCTTTTTGCCACATCTCAATCATGATGTTTTGAAATATATGAAATCTTTATATTGCTTGTACCATAGTCAAGCTTCCTAATAAGAAATACAAATTTATTTTTCGCCACATCTCAAATATGATGTGAAATATCAACACAAACTTCCTAGCAAGAAATAAATATTTATTTTTTACCACAACTCAAATATGATGTGAAATATCATAGTGAACTTCGTAATAAATACTAGATGTTTATTTCCGCTACAACTCAAATATGATGTGAAATATCATAGCGCACTTCCTAACAAAAATGAAATATTGATTTTCACCTTAACTCAAATATGATATGAAATATCAAAGCAAACTTCCTAACAAAAACCAAACATCTATTTTTCACCACAACTATGATGTGAAATATCACAGCGAACATCCTAACAAAAACCAATTATTTATTATCGCCACAACTCAAATATAAAGTGAAATATCATAGCAAACCTCCCATGAAAACTAAATATTCATTTCCACCATAACTCAAATATGATGTGAAATATCATAGCAAACTTCAAAACAAAAACTAAATATTTATTTTCACCACAACTCAAATATAATATGAAATACCATAGCAAACTTCCTAGCAAAAAAAATATATTTATTTTTGCCATAACTCAAATATGATAGTATCATAATGAACTTTAAACAAAAACAAAATATTTATTTTTGCCACAACTCAAATATGACATAGGATACCATCGTAAACTTCCTAACAAAAACAAGACTTATTTTTCACCACAATTGTGATGTGAAATATCATAGTGAACTTCCTAACAAAAACTACATAATCGAGAACTATTTTTCTCGATTGAAACTGTGTTAGCTTTTTATATCAACGTTTCGGATCAGTTAGAGAGAGAGAGAGAGAGAGAGAGAGAGAGAGAGAGAGAGAGAGAGAGATGATGGATCATGGAGTATGATTTGAAACGTTGATATAAAAAACTAACACAATTTCAATCCAAAAAAATAGCTCTCTCAATTATCATGGACTGTGGAAACTTGATGCATTTTAAAAACTACATATTTATTTTCACCATAACTCAAACATGATGTAAAATATCATAGCAACTTCAGAACAAAAACTAAATATTTATTTTTACCAAAAATCGAATATGATATGTATTATCATAAGCAAACTTCCTAACAAAAACTAAATATTTCTTTTCACCACATCTCAAATATGATATAGATCATAGCGAACTTCCTAATAAAAACTAAATATTTCTTTTGGCCACATCTCAAATATATATAGAATATCATAGCGAACTTCCTAACTAAAACTAAATATTTATTTTCTCCACATCTCAAATATGATATAGAACATCATAGCGAACTTCCTAACAAAAACTAAATATTTCTTTTCACCACATCTCAAATAAGATATAGAATATCATAACGAACTTCCTTACAAAAACCAAGTATTTATTTTAAGACCCGAGATGTAACTTTCCAATTTCACATTTATTTAATATATTAATTAATATATCACCCCCAAATTACCTAAAAGGTGAAAAGATATGGAACCCAAAGGTTTTGTCCAAACCCTCATGGTGCCCCAAACCCTGGGCTGCCCCAAAGTGTGGCTGTACAAATACAAACAAGGAACCTCGTATGAAAAACCAGAAGAAACAGAGACAGGCTTAAAAAGCATGCTAGCGTACTAGATTGAAATGACACCACTGAGATGACAGTTGGAATCGTTGCGCCGGGCAATCATAAATTATAATTGCCCAGATGCACACACAGACAATCAGATTTCAATCGTTTTTTAACCTGAAAGCGATACAAAAACCCTTCCATGCTGGACCTGGAATCTATTCTGCGCGTGCTCCGCGTTACCATTATAATAATAATACCATGCTTATCTTAAATACAAATTTTGATGCAGAGAAAGCGGAGGAGAAGATAAAGGCCGGGCATTGGGGGGCGATGAAAGGACGGCTGCACGCGCAGTTGGGATTGCAATTCAACTTGCACGCGCTTTTGTAGTGTAGAGAGACGACTGACGAGTGAGCTGGCGTTGTGCACGCGCATTTAATGCAATTGGTGGGAATCGACCCCGCGACGTTTGACTTGAGCGCGACTGGCAAGATCTAGTAAACAAACAGACTGTTGTTCCGCGTGTGCGCGCGCTCTTTGAGACAAATGCCCTGTAAAATCAAGCAAAAATGCCTTGTAAAATCAACTGTAGGATGCCCTTCCCAACGCAGTACCTACATACCGCCTAAAAGGCTTTTTGTACTGTTTTCGTTATGTAAATACGCACCGCCATCGAAGAAAAAGTGAAGTTATTTAATAATGAGGGTTTGGTTTCCATTTACAGATCAATCAAATCTCTGGCTCGCAGAGTCCAAATCTCCGGGCTCTTTTTTTTACTTGGAGTGGTACAGTGAATGCTTGCCACGTTTTATGCGCTTGTTTTTTCCCATTTGTCCCCCACGCTCCATCTCATCTCTAACCTAAATCTGCTTTTAAAATAACCACGCCTTAAAGTCAATATCTTCCTGCTTTCCATTCACATGTTCTTTTGATTCCAGTCAGATCAGGCTTCATCAAAATGCATTTTGTAGTACTATTTAGGGTTTTTTTTTTCTGCATCACTGTTCTATTTTAATAGAAATGAAGATCATTTGTAGTACTATTTAGGGTTTTTTTTCTCCATCACTGGTCTATGTTAATGGAAATGAAGATCATTTGTAGTACAATTTAGGGTTTTCTTTTCTCCATCACTGTTTTATTTTAATCGAAATAAAGATCATTTGTCATACTATTTAGGGTTGTTTTTCTCCATCACTGCTTTATTTTAATGGAGATGAAGATCAGTTTGTACTCACACGGCTTCAAATTCTAAGTTTACCAAAGTTAAAAAAAAAAAGTTTCAGTACAGAGGAGGAAGTCAAACGGCGTTCACTGAATGGGCGCAATCAACCAGGCTATGTAAGGCGCAGATTCGTTCCGTAGAACCCGGAGTGCCTGTGCACCGTCCCGTACAGCCGCTGTGTGAGCCCCCAGGGAGCCGTTCTTTCGTAGAGAGTTTCGCCCTCGGTTGTACGGAAGGATCTATGGGGTCGTGTTGAGTGTTAGGTGAATTTAATAGAATATTATACTAAAAATAATAATTTATTGCATGTATTTTATTTTTTGTTTTTGTGTGTTTTTCATTTAGATATTTGATTTTCTCCTTTATCTCTTGTCTTACCCTTCGTTCTCATTCTTTTGTCGTTTCCTCCTCTCCTCTCATCTATTTCTTTTAAAAGCTTTGTATGTAATCTAATTTATCACTTTTTTTTTTGGGATGATGAATCATTGAACATAATTCAAAATGTGGAATGAAAAATATATAGTTGAATCTAGAAGCTATCTTATCACTACTAAGTTGAATCTAGAAACTATCTTATCTATACTATATAATTTGTAGAAAACTCGTATCAATAATTTTATGATTTTTATAATATAATAGTATAGAGGAGAAAAAGTGTATCTTTATATTTTATTTCTTTAATTATTTTCTATTTTGTAATTTTGATGTAAAGTCTTGACATATTTTAAAGTTTTTTGGGACACTTACTAAAATTTTAGTATAACATTTTGTTTTAGAACTTTTTAAAGTGCACAAATTTTCAAATGTGTAGGGTGTGGATTCAATCCAAAGAGCTTGAAGTGCATGTGCAATGTCTTGTATAATATTTTTGACAAGGAAATTTATGCAACTTTAATCTATTCCTTGTGTTTCACCTCATTACTTTTGAGCACACCTAATTCATTTTTCATAACATTCCCTACCTTGGATGTATGATTTTTTTTTTTATGGAGGATTTTATATCATCCACAAGATCATTTTTTCTATCCGGCACGAGAGCATAAGCCTCTAATTGAAACCTCTTCAATTAAGAGTTAAGGATTTGGGGATTATCCATTCTACCAAAGTCACCAAAAGCACAATCACAACCTCATCCCTTATGGTGTTGGGCCCTTACACTTAACATGATTTGATCCTTGGTAGGATCATTCAAAACCATTCAACTTCACTAGTAGACCAAGGGCTTATTGACAAAGAGTACCTATGAATATCAAACTACTTTTGTCAAAAATTGAAATTGGGTCTAATGCTTGGAAGGCAATTATCTAAACCATTGGAATACAACTCCTCTTCTTGATGATGGGTTGCTTAGTGTGATCTAAAATGTCAATTGAAAAATATACTCATTTAAAACCAAAAACTAGCATACATCTACTTCATGGACTATAGAAAACTCATGCCTACTATTCCCTACCCTATACTATATTATAGCCATGATTTTATCCCTTAGAATTTTTTTTGGACATGATGGAATTTCCTATTTCTAATTTTAAATTACTTGCATTCCACAATTAATAATCCTAGACATGGTCATTGTCAATTGGCATGTGTGCCAAAAAGTTCAAATTTGGTGTCTAGGGCATGTATTTAGAGGAATTATCCTTACTCCATTTTAAACACATCACATTTAGGAAAAAATTCCATGATAGTACACTTGCATGTCTATCTCTAACATCTCTACATGTTCAACACTATAAGTACTTGAATTTAAATGAGTTAAAGTTTGAAGTTTGATGATGATTGATGTCTCTCAAAATGTCATCATGGAAAACATATGATGATTAGTTTCAACATCCAAGACAAATCCTCGTAGTCCTCTTCATCTCCTTTATGTGTATCCTTTAATAACTCATTGATTGTCATTTCTTTTTGTTCTTTTCTAGTGCTCAAATTATTATATTTTTCCAACTTTCACAAAATTGATGGTATGCTATAGGAGTGGTCTTGAAACTCTTGGGTTGTTTTGAAACTAATAGAGGTTTGAAAAGTGCAGACAAAGGGAAACTTATCAACAAAAGTAGGGGTTGAATTAGCTAGATAGGGGCACTAAACGCCCTTGTCCTAGGGTTTTGAATTGTTCTAGAATTCTTGTTAGTTTTGTCATAGTTTGCTTTGTCTTCCTATAACCTACCACTATCAAAAATTATATATTCGAATCTACACACACAAAAGAGGGAAAATGGTTGTGTTGCATAAAGGCTTTGCTAAGTCAAACCTCGTGTTGGTGTTCCCACCTCCACAACATCAATGGTAGTGATGATAAACAGTGAATGCTCTAAAGGGAGCAGAGAAAAAAGAGATGATAAAGACTATAATAAATGGAATATCATGAGATAGAGTTACCTTATGTGTGAAACCCTTGTTGGAGTGATGTCATATCACAAGTTATCATGAGGAGTTGATGAAGAAGGAATAACATGCCTTGAATACATGCAAGGGTTAGTCTTTCACAAATAGAGAGTTGTAGAAATCATGTGGAGAAGAATAGAGAAAGAAAGAGAGAGAATGCTCATAAAGAAGTTGCATGTGTGTTTATAATGATTGTTCATAATAGTCTAAATGAGAGAGATGTAGTTGTTTATAAATGCATCTTGAGTAATTTTTGGAGTTAGGTTGACAAGGTACAATTTTCAAGACATCAAAGGTTGACATTTAAATTTTGAACTTTTCAAAAGATATTTTGCAGGATAGGGGTGCCCAACATTGGTGGTTGGGTCTTTTTCACTCCCAAAATTCAGGATGCCAGAGAATTTAACATATTTTCTTAATCTAGCCCTGAAATGGTCATATTATGAGCATAATTAATTATACACATAAAATAAAATTTCAAACCTAGTGTGAAATTGTTAGGGGTGACAATTTATGAAACTAAATTTATCCTCCACTTTAGTGAGGGTATGAGCTTACGTTCATACTCACACTAAATTATGGAGAAGATAGGTCTCTTTATCAAAATGTTGAAGAGACATGATGACTCCAAGCTAAGAGATGCAATAGCCCCTAGAATTAGGATCCTATCAATCCATAATGTCAAGATAAAAAGGTCACACATACAATACACCTTAAATAAAAATATATCACACAAGATGAGTAAAAATTCAAACATCCATAAAGAATACACTAAGAACAATAAAGTGCACATAAAGCTTACACATAGATACACAAGGCATACATTAAGCATACAAAACAACATTAGTACACACTTACCTAAGGAAAATGATTTTGAGTTAGCAAGGTAAGGAGACCTTGGTATGAAAGGTTTTCTTAATATCAAGCATCATCCCTTGAATGCAACAATCATATAGAGGAATTCTAAAGAGGGGAGAAGAAGAATTTAGTGGGTCTTGATTGATTTCTTTAAAGGAAGATATCATAAAAATAGACAAGGAACAATCAATACTGACGAAGAAGGGTACATGACTTAGGCACTAGCTTATTTTGTCACTAGGGCTCATGCACATTGCAAAGCCCCCAAGGCCTACAAACTATCAATTTATGTTATGCTAGGTGACCATGGATGTGAAAATTATTCCCTATGGAGCTCATATACTAGCAAGTTATGTTATGCTAGGTGGCTTATAGAGTACATAGATTCATAGATTAGCAAGATACGTTATGCTAGTTAACTATGTGTTGTTAACAACTCAAGGATCATTCAAATGAACAATGTCACAAAGGAAGAATTGATAACCACTCCTTAGGGAATAACATTGTAGGGGTTGAAACTGTGCACCTCATGGAGTGTTATTAATAAATATCACCACAAGGGGTGTAAATCAATAAACCAGATCTCAAGGAGCGTGAATGGAAAAGGATTTGTGTGTGGATGCACAGATGGATAAGTGATATGACCCCCTTAAAATATTATTTTAAGGAAAAGAAGGAGGGAAGAAAGAAGAGAGGGGATCCTCAAGAAGGATGTACATATCCAAAACTGATTATCCTTTCCCCCATTGTATAGGCAAGGAAAACCATGCTAAAGGCCATTGTGTTTCCACTATAGACAAAGTATGGTTGCACATAGGATTGTACCATCATGAATGGTATTGAGTAGACACATAGAGCTAAAAATGCCACATAGTGAGGAGCTAAACAATAGAAGAAAGTATATTATTTAGAAGGAACTGGACAAAGGTGAAACCCAATGAAACATGCCAT
The DNA here is from genome assembly GCA_007115665.2 of Sequoiadendron giganteum. Classification (NCBI taxonomy): domain Eukaryota; kingdom Viridiplantae; phylum Streptophyta; class Pinopsida; order Cupressales; family Cupressaceae; genus Sequoiadendron; species Sequoiadendron giganteum. The sequence goes on along the minus strand of CM021109.1, from coordinate 198,664,221 downwards.
GCAATGGGCCAACAGGTGCATCAGCAAATGGAAGTGATGACATCAGATTCAGTAAGTTGTTATATTTTATTTCCCAAGGCCAAACATTCATTGGTGGAATGGCCAGGAACTTGATGATATGCACAAAAATAGTTTTTTATCATGTTTATGAAATTTATTGTTTTGGAGGAGGAAGAGTAATTGAGTGGGCTTTGAGAAGCCTCAATAAAATATGCTCTTGCTTCAATAAAGGATGAGGATTAGGAAGCAATTGTTTGTCTTGTGAAGAAAGGTTTGACTTGTCACAAGAGGAAGACATAGGTACATTAGACAATGGAGGAGGATATGTGGACAAAGGAGAAGGATAATAACCTAAATCCCTTTTAGAAAAGTGTGGTGTAATCTTTACAAGTACCTTAACTCCTTGTTCCATGCACTCTAAATTGTTTCCCTTGTATCTAAGCTTAGATATAATTTTGAAACCAATCCCATAATGTGTCTCTAAATCAGATGGAGGAGGAGAGGCCACATTACTACTCTTAGATAAATGAGAAGTATAATAACTTTTTAAAGAAGTTGCAACATTTTCATGAGAAGAAGAATTGGTTCTTTTGAAAGAATACATTTCCTTGGGTCAATGAGTTTGACTCATAAAACTACACGGTTGAATCTTGATAGCAATATCATAATACAATTCTTTGTCAAGTATTGATACGTCAGGATGTGGAGGGTCAATCTTAGATAAAATCGGCCCATGGGGTGAAATATAAAGAGCCCAAATCATCATCAAGATAAGTTAGAAGAAGGCACATTATCATGGAATAATGGTGTTTGGATATTTGCTAAAATAGAAGAAGTTGGAATAGTACATTTGAGTTGCTTAGAAGAAATAAATTATGCAAACAAAATAGAAGACTCCTTTGGGATCTCAGGTTTAGATTGTGAGATTTTGTACTCTCCACCAAAGGAGGGTGTAAATCTAATGAACCCCAATCATCACCTAAATATGCACTCAAAGGCGAATCATTATTTTGATCATCACTATTGTCATCAATGGAGAATAGTGGGTTGGAAGAAGGAACCAAATTATTTAAAAGAGGAGGTTGATGCTTGACTTCTACGTGTAAGAAAATTCTTGGATCTAGATCACTCTCGATCGTATAAAGTTTGTGGTTGAAAATGAACTTTAGTGTATGATGAAGAGTAGATGAGACTGCCCCCATGACGTGAATCCATGGTATACCAAGAAGAAGATTATATGAAAGAGAATTGGGCATCACATGGATAAGAGTAGGAAAATTCATAGGCCCTACCTCAACTAGTATTATATTTGTACCTAGTGACTCCCTACTAACATTATCGAAGCCACAAATTTTTATGAGAGATGTATCTACACCGATCTTATGTAACAGGTCTATGCTATAAACATTAAGGCTTGATCCATTATTGAATAGAGTACACTTCATTCCATTTCTATTAATAATGACTAGAAACATGAAGGGATCATGTTGTTTTTGAATTTCAAGAGAAGGTATTCATGTTGGTGGAATGCAATATCTAAATTTTTCCAATGAATACAATCTAACAAGGTTGTCATATTATTTTGTCTAATGAAAGGTAGTACAAATATCTTAGTAGGTGTAACACAAGGTTGTTCAAAAAGATCATATTATTTACCCACATGTTGTGGAAGATGAGGTGTGGGAGGAAGAAAATGTTAAGTAAACATAATATAAGTGGGAACCATCAATGTTTGTTTAGGTTGTTTTTTGTTTCAACTATTGTATGTGTGAACAACTGCATGATAATGAGCTTACAACAACAAATTTTGAATAATTTTATTGTTTTAAGTTATTTTGCAAAGTTAAGAATGTAACCTCCAACATGTAACAAATGCCTCGAATAATAAGAACATGATTAGTTTTTGGTTGAGGAACATCAGAATGAAGATGCACAACAATTTTTTGTTTTACAAGTTCATTTTGAGAACTAGAGCTATAAATTGTGTTGACTATTTGTTGAAAATCATCTATGAGGGATCTAATGTGATTTTTGAATCTTCATCTATGCAAGCCACATTATACCAAAAGGAATAAAATTTGAATGAAGAGCGGGTAAAGTGGTGTTAAGAAATTTATTAATAATTGTATCCTCTTGCACCAAAATATCCTCATGAGTGGGAAAAGTTTTGGAAGAGAGACTGTTGGTGTAGGTTTTTATTTTCCTAGTGGGATAATTTATTTTCCTAGTGGGATAATTTATTTCCTTTAGTTATAGGTTTTTCCTACACTTTTATTAAGCTTGCTTAGGATAATAAAGTGGGTTTTTTATTTAAAATTTAGGAGATAAAGTGATGAGGTGTCTCCACCTTTTAAGGGTGGAGTATTTACTTTTTTTCATCACTTTATTTAATATTGGTGGTTATTGGTGGTTAAAGTGATGAGGTGTCTCCACCATGTAGGTATAATCCTCACCTACTAGAAATGTGATTGTATTGATGTATTGCTTTATAGACTCGTAAGGAATCCATTCATGCACTTGAATTTGTTGTTGGAACCTTTCTTTACATACTCGTAAGGAATTTTCTCATGCGCTTGCATTTATTGTTAGAAGATTTTGAAGAAGACCCAGTACATTGTAGTGTATGCTTGTCTAGGAATTGGTGGGTGTGCATCTTTATCTAAGTGGCTATTGGTAAGTTTGTTTACCATGCTTTCTATTTGAATCATGAAAGTGCATTGAGGAAGTAGAAGACCATGCATATGAGGAGTGTGTTGTAGTATAAATTGTATCTTAAGGTCTTTATTTTTTGTAGATTCTTCATAAGTTGCTATTGCATCACTTCACAAAGTTTGAAATCTTTCCCTTCTACCACCCAGTACGTTGTAGTGTATGCTTGTCTAGGAATTCGTGGGTGTGCATCTTTATCTAAGTGGTTACTGGTAAGTTTGTTTATCATGCTTTCTATTTGAATCATGAAAGTATGTTGAGGAAGTAGAAGACCATGCATATGAGGAGTGTGTTGTAGTAGAAATTGTATCTTGAGGTCTTTATTTTTTGTAGATTCTTCATAAGTTGCTATTGCATCACTTCACAAAGTTTGAAATCTTTCCCTTCTACCACCATCTAATATGCAGTGTGAATTGTTGTGGCAATGGTGAAGTCCTCTCTATTTGCATAGTAGATCTTATATGCAATACCCATCTTTATGTACTGCACTCCAGGGTTTGTGATGGCTCGGACACTTGGATTGTGCTCATCTGGTTTTGCACCCTTGAGTTGGGTGACTACATTTTTTACCACCTTCTTTGTTGGAACCTCTCTAATCACACTCAATCTTTTTACCATGTGGATTGCCTCCCTTGTGATGTGGTATGGTTTCTCTAGATAAATGAACTCATCATGGGCTCTACTTAAGACCAACCTGACTTAATCATGCTCATCACAAAAATTTGGGTTTAATCTTTGCATTCATCTAAGTTCTTCCATACCACCTCTTGGTATTGTGGTAAATATGAAATTTGGTATAGAGCAAGTAAGGTTTTCCTTAGCTCCTCAAATTTTGTATGATCTATCTCAACTATGGGCTCATGGATGTATTTTCTTATATCCTTTGTGTATACCACATCTATTGGAATGCTTGACAAAGCGCCATCTTTGTCAACCTCCATAGTTTTGAATAGTTATTTCTTGTATTTTGGTCATGGTTTCTCTATTACATTTACCAAAATAGAGGTCACCATTTTTCTCGGTTGTATGAATCATGTTAGCAAAGCTAAATTAGTTTTTGTTAGCACAAGGATTCCAAATGCACAGTGAATTGAGTGGAGTTGGGAGATGTTTAAATAGCTATGTGTTTGGTGGCCACATTGATGTTGTTTTCCCGTTAGCTTCCATAGGTTTTTGTATCCATTTGAATTTTGTGGCTGCTAATGGTTCAATTTTTATTGTTTAGTGACATATGTTACATAGTATAGTTTGTATCTTTTCAATCTTTATGGTTCTTATCCATTTGGTAGGTGGTAGTGTTTAAGTCTTGCACTGTTCACATACCCTATGATGTGATTGCCATCTAATAGATCTTTAATCTCATTGCCCTTAAGTTTCCAATTTCATGAATAGAGTATGGTCCTAGTCATCTCACTTTTAATTTTCCTTTCTTTTAAAAATTAATTATCATAAAGTAATACTAAATCTCCTATTTGATTTTTTTTTGTGTGGAGGTTCATGTCATGCCAAGTCTTTCATCTTTTTCATTTTACCTTTTGGTTGTATAATTCTATGAACCTATCTTCATCCATTTTTTCTAATTCTTATATCCTTTGCGCTAAGGATTCATCATCATCCAAATGCAAGGTTAGTACAGTACGTAGATTTGGGATCATAAAGTTCATTGGAACTATTGCATCAGTCCCATATACTAACTAGAATGGTGTAAACTTAGTACTTCTCTTGTATGATGTGTGGTAGGCCAAAAGTACCATAGGTATTTTAATGTCTCAATACAACCTATTTCCTTCACACATTTTTGTAAGTGTTGTACCAATTATCTTATTCAAAGCCTCACTTTCTTCATTTTCTTGTGGCTGGTATGGTGAGCTCCTATTGTGTGTTATCATGAAATTTTGCAGCAGCTATGCAATTACTTTATTAACAAAATGCTTCCCTTGATCACTTACTATCGTTAGTGGGAAACCATATCTAGTGATTATGTTTTCATATAGGAATATTGGGACATTTTTTTTTGTATAATCCCTAGTGGGTTTTTCCTCTACCCATTTTGCTAAGTATTTAACTCCTGTGATGATGAATCTTGATTTAGAGTGCTTGGTAGGTGGATTAATTGGTCTTATAAATTTTATAGCCCATTTTTCAAATGGGGTCTATTATAGGATTAGTTTCAATTTCATCTTATCTCTTGTGGTAGATTTCCCCACCCTTTGACATATGTCATAGTTCCTCATGTATTCTTTAGCATCTCTATATAGGGTTGGCCACCATAACTCAACTAGTTTAACCCTTTTTCCTATTGTTTCACCATAATTATGCCCCCTTGCTATTCCTTCATGGGATTATTTTAGGATAGCTTCTCTTTCATGTTCAAATACCACTCTTCTTATTATTGCATCTCTTCCTATGTGATGTAATTCTCCTTCTATCAATGTTTATGGTAGAGACTTCTGCACGAGTGATTCTTTGGCCTACGATGGGATATCTGGTGGAAATTCACCTTTTGATAATAGCATAAAAATATCATGGAGTTCTTGTAGTAATACATTTAATCTAAATAGGTGTGTGCTAGGTAGATTTTCTAGCTATTCCTCTAGTTCCTCCCCTATCTCTATCCATGATAGGTAGTCTAGTCCCTAATTGTGTTTTCTAGGTTTCACCATTATCTTAAAATCGAATTCTTGAAATAAAAGTTATTGGATTGTGATGATATTGATTATTCTCATTAATGGTTGTCATTGATGTCAACATATCTTGGTTGATTGATTAAGATTTTACTTTGTTGCTTTGGTGATCCAGATTGGCATACTTCGGATGTTGTGATGTGATGATCTATCTTCGATCGTGCTTGTCCTGGTCCCATACATATTACAACACAATGAGATACACTCTTTTGGGTATGGACCTATCTGAAAAGTGGTTAGTGTGTCCCGGAACATTGCTTGCATTGTAATATGTATATCATATTCCTTGTTTCTAGATATCATGGTTAATATATAACGTGTTGATTTGAGCGAGGAGGTTATGTGTGGTCGACATTTCATTCCCTTCCACTGCAGGAATGTTTTTGTGGTGACCTAATTCAAATTGTGTTTGCCCGACTTAGGAGTTTATGGAAGCATGAAATGGAACTGTGTTTGGCCGACTTGAGAAGATTATGAAGGAATTGATTGGTATAAGTAAAATTTGATCCCGTTCGATGAAAGCAAGTGTGGTGAATGCAAATCTGAAAATCCAAACATTGTGCGACTATTGGCGGTAGTTATCTCTGTGGTGGATTCCCTTTTCATCATTCTTCTGGCAGTGAGCCATTTTTTGTAGGCACTAAGCCTCTTCTTTTTGGTGATGAGCCTTTTTATATCTTTGCCTATAATAGTCAGGCAGTGAGCCATTGTAAAAATCACCTTAACCGGTTTTTTATAATTGAGAATTAGCATTCTTCATGGTTTTTCCGATCTTGTGCATCTACGTAAATTTTGGTGTTCCTTGTGCATTGTGTTGTTAAGTACTTTCATGTTCATATCTATTTAATTGCTATCTGATTGATTTGATTTTGTTCCAAAATAATTAAGGATAAGAAAATTGTTTTAGGATAACTGATTCACCCCCCCTCATAGTTATCCAGACTATTCTACAAAAGTATCCAATGATATATTCTCCCTTGTATGGTAGGCTTATTGAGTAGGTATTTTAATGGTTCATGGTCTGTGAAGAATGTAAATGGTGTTGATAGGAGATAATTTATAAACTTTTGTAGTGCATAGACCATTGCTAAGGCTTCCCTCTTAGTGGTGGTATAGCTCTTTTTTTCCTTAGAGAGTTTTCTACTTGCAAAGGCTATAGGGTGGTCTTTGTTTCCCTTAGGTTGAGCTAAAACTGCTCCTATATTAATTCTTGAGGCATCAACTTGTACTTGGAAGGGTGTGTTCCAATCTGGGAAGATAAGTATTGGTGCTTTTGTAATTTTGTTCTTCAGTGTATTGAATGCTTGTTGGCATTCCTAATTCCATTCAATGCTTCTACTGGATTTCTTTTTGAGTAGTTCATCCATAGGTGTAGCTATTCTGACATACCCTTTTATAAACTTGTGATGATATCTAGTGTAACCTACAAAGTTTTTTTTTTTAATCTCTGGAGGCATTTTTGGTGGTGGTAAAGTCATGATTATTGTGACCTTTATAGGGTCTACCATCAACCTCTCCTTGCATATAATATGACCTAATAATTTTCCATAAGGTACCACGAGCATGCACTTCTTCAAGTTTAGGGTAATTTGTATGCTCCTACATCTATTGAGCATCATTTTGAGTAGTTGGATGTGTTATTTGACTAATCCATAAACTATCCAATCATCTAAATATAGCTCCAAGAAATCATGTATAAAGTTTTTGAAAGCATGTATCGTGATCTTGCTAAATACCATAAGTGCATTCTTTAAGCCAAATGGCATCACTGTATACATGTAGGACCTCCATTTTGTTGCAAATGTTGTTTTAGGCTGGTCTTCTTCACTTATTCTTACTTGGTGATATCTTGAAAATCCATCACTAAAATAGTATATTTCTCTCCCTACTACTGACTCCAAGATTTCTTCTATGAAAGGTGCAGGAAAAGGGTTATGGATTCATGCTTTATTCAATTCTCTAAATTCAATGCAAATCCTTATTTTTTATGTCTTGTTGTAGATTATCATGGGAATAATCCACTCTACATCCTCCATTGGTTTGTTTATTCCAGCCTCTAACATTTTGTCTATTTTTGTTTTGACTTTCGTATTTGTATTAGGGTTTAATTGGTAGTGCATTTTCCTTACTAGTTTAGCTCCCTCTTTCAACTGTATTTTCATAACTCATGCTTCCTCCTTTATGCCCTTCAAATCTATAAACTTCCTAGGAAAATTTTCTTCAAATTCAGATAACATTTTTGCAACTTGTGCCTTTAGCCTGTCATCTTAGTAATCTCCTATCTCAGCCATTTTAGGATCTCTTTCCTTGGAAATGTTTTCTTATTTTAATTTAATTGGTTGTTTATAGTATTATTGCTTGACCTCTGTGGGAGATTCTAACTCTATTTCCCCATGTTGAATTTCTATATCTATATTATTAACATCCTCATCATCCTTGTTTGTTAGGAAACATCTTTTTTTCTGATAATCTAGTCTCTTTATCAAGTTATTGTATATATTTCCATATACCTTCTAATTGAGGAGAAGGTGTGGAAGTTTGTGGTACCACTATTTCCTTAATTTCCTCTGGTCTAAATATGACCTCTTTTATTTTCATTAGTGTGTTATGTATGTTTGTGTTTTCATTATAAAATGAAAAGGTGTTAATAAAGTCTTTTGATAGTTCTTCCCAATTATTGGTTTCTCCTCTTTGTTCTTGGTTGATGTACCAAGTTTGTGCCACCAGTGTGAGTGTCTAGTAAAATAGTTATATGTATATCTATTTGTCATATTCTTTTCTATTTTTCCATGTGTTAATACAAATAGTAAGGTGTTCCTCTGGTGGGATCTATCCATTATATTTGTGTATGTCCTTATATTCCCCTTCCTTCAATAGGTACCTTGTCTTGATCAAGATCTTGATTATGTTGGGATATGGTGTTGTACACCATTGCATAATTTGATATATTAAAATGTAATTAAATAGTTATTTAGTTGTGATGGACCTAGGTGGTGTGGTTAATCACACTAGGTAATTATTTGGGGACCACTTTAGGTTCTATTGTAACATTGTATTATTATTTAATGTGTGGGAGACATGTGATAATAATTTAATATTGGGGAAATATTTAAAAAGTGAAAACTCAGTACCCAATATTAAATAAGGGATTAGTGGTTTGGTGTTCATATGGTTTTATTTTACCACTTGGTTGTATTTGTGTGAGCTTGTATCTATAAAAACAAGCATATGTTTAGTGGTTAAGTTTGGCTAGGTGAGTGGGTTGTCATTATTGAGTCTTTCTGAGGAGTAAATATGTGAAGTATGGCATGGGATGTGTGGATTTATGCTTGGACACATGAGGATGCATTGAGAGGCTTGATGCTTCGGAGGTAATCATTGTAACTCTTGTATTGATTTATTGTTGAATAATAAGATGGAGTATGGATGCTTTTGGAGGCTAGGTTTTTTCCTCTTGAGGGTTTTCCCAAGGTATATTTTGTGTTATCTTGTAGCTTGTCTATTTGAATTATGCATTATGGTTAATTGCATGCATGTTTTTTTCTCTTGGGGTTACGTAGGAAATGGATTAAAATGTGGGTTGAATGCATTATTTTCTAACAAGTGATATTAGAGCTTTCATGGTTGATGGACTTTTGTTATAACCCTAGTTTGAGATGTTTTTTCAAATTTGAAGCCATGGCTATGCATAATAGATTTGAGGCATTACAAGATATGAAACACATGTTGCAAGGGGTTGTTTGCAGATTTGGGGTTTGAAAAATGTTGGGTCAAAAGGGTTTCTTGGTTGTGCATTCAAATGAGGGTTTTGTAGGGGAAATTTTATGGATGACCTCTTGAGATTAAAAAAAAAAAACCTCACCATTGAATCCAGGAGGCTTGAGACATGAAAAATGACATTAAACTTGACCTATTATGGAGAAGTTGAAAAAATGCAAAACAAAATTAGACCCAAGACCGTTGGTCGTACGGTCGTAGGGTCAACTGTGAAAAAAAATAAAATGAATAAATATTATCAACCTCTCAAATTAATTTGTAGAATTAAAATCAAAAGTCCTCCAAAATATTAAAAAGGGGTTTATTAAAAAATCTAAAAAATTAAAAATATATATATTTAATATAGGGGGTGTGGGGTCCGCAGACCCGTACCCACCTTGGGTCAGCCCCTGTCATGTCATACTCAGTCCGTAATTTATTTTTTGACCTTTCTAAACATTCAAGTAGCTTTTATTAAATGGTCGAGAAAGTTCTTTTAAGGAAAATCTTTAGCATTTGAAAATCTAAATTAAATAGTTCTAAACTGCCTCCCCCCTTTAAAGTTTTAAAATTTAAAATATTAAATCATCGCCACTTTTAAACTATGTCCACATGAAAATTTTAAATATTAAATTGCTTTTGAATGATGGGTTGGATCTATGGTAATAAATTAAAAATTAAATCCTTTTTAATAAGCAAGTGGGGTCCACATGAAAGTTGTTATATATAGTAAAATTGGACATATTTTTCAAACCAGCATAACTTTCACCCAAGATGTTAGTTTTTCAACTTCTTATACTCGTTGGAAAGGTGGTTCCAAGAACTATATAGTGGTATAGGTTTGGTTTCTTGGTTTTATAGTTTTGATCAGTTTTTTAGTTTAAAAACCAGATGTTCTCCATTTCATGATTTCAATCATAACTTTTGCATATGAAATTAGATTTTCAATTTCGAATACGCGTTGGAGATAATGCATAGTATAATACATAGTGGATCAGATATATTTTTAGTTTGTGGTGCAGAGTGAGTTTGGTACTTGTTTGATCACTTGTAGGAGCTTGGGGTGTGATTGTGTGAGCATCCAGACAAGTCAAGAGGCGAAACCTTGAGGGAGTACATTTTTTTATATGATATTTATGATGGTACAACTAATTATTAGTTTGGTGCTCCTTGGTACAAGTTTATAGGTGTTTTTCAGAGTTGGATTTTGATGGTGACAAGTACATAGGTTGCCTTTGGTTTTGAGGACATGGGTTGACACAAGTAGAGACTTGGAGTTTCGTATGGGTGATAGTTGAGTGAAGGTACATTGATAGCTATGGTTATGGTGTCATAGGTATGTAGATACATTTATGCATTGACACGATATGATCATGTATGTGGTTGTTTGGTGGTGATTTGGTTTTCTATTAGGAGTTTATTCTTATCTCCTAGATGCTTAGTCAGTTCCTTGATTATGGTTACTCATTTGTGGACATGTTTGGCAAATCAGATTTGTGGTTGATTTGGTATTGGAGTCTTGATGTCTACAAGATTATCTTCTTTGATATATTGGTTTGTAGGTTACTAATGTGATGATGAGTTTGTATGCTTCATTGTTTTGATCACGAGTTATGTAGGTGTGTGGGTTGGCCACTCATTCATTTGCAGTGGGATGACTCGAATGTGGGTTGTCTATATCCGTGAGATTAGTTTAGTGTTGATGTAGATTTTGTTAGTTGGCATTGTCTGTGGTCATTTGTGAATTGGTATTTTGCTTTGGGATGAGAGGATGGATAGTTAGAGTACTTGATTATTCAAGTGATGGGACGTGTAGCATGTGGTTTGATCACGATGTCATGATAGATTGGTACATTCATTGGTTATACACTTTCAATGGGAGCTTTTAACAGTGATGACTTGGCAGTGCAGGATTGGTTCTTGATATTTTGATGGTGGTTGTATTTTGTTCAATGACAACACATGTGGTTGACATCAATGACAACAACAACTTCTCCAAAATTCTCCAAAATTGCAAAAATATTGCCCTTTTCATTGATGACAACACAAGATGTGAAAAACCATCAAAGACAACATACACACTCTCCCTTTGACAATAACAATTAGACAAAATACACACTCTATCTTTGATTAACAATGTTTAGACAACATACACACTTTCTCCCTTGATAGCTTGCACTTTTTTGCATGAGTATCTCCCCATTTTACATCAATGACAAAGGACATAATGTTTTACATTATTCCCCCCCTTTGACATTATACATAATTTACTACAACAATCTACAACTTGAATGCACTCTTACCACCTCTGAAACTAGTTCATATGCTCAACAACATTGCTCCCCTTGACTGTAACAACCAACTATTTTACATCAACTTTTTTCTTTCTGCTTTGAGTACTCCCCCTTAGGAGCATACACCAATCTACAATACAACTACCTACTCCCCCTGAGAGGTAGCCACCAATATCAATCTAGAATAAAGATAGATCATGATATCCACTAGACTAATGCATCTTCTTATGCATCTAGTTCAAAGAAGGAGGGTCAATAACCCCCAAATTCTCTCGAAGATACTCAAAAGTATCCTTAGGAAGAGCCTTAGTGAATATGTCATCAATCTAATCCTTTGTAGGTACATATTCAAGCTTCACTTCATTCTCCACAACCTTCTCTCTTAGTAAGTGATATCTGATTGAATATGTTTTATCCTTGAATGCATCACTGGGTTATTTGAAATGTTTATTACACTTGTATTGTCACAAAGATAGAAATAGGCTCATCATCCACTAATATAATATCCTTCAATTTTTTCCGCATCCACAACACTTGTGTGCAATAAGATGTTGCAATGTACTCAGCCTCTGTAGTAGATAAATAAACTGAATCTTGTTTCTTACTTAGCCATAACACCAATCTACATTCAAGAAATAATGCACCACCACTTGTACTTTTTTTGTCATCCACACAACCAACCCAATCTACATTTGTGTAAGCACTCAATGTGAAATTAGTATCTTTTGGATACCATAAGTCATGATCTAGAGTGCCCTTTAGGTATTTGAATATCCTCTTTACTGCTAAAACATGTGATTTTTTAGGATCTTCTTGAAATATAACCACAAGACAAACTACATGCATGATATTTGGTCTAGTAACAGTTAGATATAGCACTCCACCAATCATATATCTATATTTTCTATAATCAACCTTAGGAGATTCATCATTCTTTCTCAATTTACAACTAGTAACCATAGGAGTACATACCGCTTTAGAGTCTTCCATTCCAATCTTCTTCAACATTTCTTTGACATACTTTGACTGTGAAATGAATATGCCTTTAATTTTTTGATTGATTTGTAGCCCAAGGAAGAAATTCATCTCCCCATTTACATAGACATCTCAAACTCTTTATGCATTTATTTTGCAAACTTCTTACACATAACTTCATTGCCTCCAAAAATTATGTCATCAACATACACTACTACAATCAATATTTGATCTTTCTCAACCTTAAAGTAAAGGTTACTATCTGCAATGCCTTTATTAATTCCTTGTTGTATAAAATACTTATCTAACCTTGCATACCAAGCTCTAGGAGCTTGCTTCAAACCATATGATGCCTTCTTCAATCTGCAAACCATATTAGGTTTATCTAATAACTAAAATCCTTTTGGTTGTTCCATGTATACTTCTTCTTCCAACTCTCCATTCAAGAAAGCAAATTTCACATCCATCTGATAAACTTTGAAATTCTTATGTGTTAAAAAATTCAAAAACATCTCGATTACTTCCATTCTAGCCACCAGAGCAAGTGTCTTCTCAAAGTCTATTCCTTCAACTTGTGCATAGCCCTTACACACAAGCCTTTCCTTGTTTCTTACTACTTATCCATTCTCATTCAATTTGTTTCTTAACACCCACTTAGATCCAATTAAGTTTTTGTTTCCTAGTCTTGGGACAAGTTTCCAAGTTTGATTCTTTTTAATTTGCATAAGTTCTTCTTCCATAGCTTTCATCCAATATTCATCTTTGCATGCCTCAATCGATGTCTTAGGTTCAACTTTAGAAAGTAGACATAAATTTAACTCTTATTCAACAACTTTCCTTCTTGTCAACACACCTTTACTTTTGTCTCCAATAATCTATTCTTCAGAATGATTTCTCTTCACATACTTAGGGGTTTTAAGAGTCTTTTCTTAAGCTTCTTCCTCATATCTTGTGCTTCCTATTCCTTATATTTTTATTCTTCTTCTCTACAAGAAGGTTCATCTAATTCATATCCATCTATCACCACTAAATTTTGTAGATCTTCATCCACTTCGACACTTACACTCTCAACAATCTTTCTCAATATTTTATTGTAACATCTGTAAGCTTTGCTTTTAATAGAATATCCAATGAAGATACCTTCATAAACCTTGCATCAAACTTTCCTAAGTTTTCTTCATCTCTTCTGATATAAAATTTTCTTCCAAACACTCTAAAGTACTTGACAGTAGGGATCCTTCCATACCACAACTCATAGGGAGTCTTTGTATTATTTGTCTTTGCTTGAACTCTATTAAGTATGTAAACAACAATATGAATTGCTTCTCTCCAGTAGACCTCTGGTTGGTTAGCTTCTTTCATCATAGTCCTTGCAGTATCTTGAACAGTATTTTTTTTCCTTTCAACCACTCCATTTTGCTGAGGAGTTCTAAGGGCAGACAAATGCCTCTTTATGCCATGATTCTCACAAAACATGTTAAATTCATTGGAGGTGAATTCTCCACCTTTGTCAGACCTCAAAAATTTTATTTTCAAATCCATTTCATTTTCAATAATAACTTTAAATGCTTTGAATCTATCTATGGCTTCAAATTTTTCTCTAAGAAAAGTAACCCATGTCATTCTAGAATAATCATCAATCAAAAGAATGAAATACTTGTCACCTTATAGAACTCTCACTCTTGTAGGACCACAAAGGTCTATATGCACCAATTCCAATAATCTAGTAGAAGATTGTTCTTTACCCTTGAAACTTCTTCTTGTTTGCTTTCCAATCTAATATTCCTTCCAGACAACATTGATAGGCTTTGTAATCCTTAGAAAATCTCTCACTTCTTGAACTAAACTGATCCTAACTAAGTTATCAAAATTGATGTGACACATTCTCCTATGCCATAACCAAGTTTCATTAATCCGATTCATAAAGAAATCACCATTAGCACCCTTGAGTTGATAAAAATTTCCATTTGTCCTCTTTCCAACAACAATCACAATTTCAGACCCCTTTCTGATCTCACATCCATCATCTTGAAACATAAGATTGTATCATTTGCTACACATTTTTCCAACACTCAAAAGGGTTATGAATTAAACCCTTGACATAGTAAACATCATCAGTATTATGCTTGCCATCAAAACTGATTGAACCTATTCCACAAATCTTAGCACCTGAATCATCTCCAAATCTAACAAGTCCTCCATCATATTTTCAAGTTTAAAAAACTTACTCTTGTCTCCAGTGATATGATTTGAGCAACCACTATCAATGATCCAATAGTTCTTATCCTATCTAACAAGAAAAGTAGATACCAAAGTACCTTCAGTATTAACCTTTGTCTTTGAAGCACTTTCCTTCACATATCTTTTTAGAGTTAGCAAGAACAAATTCATCCTTTAAAGCCAAGAATAAGTATTCATCATCATCAAAAATTTCATAATCAGATTCACCATCAGAAATTCCAACATCTTTTCTAACATAATAGCTTTTCTTAACTTTCTTACCTTTACTCTCCTTGTTTCTGTCATTCACAACTTTGTTTGGGCATCTTGAAGCATAGTGACCTGTTTGTCTACAATTGAAACATTCAAAAGGTAATTTATCTTTATACTTACCAGTACCTCTTCTCATCCTTATCACAAAGTTAGCCTCTACGTTATCAATATCTTCCTAAAAAAATTCTTCAGCCTTCTCAACCTTAAAAGCGGTCTCAATCTTTACACCATTGTTAGTACCAAACTCTCTCATTTCAAATGCAGTTAAAGAGCCATACAATTGATCTCTAGAATATTGATCTAGGTTTTAAAATTCCTCAATAGCAGTAACTTTATAAATATAAGCTTTAGTAAGGGTTCTAAGAATTTTCTTTACCACCTTAGCTTCTTTAACCTTTCCTCCAAGATCTCTGATTATAGTGATAATTTCATCAACTCTCTACATGTAGCTTATGATATTTTCCTCTTCAGACATTCGTAGGTTCTCAAATTGTGTCTTCATATTTTGCATCTTAGCTTTCTTGACCATAATATATCCTTCATAAATACTTTCCAACTTATCCCAAATTTCTTTATTAGTTTTCAAATCCATAACTTTTACTAATTCAGAATTTGCAAGACTACTTACAAGAATAAACCTTGCTTTACCATTTATTTCATAGGCCTTTATCTCATCACTTGTGCTCATTCCATTTGTAGATATAGTGTAATTATTCTTCATCGCTTGCAAAACATCATATCCAAGGTAAACCATATAGCCTTCCATCTTCACTTTCCAGAATGCATAGTCTGTGCCATCAAACATAGGGATCTCCTTCTTGATCACCATCCCAGATCTACCTCAAGATGTTAAGCTTTTCTCTAAGGAACCTTGCTCTAATACCAATTGTTGAGTGAACAAGACAATTGAGAGGGGGTTTGAATCAATTGTATCTTATCAAAACACCAAAACCCTCATTAACATTTAGATCCACAAGAATTCATTAAACCCTTAATTTGTTATGAAGTTTTAACATGAAAAGCAGATAACAAAAACTTTAAAAATTCAACACCAAACACAAGAGAACACAAGTTTTATGTGGAAAACCCAAGAAGGGAAAAACCATGGTGAGGATTATCTCACAATATAAGTAATAGAAAAATCGGTTACAAGGGCTCACTACTAGAATATGACACATTGTCCAGAAAGGCTCATAGCCAAGGCTCACTACCGAAGTAAAAAAAGAAGATAGAGAAGAAATGTTACATAGAGAGCATGATCTCAATGCAACAAAGATTCTACCACAATAGCTCCAACACCTTTGCAGTATGTTTGAATGATTGTAGACACCTTTTGTTGACTACATTTGGTAATCCAACACTTGAAAGTTCACCCTACTCTACTTAATTTTGCATCACTCACATCATACACTTCACACATTCATTTATCTTGCATCTATCTTGACCTCCTTCAACAATTCAAGTTATACTTATACTATCCTCAACCTTGAAACCCTCTCTAAGGTCAACAATGCACTTCAAACATGCAAATTCAAATTAAGTTGGCACCAAAACACTTTTGTGGCAGATAGAAGTGAATGCCGACCCCATCAAAACTTAATTGGGATCCAAATAAATAACACCACTTAACCACATGCTACCACAAACAATATTTATCCTTCGCATGTAGTGTAAGCACTAGGTCAGTCGTTATCTGTGCAAACACCATTAATCAATTAAGTGAATGCCTCATCAAACTCAAAGACAACTTTTGAACCACACACCACTCGTGAACATGATCTAGAATATTCCTCAAACCTCCTAAAATCCATCAAACTCCTTCACAACAAATTCCACCTGAAGAATGCACAAATCCAATACACTCACACAACTCTGCCATATACTGTTACTTGAAAACTTATCTTCTGAAGCACCAACCCTCAAATATTCTTGATTGAGGTAAACTACCAACATCATCAAAACACCTTCAGAATTGCAAGACCTGAAGCATAACTATGAAGAAATGCAGAGCCAGAACATTTCTCTCAAACACCTTTGTAATACTTAGTCACACACTAGTGAACACAACTTCAACTGTACAATGATCCAACATACCATATCTTGAATATAATATATGTGAACATATCTCACCAACATATCTAAACCACATAGGCATAGCATCAACACAAAAGAAACGTAGAGCACATCTCAGAGCACATTTTGAACCACTAAACACACCTTCATCACATTGTTTTCTCTTTTCTTCAAATTTTCTCAAAAGAACCTAGAAACCAAGCACCAGAGACATCATCTCAACATCTCACATCATCTACAGACTCGTCATCATAAAGATAGCTCCATGTACTCACAACACTTCCTCAATATCTAAGCTATACATGCACACCCAAACAATTCAATTAACACCTCTTCCATCAACCAATTGAAACCAATAACAACACATGTGGTTAACATCAATGACAAAACCATATTCTCCAAAATTCTCCAAACTTGCAACAAAAATCCTATTTTTAAGGATGTTATGACAGATTCTATGACAAATATAAGGGCTAAAAGTGGGAGATATCATTTTGGATGTGAGAATCATCTATGACATGTGTAAGAGAATACTTTCATAAGCTATTAATGGTTTATGACGCATGTAAGAGAATCTCCTATTTTCTATGGATTCTTATGACAACTTGTGAGAGGGTGTAATTTCATGTAAGAGACCATGTTTAGCATGTAAGGGTCATATGGATTTTTACCATGGTATTTTAGAACCTTTTTTTGAACCATGGTAATGTTTTATGGTGGTATTTTGAGCCCCCGTGATTTATATATTGAGGGGTTGATATGGAGGCATGATGAGAGGTTTTACAGGTACTCAAATGCTATTGGATTGAAGACTGAAGAGAAGTTAGAGTGGATGTATTGTAATCACATATTCGGATAATACAAGTTATTCATCTCTTCTTTTGTGGAGGTTTTTCCCGAAAGGGTTTCTCCATGTTAAATACTATGTTTGGTGTTCAATTTTATATTCTATTCTTTCATTGTTATTTTTGATTTAAAACTCCATATGGTAAAAATTGTTAGATCTCATTTACAATTGATTTAAACTTCTATTATTGTTGTTTACCTTCTTTTTTCTAAACTTTCCATCATATCCTTTCATAATAACACTTAATTATCTTATCCCCATAAATTTACCTTTTTCCCTATAATATTTTACACCTTTATAGCTTACTTAGGGACATTAGAGGTGTTTTAAGGCTATTTAAGTGGTATATAATGAATATATGGGTCTATAAATGACCCAAATGACCTATGAGGTGCCTCAAAGTCCTCTATATCCTACCAAAAAGGATATTTGATCATCTTATCTTAGATCTAAACTAGTCAGAGTGAGATGTTACTTCCCTAAAGGGAATATCAAAGCCAATAATAGATGTGAGCTAAACATGGCTCAATCAATGTGCTCAGGCTCTCAAACTAAAAGGGGTATTCATCACATATGTCAAATAAAATAATAAGAAGAGGATGATAAAATCGAGCAAAGAGGTTTATTATGATGATTTCCTGGTGAAGAAAAATAATAATTCAAGAAGAAAAATAATGAATCCAAAGAAAGAATTGAAGGGAGAAGCTCCATTAGCACAAGATTAACAATTTCTACAGTTCCCGATAATCCCAATAGGCCAATTCATACAACACCACTTAATTTAATTGGTTCATCAATTGCAACCTTCCAAGACCACTTCACTAGCATTGGCAGAGATAGTTGTTTTAATAGTCAAACACAAGAAATGCAGGGGTCGTTTCCTTCTCTTCAACCAATGGATATGAAAGGAAAACAACCCCAGTTTAAAATTTCCACCATCATCTCCTATGAAGCAAGTGTTTTCTCCTCCTAATTCTATGATCCCCATAGTGAATATAGTTGCACAATTAGAAAGAGAAAAACTAGGGTAAATGGAAGTGATAAGTCAATCTTCCATAGTGAGAAGAGAGGAGGAGCTATTGCTTGAAAAGGAAGTGACTTAGAAAAATATGAAGGTAAAAGAAGAGTTCCAAAAGGTATAAAAATAACCAAAATAGTAAGATCCTTTGATCCCTCTTCACCATTTTTTATTGATTGTGAAGAAGAACATAATATTTCCCTTGAGACCCATCCCATTCATTTGAGATACTCTCCTAAAGTAAGCAAGGAAGATCCATTTTTTTATGAGATTATGAAAATTAATAAAGGGGAGGTCCCTATAGTTCACATTGAACAAGTAGTAAGCGATTCGTCAAGTACCAGTATTTCAAAGATGATCAAAGATCGATCTTTTCAAGAGATAAGTAAAGAGAACATTCATGAATAACCTCAATCAGAAGTCACTCCAGAAGGTGAGGAAATTGGAAAACAACAACAATAAGAGCCAAATAAATTTGCGAATATGGAATTTGAAATAATTTTAAATGTCAACAAAGTTAATGACATATGTACAACACAAGAGGTGCATTTGGAAGATCAACAAGCACAAGATATGGCTATTCTAAGTCAAGAGGACCAAAAAGAATAACCCACCTCATGGAGAAGAAGAGTAGGTGAAGGATGAATTACTAAATGAACCATAGGAGAATATACAAGTATTGGTGGAACAAGTAGAATCCCCTATAGAACATCTAGAGAAAATGGTTCAACCACAACAACAACCTAAAGGACCCATTGAGGAAATCCCAAGCTAGATTGAGGTTGAAAATTTAGCAACCACCATAGATATATATTATCTCATTAGACTTAAAAGTTTATTCCAACAAGTGGAGATTCATAAACCAAATGGGAAGAATAGGACAATGTTAGCAATAAAGAGAGATTCCTCAAAGCATTGGATAACCTAGATTGATACTCCCCTTGTATTAAATGATAAGGGAGAGATACATGTGAAAAACTACCAAATAACCTCCTTGTATCTTGGATACTTCACAAAAGAGGAATATATTGAAGAGCTTAGAGCTAACATGAAGGTTACAATATCTCAGTTGGAGAAAGACAAGAAGAGAAAGCAGGATTTAAAAGGAAAAATAACTCAACTCCAAAATTCTATCTAGTAGCTAATAACACTAGACTAGGTAGTAGATAAATTTCCTTTGATACCAATTTTGTTGTCACAAGAAGACATCACAAACTTAGAAAAAATGAAGCATAAGGTGAATGTTATTGATAAATGGATGTTGGATTTGGTTTCTCAAGGAGAAAACATATTTAAAATGTCTATAGATAGGTACAAAGAGGAAATTTAGTGCAAAAAAAGAATATATAAAGTAAAGAAAGATTATAATGATAAATTTTAAAAAATGATATTAAGTTATCCAGAATGAAGATGGCAAAAAAATTGGCTGATAACTTGATGATAAAAGAGAGAAATACAGCCAATGAGACCATTCCTAAAATAAGAGCATGGATTGAGCAATTAAAATTAGAAAAGGATATGGTGGAGGAATGACTAAAAGATGTAGAAGTTATCATGGTGAAAGCAAAGGATTTGAGATATGAGGATATGGCTATTATTGATGGATTGATAGATCAAAATAATGATCTAGATAATCTTGAGGATGAGGAGCCTATTTTGATGAAGTTTACAAAGGTTTGTGTGCCTGCCCTTGAGGATCCTTTAAATAATTTGAATGAGGATATATTTGATATAGCTATGATCAAGAAGCAATTAATAAAGGGATATAAGAGAAGAACTAAAGAAAGAAATGTAGATTTAGAAAAGTTATTGAGCATAAACAATAGTTGTAAGTACATATGGAAGGTATCACATGACTTCAATAGGGACAAAATTAATAAAATGTTCATTACATCTAGTGAATACAAGAGAAGACAAGATGCTTTAGGATAGGTTGTCATTATAGAGGAAGATGGTGAAGAGGAATAATTGTTTTAAATCTAATGGTGAAGTCTAATTGGAGGATAACTATAAGATTTTGCTAATATTCAAGTATTTGTAGATTTTGATAAGATTTTGTGTTCACACTTCCTTGCCATGTCACCAAGTTTTGATGATATTTTTGAAAGAATCATGATGCTCCAAAATATTTTTTTAGTTTCCGTATTTTTCAAATCTTTGAATCTTAAAATGTATATTCCCACCTATCATTTGTCAAAGTGTAAAGGTGTGAACTTGCAACACAATATTTTAAACATCAATTATCAAAGATTCTTATTCCTTAGGAATATTCCATCAATGCCATTTTTAATTTCCATCATTAGTTAATTTTGATGAGATAAACCATTGATCATTGTAACTAATTTTTTGACACCTTATTTCAAAGGCTCAATTCTATTCTCTTAGATAGAGTGGAGATTGTTGATCATTGCTAGACACTAGTTGAATAATTGTCACTTTTCCTACTTCATGGTTTCCTTTCACATTTAGTGAGATGATTTATAAATTCTTGTAGAAAATATTGAATTATATGCCAACTAAAGGTCATATATTGATTGTAAATATTACAAAATTGTATATTTATCATTTACTTTAAAATATTAATTTTTTGTGTTAATCTTTGGGTGTTTTTGAGTCATTTTTTGGTGTTTGATAAATTTATTTTTATCTTTGCATTATATATATGTAGCTATGAACAATTCTAGTGAAATACAGTGCGATTTAAGTCTTTGTTCATTATTTTGGAAGGATATGCATGTGTAATCATCAAAAAAAACAATTTTCTTTAACCTTTTCCCTTCTTTCCCTTATCTTTTTTTGTTTTCTTTTAAAATCCATTAGAGAGTGAAGATTGATGGGTAACATTGATTTTTTTTTGATAAAGTCATGTAAATTCTTTGAAAATTAAGTAAATCCTTTTAATTGTTTCCAAAATTGATGAAATAGCAAAGTTCAACAAAATTTCTAAAGATATTATCATTTTAGAAGAATTGATCAAAGTTATCAATCTTTCTTGTAATTTTTTAAAAATAATTGTTGATCTTAGAAAATTCATATTAAATCCCCTGAATCTAGTGAAGTATGTTTTTGAATCCTTGTCATATAAATCTCATGTAAACACTAGTACAAAAACAGTAATGTGTGACTGAAAAAACTACTCAAAACTGCTTATAAATGACTGAACATGGTCACGTGACTAGTGGTATTTTATTGCCAGTCATTTATAACTCGGCCAAATTGATGACTAAACCATTTTTAGTCATTCGATTGATCAATTTGGTCGTTGGTTTAGTTGTCTGAGTGATCGACTTGTTTGTTAATTTAGTCGTTTGATTGATCAAATTGGTCGTTGATGTAGTTGTTAATTTGATTGATTTGGTAGTGTGTAATTTAGTCGTTAATTTAGTCATTGAATGTTTTAAATTGGTCACTTATTCAATCATTTTTTATTCATTGGTATATTTTGTCGTTAATTTAGTCATTGATTGATGTTAACTTGCCACTTAGTCATTTTTATTCACTAATTTCCATCCATTGGTAGTTTATTGTCATTAATTTTAATCATCATTGTGATCAATTTGGTAGTTTATTTAATTATTTTTTCTCATTGATTTCTATCAACTGATAGCTATATTGATACATTGTTTATTAATTGCATATCATTATATTTAGTCATATTTATTAACACTGATTTCTGTCAGTTGGTAGTATATTTAGTCAATTGGTAGTTTATTTAATTGTTTTTGTTCACTAATTTCTGCCTATAAGTGTCGGAAATGAGATAATGTTTTAATTGAGTTTTAAACATAGAAAAACATAATCAATCATTCATTTGCACATAATGAATCGACTATTAAGAAGGAAAAATACTAAAATTTTATTGAGAAAATGTGTTCTTATAGCAGATCCAAGATAGAAATGTGTCTTTGTTTTGAAAAATGTACTGTTACAAAGTTTGTTTCTCAGTGTTGTGACTGAGAAAATTGAGTTACAATTCCTTTTTTTTGGTTATGCAAGATATTACAATTTTGATGACAATTTTATGTTGCAACTTATTTGCAACTGCACATACATGTATGTTGCACTCTTTGCAACTTTTCCTATTCTCTACACCTCTTTATCTGCTATGTATTTACTTCTTTTTCTGCACTCCTATTCTCTGCGTCTACGACTTACACAAGAACATATCCCCTCTTCTATAATGCACCAGTTTGAATGAGCAGAACCCAAACAAAAAGAGAAAAACATAACCAAGGGGTTTTAGATTACAGGTGTAGTAAGATAGAACATTCTTTGTTCTACTCGTAGAATGTACACCCAAATCAGATTTTTTGGTTTTTGTTTGGGTTCAACTTATTCAGGCTCAGTACATTCTCTGTTTGTAACTTCACTCTCCACACTTTTCTACTACTAACCCTTCTTTTTCTCTTTCGCACTTACAACTAACTCTTTGCGTTTTTTTTTAAATATTTTAGTGACCACTGTGCGAAGGTCCCTAGTTTCTCTTTCAGACAGAAAATTCCATCTATTTTGTCTGGCTAAGGAAGGGGTATGTTACTCGGGACTTGAAAAATAAATATATTTGCATCTCATGTTCCTTTCAATTTGACTCCATGTACAATAGATAGTGAGTGAATCCGCCCAATGCCCACAACAACACCATCATGCGGATTGAACACCTCAACTATATCCCCTTCTTGGATTTTATCAATAAATGTCTAAAAAAACAAAAAAATACACATTATATTGAGATATAAAACACACATTATATTGGTTTTTACAGTTGTATATAATGTCTCATGTCTTAGAACAAATCATTTTTTGTATGTGATTTTATAAAACACTATATTACAACTAAGCTCTAAGCTTTCATATGTAAGTTATATGTTCTCCCTTAATTCCATAATCTATGTATACTAGCTAATTACACTTCACTACTATTCTAATGTCCAACTTCTATCAAATAGGTAATGATTTCCCTTATTTGCATAATAAAACAACCATTACTTACTTGAATAGTACTTACTTGCATGTGATTTCATAGCACTCGCCTCGAGTTCCACACAACTACCACTATGAATATCATATGCATGCTCATTGATTTCATAATCATAACCACTATCAACTTCATTGTAGACATTAAGTTGTACAACTTTACAGAGAGTTTTATTGATAGGGCTTTTTCCTTTTTGTCCTTCTTTCATATAATTGCTCTGCATCATGTGGTTTAATCATCATGCAAATTTTTTTAAGTCAAGTAAAGAATGCAAAAGCTATAAATTTTTGTCCAAAAAAAAATTTTAAGCATGAAGAATGACAAATCATTGGGACAAATAACTGTTAACTATTATATCAATTACCTCAACTTCAGGGCAACTAAGATGACTATGTTGTGCATTCTTTTCCACTTCATCACTATCAATATTGGAGCTCTGTTGACACCATGAAGGCATTTTTTATTTCCTATTGCTTTGAAAAAATTGCTCTGCATGTGGTTTAACCATCGTGCAAAAAAATATACAAACCATTCAATAGTCAAGTAAAGAATGCAAGCTATAAATTTGTCCAAAAGAACATTTTTTGGATCACTCCAACAATAAAGAAACTGGGTTGGATTCTCCTACGCTCATATTTCAATAATCTACATATTAAGAGGAATTTGTATATAGAACTACCAAACAAGAAGAAATGAGATCAATAGAGCCTCTTACCTCATCTAAATCCATGGATTTATGCTCATTCCATGCAGAAACCATAGGGTTAATGGTTTTAACCAACTACGTAACTTGCTAACTGAGACCTAATATGCAACTCATTACCTTTTGGTACCCTAGTTCATATGCATTGGCATGATCTATAGAGGCTACTAGTGGGCATTGAATAGATGGTTGTGAAATCTCTATTGATGAACTATATTTCGACTTCATCCTACTCTTAGATTTACTAGCATCTAGTGTTGCCATATAATTGATAATATCTTCTGCACCCGCTTCTCTATTACTATTTTCCACCTAAAATACAATGTCAATTTCAACCTATAGTTAGTTCAATAAAAAATTAAAATAAATAACACAATGTAAATTGAACCAAAAATCCATACACTTACTGCAAATTTGTCCATTTTGGCGTGCAACCCACTTCGGCCAAATGTATATCCAGCCCTCACATTATCTCTTGCTCTCTTGCCTTTGTTACTCTTTACCAAATATTCTTCAGAGTGCATACTTTCTCTCAATGCCTCCCACTCTTTGGGAGATAGATTGGAGTCGAACCTCTCTTTTCCCAACATGATTGTTTTTCTGCAACTATATTTATAATTGTTCATCAAAACTCTCATCCTTTGCTTGTAATATTTTTTAGAGATTTGTCCACTAGTAGTCTCAAAATCATTTTCCATTTTTTGTATAACATTTTCCACATCTCGTGGATCTTTCTTTGTAAAATTTAATTTGCAAATATCCAAATGGGCCCTACATCTTACACCCAACTCGGTGGTCCACTTTGTAGTATTTGGCACAATGGGCTCACTATCTCTTGATACCTCAAGCAAGAATGGCTTCTTGCCTTCTAATTTTCATTCTTTTTCATTCCTCTCAGTAGATCTATACAAATCTTGACTCAATTTGTCTTTTGACAAAAGAATCCACATCTTCTATTAAATTACCACTACCAGTATTTTTGGCTGATCCACTAGTTCCATCAAAATTTCTAGATGCAACAAGTACACTCTGAGGCACGACAAATGCAAGCGGTCTCTCTTCATGACTTTCATTAACTAGAACTTCATGCTCCTTGGCCACATCAGGTGTGGCATGAGTAGGTAGATCAGTACCAATCTCTATGGATTCCACATTATTAAACATATCCTTTAATGAAAAGCATCTACAAACATGTTGTTCCTTTCCCTTGATGTTTTTCAATAATATATCTTAGACTTAGTCCTAAGAGATCATCACAATGTTGCACATCACCATGTGTTGTATTAGGCTGCAAATCACCATGTGCTATATTAGGTTGCACATCACCATGTACTATATCAGGTTGCACATCACCATGTGATATATTAGGTTACACATCATCATGTGCTATACCAGGTTGCACATCATCACAACTATCATTTTACCAACTACATCTTTTGAATCACAAAAGTGTTGGCTTCTACGAGATGGCGACACTGTATCTTTTTTTCCTTTTGTTTTTTCTCCACATTTTCTTTGCACTTTTTTTGTTGCCTATAAAACAAAAAAATATCATATTATGTCCTATATACATAAAGCTCTTGCCTATAAAATTTGATTAGACACTACTAAAAAAATAATATACTACTTAGTGGATTTAAAACTTGCCTTTTCAAACCAAGACTCAAAAAATATTCATTATCCTTGGCCACTTTTTCAGTATGCGTGCACTCATATTTTGTCTCTGAAATTTGAACATTATGATCACTATCATCTAATTTGCGCCTAACAATCCTTGTCTTTATTTCCTGAAGTCCAAATAAACAACAATGTATAAATCAACAACTTGAATCAGTAAAACTTTATTAAGTTCATAAGCTGATAATTGTTGACTTTTCAATCTGCTGATAACTACAAATGGAAACTTAAAATAGAATTCAGTTTACAGATTAAAAAGAATTTGCAGACAAAAACCAAGAAGATGTTTACAATTACAGGAATCAGACAAATTTTCCGTAGGGATTATTCACAAGAGAAGAACTCATAAGAACATAACACAAGCAGGATGAAGGAAAAACATAGTCTAGTTCATCATAAGGTGTGTTAGAACCTTAAAAAATTTCGTAGTTCCATCATCACAATTAACCTTGAGCTCCATGACCTGAGCCTTGACCCTTATATTCCTTTTTATTTTTTATTGAACATATGAATTTTTTAGGTCTAATTGACACTAAAATACCTATACAAAGCCAAAAATTCATCATATATATACTTAAGCAAAAACATGTCCAGCTAAAAACATTCCAAATCCATTAACAGTCTCTTACTGTGATCCCGCGGCAATAATCTGAACCCTTAGCAGGTTGTTGGTGTGTAATAGACAACATGAAGATGTTTATTGCCATACCGCGGAAGAATTATGATGAGGGCACAATTGGACAGTATGAGAGAATTTAAATACATCATAAACTGCCATACCGCGAGAAGGAAAAATGAAGGGTGCGGTATAGCAGGGAATAAGTTGCCATCCCATGAGGAAGATCATAAAGGAATGTGGTAGGACAGTATGAACAACTATATCGCAGAAGGATGTGACAAAGCATGTGGTATGGCAATAACCGTTAATGTAAATAGTAGTACCATGGGTTAAACAAGTCAAGCTTGTGGTATAGAGGTAAGGATCCTGCTACCCCATGGTGAAATGCAAAGAAGTATGCGATATAGCAGTTTATATCCCTCTATCCTATGGAAGTTATAGAAAGTGGTGGTGATAAAGCGGTATTAAATGCATGAATCACATCAACTGTCTAATCTTGTAAAATCATTGGTGCATATTCAAACTTGAACTACAAGCAAAATTTTGGCATAAGGTTGATATTAATGTTGACATGACTGAGCTCAGAAGCCATTAAACCAATAATTTGACATTCTCTTTACACTCATTTGTAAAAATTATCGTACGGGAAGTTGGGGGTCTGAGGAGGTTAAGCTCTGCAACCATTGTAACCTAGGTAAGTGCACAAAACTCTTGTGAATTAAGTTTTATGAGTTCAAGATTGTTTGGAATTATGCATTTCAGAAGTATATGAGAAGTAAGATAGTTAAATTATGAATTAAGTTTTGAGAGTAGAAGATTGTTTTGAATTTTGCATTTTAGATACACTAGGAGAAGTAAAATAGTTAACTATCATGTTGCCGAAGAAGAAAGAACTTGAAACTAAAAGGACATCATGTTGCCCAAGAAGAAAGAACCTCAAACTAAAAATGAAGAATCTAAGGTTAAAAAGAGTTCCTTACACCAGTCTATGATGGATATACTCCCGGAATCAATTGAGAGAGGATTCAAGAATTTTTTTAATGATGTGGCTCATTGTTTTAGAGATTCCCTTATCCCTATCTCCGATTGGGAACTATTCTAGTACTTTTATGAAAAAAGGGAGGGCAAGATTCTGGTGTCAAATCCATGGGCATTAGATTTGGCCAAGTTAATTGTGCCAAATGTTTTTATAGATGTAGAGTTCATTAGAGTATTGGCTCAAAGTTATCATCTTGGTACTAGGTCTATGAGATTTCCAGATGGTTCACCATTAGTTGTGTTGACTAAAGCGACCATCATTGAATGTTTTGACCTAAACAAACAAGCCCTGACTAAAATTGATTTGCAAAGAAGTAAATAAGAATATACTAGATTGATGAAAATCCTAGAAATGATGAAGTCCCCATTTACATGAAAAGGGGTGTGAACAATAGGGTGATTCCTATATCCCCTTCTGCTATTGAACCATTTGAAGTCTCAGATTTCCAATTCCATTTCAAGAAAACCTACTTTGCTCTCTTTCAAGTACTTGGGATAGATGCAAAAGAGAAAATGCTAGTCAGTTTAATGATGATGGTTATGAGGATCCAAAACCTTGAGATGAACATTGAATATGATTTTGCCTTATATCTTGAGAAAGAATTGCATGAAGCATTTTTGCAAGTCAGGGAAAATAAAGCCCCCATAACATTCAGGCAATATTCTTTGTTGTGCCACTTGATATTATACTAGAATAAAGATAGATGGACCAAAAGGATGTGTTTGGGTTAGATTGACAAGCAGGGGAATTTGTTACTAGTGCAACTATGGTGTTATATATGGGACAACAGATGCAAGAATTCAAATTATGTGATATTCCATGATGAATTTGTGTATAGAATTATGAGAGTTCTTAGCCACCAACCACCAAGACTACACACACTTGTGCTATAGTTGTTAAGACCTTTGGCTTTGAAACTTGAGCAAGGCCATACTCATAACTTCAGTGATTTTTTTTTCTACCAGATACCACAATAATTAGGATTTATGGATGCCCACAGGCCCCACATATATTGCCAAAGTTTTTCCCCCTTTGATTATCCTTTTTAGAGTTCATGTGGTAGATTCTATGGATGGAAAAGGATGTCATGAGTAAAAAAAGGAAGGGTGCATTTCTACCCAATTTGACAAGATGCTAGGAACTATCAGTGGGATCCGATACACTTGAAGAGTTGCAAAATTATCTAAAATCAAGGTACTCTTTATAGTTTGAAAAGGAAAGATATTTTGACCCTGAGGGTCACATGAATTTTGTAAGATGCACCATCCTTACCAAGGCTATGGTTACTCACCAGATTGACTATGAAGAAGATGTAATCAGAAATTGTTTCACTCCTCAATAGGTATATGAGAGGAGGAGAAAATGGGAAGTTATGAGAAGGCTTGAGGAAGATAGAAAGATGAAGCACAATGATTTCTTGGGTTATTTTGTAGAGGAAGCAAATCCTATCAGGAGGATTGATATGATAATTGATAAGTTTCATGAATTATTAAAGACTGTAGCAGATACAGGGAGACTTGCCAAATTGTCTCCCAAAAGGCCAAGTGGTATTTTAATTACAAAACCAACTCTAGATATTGTTTCAGTATGTCATGCTTCTCCAGGATCACCTCTAAACAACCACCTAAAAAACAAAAGACACAAGAGATAGAGCCACTTGTTTCCTATGAAATAACTGAGGAGGTTGGAGATATAGAAGAAATAGTTAATATGTTAAGACATTTCAAGGATGATGTTGAAGTGGACCAACATATGCTTGAAACTGAAGACCACGGGCCTAAAGCTAGAGCCGATATTGAGGTACAAGGAGAAAGAGAAATGCATGAGGATGACAGGGTAGTTGCAGCTCACAAGTTCTTGGAAGATGGTGAATTTATCAAAACCCCTGAATTTAAAGACTTTTGGTTTAAGATGAAAATGAGAGAGTTTGAAGTGAGGGTTGAAATAAATAATATGGGAGTTGAGGAGTCCCAACATCACCAAATAGTATTCCAAACTTTTAACGAATTAAGGATTGATAATATTGATGTCAACCCACAAGAGGCTAAAGAGATGATTTTGAAAAGTAATATACTTATTGTCCTTGGTATGGAATTAAATATAATGTTTTTACTTGATCAAGTGAGAACATAGGAGGACCCAATGTTGATTGCTAATTTTGACTCAGATGAAGGGGTAAGTGGCACAGGGTATAACCCTAAGATTGAAACCTTGGCATTCTGGGCCAAACAAAAGAGTACAAAAAAATGAAGGTTACTAGATGTAGTGCAGGAAATGAAAGGGACAACTATGGTGAAAACATTAAAGGGTACATCTCCCCTATAAGTTGCAACCATGATAATGCATTCAACTATGTTCACCCGAGTTGCAGTTAAGGAGATGGAAGCTAGATTAGGAGAGTGCAAAAAGGAACAAAAGTTTTTAAATGATGAAGTCAATAAATTATTCATGGAAAATGTGAATTTGAAGGAACAATTGAAAGGAGTAGGCCCCTCATAGAATAAGGAAATAATGTTATACCAACATCCTCCTACTCCACTAGTTCATATAGAAAGTGCTTCTACTGAACAAGTGAGCATTCTTAGACAAGAGATTGAAGAGTTAAAGAAAGCCAACAATGAGGGTAAGGAAGGAATGAATAAGAAAATATGTAATGTTTTAGAGAAGTTCCTCGAGCATAGGATAAATCTAATTGTGGATAAGTTGGAAAGTGTGTATGATTGCTACATCTTGTTGGCACAGGAAATTGATAAGATGAAAACACATCTACTCATACTGGATCCCCTTTTTAAGAACTGGCAACCCATACACCACACATTGGTAACCTTGTGCAGAATCTTACAGAGGAGTACTGAGGCTCCTACAACATTAAAACCTATAGAGCATATAGAAAAAATAGTTATAGATGAACTCCAATATATGCAAGGAGAGGACCAAAAGATCAGAACATGAATAGATTCATTTCAAACTCTGAATCAGTGGTTTGTGCCAAAACTATTGAAAGATGATGACCACTTGAAGGACCTCAATGAATGGAAGAGTGAATTTGGCCAGATTATTCCATAGTGCATCACTCACATACAAAAGGATGGTGAGTTGAGTCTTGATAGGTCCGACTTAATCATGGATGGAGTAATAGTGTTGGATGCTAGATATTTTAAGTTTATCATGGATGGCAGGGTGTTACTAGATAGTTGATGGAAGATTCACCTTGCAAATATATTGAAAATTCAAGAATACAAATGGCCACATGATTATACAGTGTACAAGTGGGAGTAGAGGTATATGGGTCCTCCCCTCAAACAGTAGGCCTTGGGGCTGTCACAGTGGAAGAATCGCACATTCAGATACACTAATATGGAGAACGGACCTTGAACAAATCTTCAATGATCACGGGTGCCTTATGGAGATTAACGAACTATGGTGTCATGAGTGCTACGGACTTCATTAGTCATCTACTTTCTCTATTTTATGTTTTAAGAAAAACTAATGTTTTATTTAGTTTATACAAAGAGGCATGAATTTTGAAAAGATGTTATATTTTGTAATGGTCTAAAGCTTATTGCTTCTCTTATAAAAGTGAAACCAAGACCGAATTTTGATATCATCATCATACGCATTTATAGAAACATATATGAGGATACTTATTCTATATTTTAAAATCTATTTGAAGCAATCAATGGACAAGAAGATTTAATCTAGTGCTCGAATCCTAGTCTCAATTATTTGTTGAAAATACTATGCATGATTGGATTTTTATGTATTTTAGGTTGGAATATAGGGCTATATTATGAATTGGTATCAATCATTTGTTCATAATCATTTGCATTATTGATTGCATTGCATTGCACATCTTTCTAACTCAAAGCATTACTTGACATTGCATAACTAATAACAAGATGTTGATAGATGACAAAATTTCAATTACAATATAGTTTTTACAAAGTCAACCTAAGCAATTATGTAATTACTTCACATTGCATAACTAATAACTAGGAGCAACTGCTAATTGCGTTTGATTTTCATGGCATTCCATGAGACCACATTTGTTTGAGGCATTTTTTCAAACATTTCATTGCCTTATCTATGCTACCACATTTCTTTGAGACATTTTTTCAAACATTTCACTACCTTATCTATGCTACCACATTTTTCATACATATTGTCTACCAAAGCATTTTATCAAACAGTTCATTGCCTTGTTGCTATGGCTAAAAGCCTAAAACAAGTGCTTTTGAACAAGCTATGGATGCTTGGTAAAAATCTATCAAAGCATAATAGTAAGCAATAGCATAGACAAGGAAGTGATCTGTTTGAAAATATGCCTCAAAGAAATGTGGTCTCATGGTGATGGAATGCCATGACAATCCATATAAATTTGCTTTTCATGGAATGCGTCGTGGAATTCCATCACCATGAGACCACATTTCTTTGAGGCATTTTTTCCAAAGTTCATTGCCTTGTCTATGCTACCACATTTTTCATACATGTCTACCAAAGCATTTTATCGAACAGTTCATTGCCTTGTTGCTATGGCTAAAAGCCTAAAACAGGTGATTTCAAACAAGCTATGGATGCTTGGAAAAAATATATCAAAGCATAATAGTAAGCCAAAATCTATGGTCTCATGGTTTTTTTTGGTGTGAAAATCAACATGATTTTATTTACATTTTTTGCAAGTTTTAAACACATTTTTTGGCAATTTTGCTATTTTGAAATGGGGAAAAATCCATGTGGTCAATTTTGTGCATTTTTTAATTGTAGGATTCTCACAGTTAATGAAAAAGGTAGTGTTCATGAAGGAATGGAAAATATGCGTAGAGCCTTTGAATTATACCCATACTGTGCAATGACATTGAATCATTTAGAAAACCATTTTTTCTTCACAGGGCAACATTTTCTTATGGAATAGTTGATTGAGACAACTCTTGTTTCAACTGACCACCCTCTAATGAAATATCATTCATATTATAATCTTGCATGATCTTATCATAGTGAAGGTGATTATGACACCACTATTTGCTACTACATGGCATCGGTCAAGGAAAGCCAGAGGCCACAGGATTTTGTGGACAAGTTCAATTGAAGCTGGGAGATCTTAAGAGTTCTCTCTCAAATTTTGAGAAGGTTCTAGAGGTCCACCCTGAGAATTGTGAGAGCTTAAATTTTTTAGGCCATATACATGCTCAGCAATGGCAGGCAAAGAAGGCTTTAGAAATTTTAAGAAAGACAACTCGCATAGATCCACGTGATGCCCATGCATTTATCAAGATGGGTGAGTTATTAATATCGACATACCCTAGTGCAGCCTTAGATTCTCTTAAGACAAAAAATTCTTCTAAAGAAGAGCAGAGAAGTACCCATTGAATTGTTAAACAACATTGGGGTTCTTCATTTTGAGCGTGATGAGCTAGAGTTGGCTCAACAAACTTTTATCAAGGCATTTGGTTTGAATTCATAAATAAAAGCCCTAGTGCCAATCTTGTAGTTTTTTCTATGCACTTTAAGGATATGGAATTCTTCCATCAACTAGAAGAAGGTGGTGTTTCACTTGAGTTACCATGGGATAAAGTCACAACACTATTTAATTTTGCTAGTTTGTTTGAACAACTACATGATACTGAAAAAGCAAATCTTTTATAAAGGCTAAAATTGTTCAAGTTTCCTAGTTATGTGGATGCATATCTACGTCTTGCAGCCATGGCTCAGGCTCGGAATGAGATCCAACTAAGCCTAGAATTGATTAGGGATACACTTAAGGTGGATAAAAACCCATGAAATGCTTTATGTATGCTTGGAAACATGGAACTGAAAATAGATGACTGGCTTAAAGAAAAAGAAACAATTAAAATAGCACGCCAACTTGTCTTGGTTGATGAAGCAAAATGAAAATTTGATGAAGAATGAAGGATTTAGATGGAAAGGAGAAAGCAAGAGGAAGAACTTTGGTGGGTGATGCAACAAGAGGATCAATTTGAACGTGTGAAGGAATTATAGAAGAGTAAGTGTAAGGACATGGATGATGACGATGATGAGGCTGGTCAGTCTAAGAAGAAACAAAAGAAGGAAAAGAAGAAAAAGATGAAGGATAAGGACCACAAGGTTTATGATTCTTATATGGAGGAACCTAATATTTTCATGGAAGATAAGGTAAATTATATGAGTGATAAGGCACAAGATGATGCATAAAATGCCCAAGATCTTCTTATAGCTGCAAGTCTAGAAGACTTTGATGATGGCGAGACAAATTCTCTACTTTCAATAAAATCACGAAGGAGACATGCATACTCTGATTCTGAAGATGATGAACCATTGCAGATACAGAGCCTGAGAGAAGATGATCCATATGATGATGATGTCTAGGCTTCCCGAGCTTTAACCAAACCTAGCTCCTATTTTCCAAGAGAAAAATCCCCAAGGCCCATGGGAAATGAATGATGAGCATTTGAGTTTCAACTTGGTTTCATTTCAAAAAGGGGACATTACATTGTACAAGATTTGTTTAACAATAGAATAATTTAATCCACCTATTTGGGACTGAAATAAAAATAGATGAATTCATCTATTTTCAATTATAGACTCTTTTAAATTTTTAATCTAGAATCTGATAGAAAGATAAAGCATAATACATTGAAGGACACATAAAATGTTCTAAAATAAAGACTAAAATAGGTTGCCCATGAAAAACAAGAAAGAGGAAAAATGAAAAGATAACATACAAATGATTTGTTTAAGGTTTTTGATAAGATCTCATTTAACTATTTCAAATGGATTTGGAAGGGACAAAGCACATTTGATTGAATAAAATTTTGAGGTAGCTTATCCATCATAATTGTATGCAACATCTTCTCTTGGAATATATTTCTACAATGCACCAAGCCTAGAATTGATTGGGGATGCACTTAAGGTGGATAAAAACTCATCAAATGCTTTATGTATGCTTGGCAACATGGAATTGAAAACAGATGACTGGCTTAAAGCAAAAGAAACAATTAAAGTAGCACACCAACTTGTCTTGGTTGATGAAGCAAAATGAAAAGTTGATGAAGAATGAAGGATTTAGATGGAAAGGAGAAAGCAAGACGAAGAACTTCAATGGGTGATGCAACAAGAGGATCAATTTGAATGTGTGAAGGAATTATAGAAGAGTAAGTGTAAGGATAGGTATGATGATGATGAGGTTGGTCAGTCTAAGAAGAAACAAAAGAAGAAAAAGAAGAAGGATAAGGACCACAAGGCTTATGATTCTTATATGGAGGAACCTAATGTTGCCATGGAAGATGAGGCAAATTATATGAGTGATAAGGCACAAGATGATGCAAAAAATGCCCAAGATCTTCTTGCAGCTATAGGTATAGAAGACTCTAATGGTGGTGAGACAAATTCTCCAATTTCAACAAAATCACGAAGGAGAAATGCATACTCTGATTCTGAAGATGATGAACCATTGTAGAAACAAAGTCCGAGAGAAGATGATCCATGTGATGATGATGTCTAGGCTTTCCAAGCTTTAACCAAACCTAGCTCCTATTTTCCAAGAGAAAAATCCTCAAGACCCATGGGAAATGAATGATGAGCATTTGAGTTTCAACTTGGTTTCATTTCAAAAAGGGGACATTATATTTTACAAGATTTGTTTAAAAGTAGAATAATTTAATCCACCTATTTGGGACTGAAATAAAAATAAATGAATTAATCTATTTTCAATTATAGGTTCTTTTAAATTTTTAATCTAGAATCTGATAGAAAGATAAAGCATAATACATTGAAGGACACATAAAATGTTCTAAAATAAAGAATAAAATAGGTTGCCCATAAAAAACAAGAAAGAGGAAAAGTGAAAAGATAACATACATATGATTAGTTTGAGGTTTTTGATAAGATCTCATTTAACTATTTCAAATGGATTTGGAAGGGACAAAGAATATTTGATTGACTAAAATTTTGAGATAGCTTATCCATTGTCATTGTATGCATCATCTTCTCTTGGAATCTGTTTCTACAATGCACCAAGCCTAGAATTGATTGGGGATGCACTTAAAGTGGATAAAAAACTCATCAAATGCTTTATGTATGCTTGGAAACATGGAATTGAAAACAAATGATTGTCTTAAATCAAAAGAAACAATTAAAGTAGCATGCCAACTTATCTTGGCTGATGAAGCAAAATGAAAAGTTGATGAAGAACGAAGGATTCAGATGGAAAGGAGAAAGCAAGAGGAAGAACTTCGGCAGGTGATGCAACAAGAGGAGCAATTTGAACGTGTGAAGGAATTATGAAAGAGTAAGTGTAAGGAAAGGGATGATGAAAATGATGAGGTTGGTCAGTCTGAGAAGAAACAAAAGAAGAAAAAGAAGAAAAAGAAGGATAAGGACCACAAGGCTTATGATTCTTATATGGAGGAACCTAATGTTGCCATAGAAGATGAGGAAAATTATATGAGTGATAAGGCACAAGATGATGTAGAAAATGCCCAAGATCTTCTTGCAGCTGCAAGTCTAGAAGACTTTGATGGTGGTGAGAATTTTTTTCCAATTTCAACAAAATCACAAAGGAGACATGCATACTCTGATTCTAAAGACGATGAACCATTGCAGAAACAAAGTCTAAGAGAAGATGATCCATATGATGATGATGTCTTGGTTTCCTGAGATTTAACCAAACCTAACTCCTACTTTCAAAAAGGAAAATCCCCAAGGCCCATGGGAAATGAATGAGAATTTGAGTTTCAACATACTAAAATAGGTTGCCCATAAAAACCAAGAAAGAGGAAAAACGAAAAGATAACATACAGATGATTCATTTGAGGTTTTTGATAAGATCTCATTTAACTATGCCAAATGGATGAAAGGGACAAAGCATATTTGATTGACTAAAATTTTGATGTAGCCTATCCATCGTCATTGTATGCACCATCTTCTCTTGGTATCAGTTGAAACTCAAATGCTCATCATTCATTTCCCATGGGCGTTGGGGATTTTTCTCTTGAAAAATAGGAGCTAGGTTTGGTTAACGCTCATGAATCCTAGACATCATCATCATATGGATCATCTTCTCTCGGACTCTATTTTTGCAATAGTTCATCATCTTCAAAATCATAGTATGCATGTCTCCTTTGTGATTTTGTTGAAACTGGAGAATTTGTCTCGCCATCATCAAAGTCTTCTAGAACTGCAACTACAAGAAGATCTTAGGCATTTTTTGTATCATCGTGTTCCTTATCACTCATATAATTTTCCTCATCTTCCATGACAACATCAAGTTCCTCCATATAAGAATCATAAGACTTGTGGTCCTTGTCCTTCTTCTTTTTCTTCTTTTGTTTCTTCTCAGACTGACCAACCTCATCATCGTCATCATCCATGTCCTTACACTTACTCTTCCATAACTCCTTCACACATTCAAATTGTTCCTCTTGTTGCATCACCCGTCGAAGTTCTTCCTCTTGCTTTCTCCTTTCCATTTGAATCCTTCGCTCTTCATCAACTTTTCATTTTGCTTCATCAACCAAGACAAGTTGGTGTGCTACTTTAATTGTTTCTTTTGCTTTAAGCTAGTAATATATTTTTAGTTCCATGTTTCCAAGCATACATAAAGCATTTGATGATTTTTTATCCACCTTAAGTGCATCCCCAATCAATTCTGGGCTTGGTGCATTGTAGAAATAGATTCCAAGAGAAGATGATGCATACAATGATGATGAATAAGCTACCTCAAAATTTTAGTCAATCAAATATGCTTTGTCTCTTCCAAATCCATTTGACATAGTTAAATGAGATCTTATCAAAAACCTCAAATGAATCATTTGTATGTTATCTTTTCATTTTTCCTCTTTCTTGTTTTTTATGGGCAACCTATTTTAGTCTTTATTTTAGAATATTTTATGTGTCCTTCAATGTATTATGCTTTATCTTTCTATCAGATTCTAGATTAAAAGAACCTATAATTGAAAATAGATTAATTCATCTATTTTTATTTTACAGTCCCAAATAGGTAGATTAAATTATTCTGTTGTTAAACAAATCTTGTATAATGTAATGTCCCCTTTTCGAAATGAAACCAATTTGAAACTAAAATGCTCATCGTTCATTTCCCATGGGCCTTGGGGATTTTTCTCTTGGAAAATAGGAGTATAATAATAACTCAAGAGGATCTTAATGTCATAAAAGGGGCCACTTAAGTGTTGGCATAGAGACCAAGAAATGGTTATGTTGCAAATGGGTCAGCCATTGTGCTAGCTGAAAGGGGTCAATTTGATATTGCAAAGGAATTTTTTACACAGGTACAATAAGTTGTCATAGGAAACATCTTTGTTCATATGCTTGATGTGTGGATAAATCTAGCACATGTTTACTTTGCACAAGGATACTTTGTGCTTGTAGTGAAAAAGGTTATGCTGCAAATGGGGCAACCATTGTAAAGTGTTGGCACAGAGACCAAGAAATGTTTATGCTACGAATGGGGCAGCCATTGTGCTAGCTGAAAGGGGTCAATTTGATATTGTAAAGGAAATGTTTACATAGGTACAAGAAGTTTTTGTAGGAAACATCTTTGTTTAGATGCATGATTTGTGGGTAAATCTAGGACATGCTTACTTTGCACAAGGACAATTTGCACTTACAGCACGAAAATGCATCAAAATTGTTTGAGGAAATTCTATTTTGGCATTGACACCCAAATTTTATTATATTTAGCTTGAACACGTTATGAAGCAAAATAGTGGCAAGATTGTAAATGAACATTATTAAGAGTAGTAGAACATCATTAAGAACAGTAGATTGTAATGAGCATTTCAAATTTGTGTTTAATGTAACGAGGGTTTCAAATTACCTTTGAATTTTCTACAGAGGGTGTCCCCATATCCGATTTCTCTATAGAGGGCCTCAGCTAATTCAAATTCGTTGCAACAAACTTTGAATTCCTTTCCCTTGCCTGCCTTTTCAGAAGTCTCCAGGTCCTCAAAATCCTTATCGCCCATGCAAGTAGTTGTTATAATTGATCAAAACGCCTCATGCCAGGGTAACAAATCAAGTGAGGTCTTCAATGAACGAATGACGTGAGGTCAAGCGAGATGAATGAATCTGCAATGAACGTGAATAATTGTGCCAATACATCGCGCCAACAATTGACAAACCTTTTTTTAATTTTTTTTGTCTAATTTGGATTTGATGACTAACTATTTAGTCATTTTTATTTCTGTGACTAAATAATTTTTTATTCAGTGAATAAATTAGTCATTTATTTACTCATTTATAGCTGAGTTACAAAAAATGAGTAGAATTTAGTCAGTTTTAGTTGTTGTGACTAAAATTTTTAATCACCTAGTCATTTATTTGCCAAATTCTACTAGTGAAATGAGATCATTTTGTGTAAGTTCCTTTGTTAAACAATCTAAAATAAACCTTGAGTAAACGTAGTACATCAAAACCTAATAATTGAAGCCTTGGGATAGTAAATTTTATTATAATTTAAAGTCTTTCATGAGAGATAGGATTCCATTCATATAATTTTATCTTTGTTGTATATGATCATAAACCACATCAACACCTTAGCCTTCATTATTTTTTTGGATCATTCCTACCTCTCCTACAGTCATTTCAATCATTTCTATTCCATGTTCAATTCCATTGTTGATTCAATATCTTCCCTAATCACTCTTATCTTATTATAATCTCATTTTTCATGGGTATTTTATATTTGTTACTTCACTAATATTTTGTATTCATATTTTATGACCTATTCTCATCCCACTTCTATTGGTTGCATATCTTCAAATATCCCTTGAAGATCCCCTTTTCATTTTCATCCCTTAAGTGTCCAACCCCTTCTCATGAGGTTGGAACCTAGAGATCCCAACCACAAACCATAAAAATATTCCATGTTTATTTATAATACTTTTGTATTGACTCTTTTACAAATGATATATCTATTTATTTAGTGTTCCTTTATCATTTTATGAAGATCTCAACAACAAAATCAAAATGTTAGCAAGAATTGGGCATATATCAAAGATTTAAGCCTAAGTTAGTTGGGAATATTGTTTATACCTTATTATTGTTGAGAAGAGGAAGATCAAAATTTATGTGCTATATATTAATATATACAACATATCTCATAGCACATCATATATCCAACAAATAATCATGAAGTATATCCAATAGCCACTCTTGATATGATGGAGAATCTAGGAATTCTTAGTTTTTATTTTTTGATATTGGGAACCAAAATCTCCCTAGTTAGGAGGGTGTAATTCAAATACTTTTTTAGAATTTCAAATTTGGATGTTTCCCCAATTAAACCATTTTAAATAGTTAGTGTGTATCAAAATTCTAATTGTTGCATAACCTATCTTAGTTGCTAAAAAAAGACAAACTCCACTCCCTATATGAAATTAGCATCACCATTAATAGAAATAATAATTCCCACTAGCATATGCTTTGATCTTTTGTATC
Organism: Sequoiadendron giganteum; assembly: GCA_007115665.2. NCBI lineage: Eukaryota > Viridiplantae > Streptophyta > Pinopsida > Cupressales > Cupressaceae > Sequoiadendron > Sequoiadendron giganteum. The sequence goes on along the minus strand of CM021109.1, from coordinate 198,623,906 downwards.
CAAAATTTTATTAAGGTCGTGTATTTCCATCAAGATGTTTTAAGCATGTACCTTGGGTACCTATGCTATGATTTGAAGTGTTTGATCACTTTATGTGATGTTTTGGTTTACCATTGATGTACATTATTAATGAGGTTTTATATTGGCATTTCTATTATGACTATGTATTATAGGATGTGTATGTCATGATATTATATGATTGAATTCATATTGTGCTATTATACTACATCATACTTGTTGATGAGGGTCTTAGTGGATGACCATCAAGGGGTGTGGATCATGTATTTTTTACTCATGTACATGGATTCATATATTTTGGACTCTTTCAATGTTTTAACATCGCCATTTTTACTATACCTATTATATGTGATTTGAATATGATTATCTATTTTTACAATATACTTTTTATGATCATCAATTTCTCCAGTAGTGTTTCTGGTGCATGTGGCCTTAGGATGATTTTAAGTTGATAGACTTCAATGGTATTTTTCCATCTATGTTATGTTATATCACATTAGAAATTTATGGTGTGATTTGGTTGTCTTGTATGGAGTAGGTACACTTGATGTTTTATTGAGTGCACAAGCATAGGTTTTAGCCCCCAACAATGGTTATTTGAAGATAGTTAACTTTGGGAAAATATGTTGTGTTTATCTTCCCTATCTCAATTGATTCAAGTTGTGAGACATATGTAGTTAATACTAATGAAATTGTGATTCAAATTGGTGTCAATTCTAGATGTATGTGTTGTGAATAAGCCTATGAATTGTGTTCCATTTACATGTGTGTTTATTCTATTGGTGGTTTATGTCTATATTTTTAATCAATTTATGCATTATTCATGAAGTATTTGCAAATAAACTTTATACTTTAAATGTGAAATTTATTCAAGTTAATTGTCATCATGGAATAACCATATATATTTTAATATGGTGGTATTTAAAAAATGAATTGCAAATTAAAACATTGTTTGGACTTTCAACCATAGCCAAATTAATTTAATATATGTACATATAATAAAAAAAATTATAAAAATAATTTATAAAAAAATTGAAATAGTTATCTCACATATTATTTCATTTAAAATTTGTCTATAACCATCAAATTTAAATTTAAATACTATATAAGACTTGTTCTGCTTTAATATTGAAGATTCTTAAAATTATTTTAATATTAAGAACTCGTCCTTTTAATTTTTAATTTATATTGTATTAAGTCATAAAGAAACACATGCATTATTATATTTTAAAATATTGCATTTTTATCAAGCACATAATAATTTATTTGTTTGATTTATCTTTTACAATTGTACGTGAATATACATGAGACGTTCACTCGTAGGGACAAGATAACAATGATCATGACCTCATTTCTGGAAACGTGCCCGGACAAAAGAATAAAGATTGTACTTCAATATGTAATATCTTTTTAATCAATATGATGTTAGAAACTATTTTCCGAATATATATATATTAAATACAATTAATAAGAATAATGATATATATCATATGCCAAGAGACTAGATTGAACTTACGAATTTTCGCTCAATTTTGTTTTTTTATTCTTTCATACCATGCCCATAATCAAAACTAATAAAGTACTTCCTTCCAAAACGCTACTTGATTTGTACCAATAAGTGGTATGGGGGCCATTGCAGATACCATCATGGATTTTGTCTGCATGTGAAGAAAAAATCTTGGAGCCCCCTGTTTTTTTTCCATGCATATTGCCAGATTTAAGAGTTTTTCTACTGCAGATTATACGCTATCTAGAAACCCTAACACCGAGCCAAATAATGAATCATATCAATACGGTCTAAGTTGTGAGTATATGGCATGCTATGGATATTTGTTTAATAGTACGACCAAAATATTTGGTGTTCATGTGGGTGGATGGATCATCAATCATAATGCCTAATAAGTGTACCACATATGCATACGTCACCTACTTTTGAAGAAGAGTACATTATGAGGTGTGGAGTGTACGGATAATGTAAGTATTTGCATGGTGTGAAGGTAACATTAGTATTGCAATGTAATTATTGAGAAACTTAGAGCATGAAAGATAAATGAAATTATGAATAATTTAGGTGAATTGAGATGGCATAAAAGAAAGAATGGGAAATATATTCTTCATGAATCTATTCATCAAGAAACATCATAAATCTTGAAACTTGAGTACATGAAAGAAAAAAGAAATCAAGAAGAAGTCGATTAAATTGAGATGACATAAAGAAAAGAATGGGAAATACATTGTTCGTGAATTTATCAACCAAGTTGAGAACATCGTAAATCTTGAAACTTCCAAAAGGAAAATGTTTTAGCTCTTGACATTTATGAAACTCTAATGGAATAACATCACATTTTTATCAATTTCATCTTTAGCCAATGCCACTACCCCTTCCCTTATTCGAACATTTAGAATACAAAGATGGGTTGTAAGCTTGGAAAAAATAGAGATAGGTAAAGTTGAGATCAAGTCTCCAAGGAGTTTTAAATCACACTTGAAGTTTCATAAAATGCTTCAAGATTTGATGCATTAAGAAAATAAATAAAAATACTTGCAAGATTTATACCAAATGCAATGATAATAAATTTAAAGGAGAAGTTATATATTGATGAATTAACAAATATAGCAATAAACCATCAACAATATTTTCTTAAAAAAAACCAAAAATATATATATTATCATTATTCAACAACTAAAAACATAATACATTACAGTCTTGACTTTAAAGGCAATCTACCATTCTTCCACTATCTAGCATAATTAAGATGCAAAAATACTACTAAAAATAGAAATTGCTTAGAGTAATTGAAATTGCTAAAGTTAACAAATTATTATTTTAGCAACCTAACTTTCAACCAAAAAAGGCCTAACAATTAACCCCTATCCTCCACATGTCAAATAAGTCTTGAGAATGACTTGCAACACCAATCAACACTCAAATATAAATTCATTGTCTAAAATTCTAAAAAATCATAAAAATATTTTTGAGTGTTGAGAAAAAAGGTGAAATTAATGCAATAAAATCTCTTACAAGTATATATGTAAATCTAAAATATAATTGTTTATCCATGGATTATCATATGGTGATTATGTGATTCAATAAAATAAATAATAAGAATAGAATCAACAAACCATATGAACATATGATTGACATGGAGAAAATATTTTGAAAAATCTACATACAATAAAGAGGACAAGTGTATCTTAATCTTCAACAAAGAAGTACATCCAACACCTTAACATTTTCTTGAGTTGACAATACTCTACTAGTACTTGTGTACTCATAAATTTAACTTATGAAACTACTATCCCATACCTCTAATTTATAAAGAAATGGGAGAGGAATTTACTACAAATAGTTTTCCAAAATAATGTACTATCAAATCATGGTAAATTTTAGAACTCCCACATCCAAAATGAAGAATCTCTTCCAAGAATAGTAAATATAACTCTTAAGAGGTCATCAATAATAAAAATAACATTCATACCAATAATAGATAACATCTTTGACTTGTAACTCCTCCATAATGGCCCATATGCCAAAGTAGTCATCCAACTCATATGGGACCTATCAATATCATACAAAATGCTCCACTACTCAATTCTCATGTCTACATTGAGAATTTTACTAAAAATAGTTTCATAACTACCACTACCTCTTTCATGAATGCATATGACAACTAGTACCAAGATTCTTGAAGAATCTTAATTATAAATTATTTTCTAATTACATTAGGCACCCAATGAGTCTTTCCAAGGTGTTGGAGATACATAAAATATTCATAGAATTACAAAGTAAATGACACCTTAATCCTAATATTGGAGTGTTATATGGTTGAATTAGGCCCTAAAAATTCTTGAAACAATAGATAATTGGGGCAAGGGGTTGTGACAACCTCAAAAAAAAAAATGATATTCATGCTAAAAAAGAGGCTCAATTGACCTCCTAAGTCCAAAGTTATGGCCTTCAAAATTTACATTATTGTGTCATATAGAGTGAGTAGATTGAAGAGTTGCAAAAATAACTCCAACTATAACAACTTGAATCAACCCTTCATCCATGTATTTGATCTCCTCCATTGTAACAATTTCTTAGTCAACAAAAGCATACAAGATATCACTAATTTCAATATTTTTTTGTATAATTTGCATTATTGTAAATGGACTACACTCATATGTAGTCAAAAGAATCCAATATTTTTAATAAATTAAACTTTGATTTTGTATCTAAATTACATTGATCATTAAAACCAACAAAAAATTACTACAATCATGACTAAAATTTATAGTAGATTGATTGAATTTATGTTAACAAGTTATCAATGTACGAATGGTACTAAAATAATCATGATCAAGAAATAGGACTCATAGACCATAAAACTACCCACACCAAAACCCAATACTTTATACAAATAAAAGGAAATATGAGTAGAAAAGTAAAATTTATGATTGCAAACCCCTTGAATGTGCTTGTAGAAATTTAATAGATTCAAGAATTTAATTACCCCAAATTGTTGTTACACCATGAAGTTGTCACCAGTTTCAATTTGTTTAGAGTATTATCAAAAATTGTAGTCAAAGTGAAAGAATAATTTAATTCACTTATAGAATGAAAAAATGAATAGTGATTCTTGTACACATAAATGTCAATTTCAACTACTTTGGCAATGTTGGTAAGTTGGCCTATTGAATATATATATTTATTTTCTTATATGACCTATTTTTTGAAAAATTGATATAGCTGGATTAGCACATTTATATATTTTAATATCTAATTATGTTAATAGAATGGTATAGTTATATAAGTGGTGTAGACATCTAAAATTGGTTGATGCATTTTCATCTTGACATTTCATCATTATCCTTATCATTTCTTCTATCTATATTAATTAAATATTTTTTAATTGTTTAATTAAGCTAACATTTTCCTCTTTTCATCTATAATAATTAATTTTTTTTAATTATTTAATTATCTTAATATTTTATCACGTCTATATTAATTAAACTGATTTTTAATTATTTAATTAATTCATCACTTATCATTTTCCCTCCAACATTAATTAAAAATCAAATTCAAATTTATCTTTGGTCCTCTATGTAGTACCCCTCCTGTTTGCATCTTGTTAATGTGAGGTTGATGTTTTAGCTCCATCGTTTCCTCATGATTTATGTGGTGATTATTTCATAGCTCTAAACGATGTGTATGAATCACCACATCTTCAAGATGAGATTCCTCAACATGTCAGTTGTTGGCATTTTGTATATTTACATGCTTGGGTTATCATTATGCTTCAATTCAGGGATATGCATTATATATGTTGTGATTTAAAATGTGGTCTTGAGTATTATTGATGTTTGGAAGAAATGATTTTATGACAAATATATGGATGTTATTTATGGTATATGTTATTGGATCTCATTGGGATGATTATGTTGTGCTTTGTCTATATATGCATTGAGTAGGTACCCTTGACGTGCGTTGAATGGTTACAAGTATAGATTTATTTCTCCAGTTGGCTACACAAGTTTGATTTATTTCTCAATGGTGGTTAATTCAAAGATATCACATTGGGCCTCTCTATCCATTACCCGATCATACTCGAATCGAGTACAACATGTCATATTTCACCTTATGTGAACTTGGATCCAATTTAAGAGTTATTTTGGAACCCATATGTATCGTGAATGACTAGTGAATATCTAATTTAATTAATGGTTTAAATTATATGTTTTTGTGCAAATGAAATATTAGGAATTTAAATGATGCTGATATTTATTATTAAAATATTCTTTGTGTTTTGAGAAAGGGGAAAATAGAATGAAAGTAAGTTATTGTTTAATTTAAATTTCAAATATTCAGTGGGTTGGGAATCATAGGTTATGTTTGATTTAAATGTCCTATTTGAATTCTAGATTCCATGAATTTAAATGAAAATATACTCATATGGGTTTAAATCATCAAATTGATATGATATATGTTATTTAAATATTGAGTTATGTGTCTAATTAGATTTTGAGGAAATTGGGAATTAAGGAAATTGAAAATAAATTTTATATTATTTTATTTGAAAATTGGAAAATGGTAAATAGAAAAGGCATTTTATATTTTCATGATGTAATTTTATTTTGGGAGAAATTTTTGAGAGAGAGAAAACCTCTTTTGGGTGAAAACTAATTTGTTGATTGGGAGTGTATCCAATGACGAAAAATTGGCGAGGTCAGATTTGTTGGGTTAGGATTTGGTAGGTGATTGTGCTTGCTAGTCCTTGTGAGCTCTCGTTTGGTGTGCATAATGTTCTTGTCATCCCAAAATTTAACTTTGTTTGAGGCATTTTTCTTGTTATAATTAATTTAACCAATTCTTTCAAATTTGAATATTGGAATAGGATTGGGGAGAGTAGACACCTCCCAATGCATTTTGTTTTGTAAAATTATATTGCTCAATTTATTGTTTTATCAAAAAAATTGATGAATTTTAATTGTATGAGGTTATACTGCCCAATTTTTAGGGAAATACATAAAAAGTGTGTTGTTGGACATATTTAGAGCAAAAGGGTATTTTTTGAATTTTGAAACAATAATTCTTTAATGGAGGATTTGAGATTTTTTTGGTTTTTGGCTTGTGAAATTATGAAGAAAATCTGTAATTTGTTCATGAAAAATGATGAATTTTCATTTTTTAATGAGAGTGTCCTCGTGATTTATTGTAATAATGCTTGAGGAAAAATATTAGAAAACTTCAATGAAGTTGAATTTTTACATTGGTTTTTATGCCACACTCCTTAGTGAGTCTGAAGAGCTTAGGAATAAGATACTAGAGAGGGTTATGGGAGTGGCTCCTAATGTGTCCCCAAGCCAAAGTGGCAAGTAGATTGATCACATGTGGAGATTCATCTAATCAAGTGATAATTAATAAAACATGACTAATTAATTAACTAATATAATGGATGCCCCTCTCATGCCTTGAGTACTAGTACAGAGTAAGGATGTTTGAGAAGACATGCCAACTTAGTGAGATTGGGTCTTGTAAGATCAATTGTCCTTGTCTATATGAGAGGAGTACTAGGTTTTGTGGGTGCCATACCTTCGATCATCGTGATGACACTCCCTAACTAGCTCTCTAGCACCTTACCCTAGTGTCTTGTGTGTGTGTGATCCACCATTGGTGAGGTGGCCCAATGACGATCCTTGTGATACCCTACTAGTGAGTTATCCCATGTGTTATGCCCTTGGTGAATTTTCCCAAGGATGATTTCTCGTATGGAATTGGTGACTTGGCCCAAGGCGAATTGTGATGTAACATTGGTTAATTTTCCCAATGAGATCTTGTATTTGATCCTATTTGTATTTGATTCATCTTATGTTTGGATGAGTATTTATATGATGTTTTTATGGAGTGTTTTCATCATGTATGGTGTTTGTAATCCCTCTCCCCATTTCTTTGGTGTGAGTGTTATGCTTATGGCCCATGTGACTATCTCCTAGTATGATGGGAGTGGATCATTTTGATTCCATGAGGTTGGATGGTGTGGTAACCACCGTTGGGGATCAGAGGTTTGAGGATCAAGCTTGATTATGGTAACATGTTATTATAATTTAAACTTATATTGTTATCACTTCATTCAATTGTAAATTGTATATGTAAAGGACGACTGAGTCTTATTGATGTAATTGTAACATTTAATAATAAAATTTAGTCTATTGGTTTATTAACATTTTTGGTGTTGAAAACGTGCACAATTACTTTATTATTTTCAATATTATAATGTGTAAAGGCTAAAATAAACTTAGGAAAAATTATTTTGGTGCTTAAAATAAATTTAAGGATCATCTTTCACAGTTAGACAACTTGGTGTTGTAATTGGGTGGTTTTGTCGTCTCTATGTTAACTAGTCTATCTAAAAATTATAAAACACTATTTGGGTGGCCCTATCAATAGTGGGGAAACATGGTACCATATTGGGGTGGCCTAGTTGATAGTGGGGTGGCCTATTTTGGCAGGGTTAAAGTTGCATTTTTTGTCTCTCTTTGTTGGGGCGGCCTCATCTTGTGGTTGGGCAACCTTGTTCCCCATACAAAAAACAGAATGTTAACCCTCTAAACCTCAATTAGATAATGGTTTTCTAAGCCTAATTACACTAATGAATAATATTTATACCTTGTATTTTTTGTGTTTTGATAATTTTGATCATCAGAACCCTTCTAAAGACCTAGTCAAGTTCTTTGTTTCAAGACTTGATATTTCTTCCTTGGTTTGAGACCTTTTATGGGAAAACCTATTGGAAAGAGACATTGTGTGTATCACTTGGTGTTTTCATTGATGGCAACCCTAATCGATGATCAAATACACACACTATCAATTGATCATACCGGCAGGAAGATTGAAGATTGAAGGAAGAACAGAGTATCTGGTAACATAGTCTTCATCGATCTGCATGATGATTTCAAGTTATTATTTTGTATTGCACATCATAAGGAATGTTTGTTGGCATATTATCTTTGTTTCTATATAAGCGCAACGGTTCATATCGGTTCATGTGAAAGTTAGAAGATTCCATTGACTTGTTCTCAGTATTTTCTTGTATTGTGGCTGACCTCTTGAATGCATTAAGTTGCGGATGTATGAGAACCAATTAGTTAAATATTTCTATGTTTGTACATCTTTGTTTAGGTCTTAGCCAAGTTGTGGTTGACCATTAAGGGTACGCATTGCATATCTTTCATAATTTGAGGTTGATAGTTGTAATTTTCTTGTGTTCTATTAAAGCCGACAAAATATAATTGAATCCTATGTTGCGGATGTATATATATATGATTGTTTGTATCATTTTGGAGTGTCAGTGATGCATGTATTGATGTGAATAGCGAATAAGAGAAGAGCATAAGAGCGATGATGCACAGTTTCACTTGTGCATAGAAGATTTGTGTTATGTGTATTAGCATAACAAAGCAGAAGTGCAGAATCAACTTATTGGTCAACAAATCTATTCTTGAGCTTAACTGGAACTGTAATCAAGCATTTGCAGATGCTAATTTTCTCAATTCAAAGATGGATTTAATCTGATTTTCTTTGTAAGGCAGTGAGCTCTAGGTAATGCACCTGAATGTAAGTGCATTCCCCATTTTGTAATCTTCATTTTGAGTATACTCATATCATACTTGTGGATTGGCCATCCATTGTGGTTTTTCCCCTAACAAGGTTTCCACGTAAAAATCTTGGTGTTATGGCATTGTGTTTATTTTCTTTCTTATGCACTATGGTTGAATGATTATAATGCTTGATGAAAAAGGTTAATGGAGTTAATTTTTGCACAACACTGATTCACCCCCCTCTCTGTGTAGCTTGTTTCCAACAATTGGTATCAGAGCTAGCTCTTCTAGAAGAAGTCTAACCACTTGGGGAGATCTTGAAAGGTGTTTTAACGGATTCAAGAAGTCTTCAACAACAACTTTTGGTGGCCCTGGATGATCTTGATCAGTCAAAGGCTGAAGTTCAAAAATTGCAAGAAAACCTATCAGATGCTGAAAAATTCATTGAATCTCTGAAAGACACAATCAAAAAGTCTAGAGAGAAGAGAAAGGAACTATGTGATCAAATCAAGCAAAATGACAATAAGAGCATTGAAGAAGAACAACTCAGTCAAGCCCTGAAAGAAAAGATAGAATAATGTGAAAAGCTTACCAAAGAGAATACAGTTCTAAAACATGAGATGGAATTTATCATTATGAAGATGACCAAGGAGATTGAAGACAAAAAGAAGAATGAAGAGAACCTGACACAGGCCCTGAAAGAAAAATATGAATTGTGCAACCGATTGGACAATAAACTGGAATAGTCTCAAAATAGTGAAGAAGCACTTGAAAAGCAGATGGATAATCTCAGGAATGAACTTGTTGTTGCTAATGAGTGTAAAGAGAAGTTCAAAGCTAGTTCTGCCATGCTTGATGAACTAATTGGTAGTAAGAGGACTCATGGTGATAAGCGAGGTCTTGGATATGAAGAAGGAGAAAGTTCTAGATCCAAGCAAAGAAGATTCAAACAAGGAAACCAAGGGAACAAATCTGAAAGGTATCTGGTAAGGCAACCTAATGCTCAAAGATTTAATGGATACTATTTCAATTGTAATAAATTTGGACACATGGCCACTCAATGCCGAAGTAGAATGAATCAAAGTGGTCCATCATTCTCAGGTCAGTGTTTTAAATGTCATAAGATTGGTCATAAGTCAAATGAATGCAGAAGTATGATAGATCAATTTCATAGAAAAAACATATGCTATACATGCAATAGACTTGGCCATACTGCTAACCAATGCAAATCAAGAGGAAATTAGTGGAATAATTGGTCTGGTAAGAGAAATGTTATATGCTATGACTGCAACAAAATTGGTCATATTACAAAACATTGCTAGAACAGAAAAGGTCCGATAAATCAAAAGAAAAATATACAAAAAGACATCAAAGGAAAAAGGAAAATCACTGCAGATGCAGTTAGGCAATAGATGTAGAAGAAATGGGTAAAGAAAGAACCCTCTATTGAAGAAAGTGTGCCAGCACCAGAACCTTCTTCTGGTAATTCCTCTGGGAATTAGTCTCAAGCATTTAGCCTAGGGGAGTTGTCAAAAAAAATCAATGAACCCCTGACAGGCAAGTGATACCTGATGTGGATGTGTTCAGTAGATACATAAATGATCAACAATTACTATTGAACTCATTGGAGGAAATGGTTTGTCAAATTGGAGGTCTGTAGATGTTTTATCCACCATGGTGTACTGATACAAAGTAACCAGATGAATTAGGGTTAAAGCATTTATTGTGATAGAAGAGTTAGATGTGTAAACGATAAAAGGTCATTTCCACACTTCACTTTTTACCTTGCATTTGGAAGAGAAGAAGTCTGGAGAGCTCATAGGCAAACATTGGCGATTTGAGGCAAGATTCAAGCATTGAAAGTGTTTTCAATATTCAAATTGCGATCCGACAAAAAAGGTATTTTTCGGAAAACTTTGCAAAATTGTGATTTGGGAAAATGAATACTCCTCTGGTAGTCGAAGTTAAGGATTGACCTTGACCTAAATTTAAGTGGCATCCTTACAAATCCCTTGAGATCGATCCTCTAGGAGCATTTTCATCTGTTCTGTACAGAGTGTTACATATAGAGGACATTAGGGTTTACATTCATGCAAATATTGAAGAGCTAGGGAATTCTCAACTTATGAATCTGTACAATCATCATATCATTGGCGAAGATTTTTGTGTAAAGCTGGAGCATAAAATCTTGGAAACGAAGAAATTCACACATATGGTTAAATTTCCCATGTTTCTGGAGTTGGAATGGGTTTGATATGTTTTAAGCCGAGTACATGATGAATTTATGTGGCTAACTATTCCGTTCAAAATTACAAAGGAAGCTATCAGTGCAGTAACCGATCTAAATTCTTCCGATGGATTACCTATTCTCAAGTCTGTGAAAAACCAAATAGTCACAGATGCCACGAGATCAACATATGATAGAAAAGCCATGACCATTGACAACATTATTGATGTAGATGTGAAATTTATCATTCTAGCCAAGAGAACTCTGTATCCGGCACAACAATTTATGTCGCTTATCAAATGGTGAAAGAAAATGCAGAGTATGGGGTAAGTGCACCAAGATGGTTCCCAAAAAGGGGACTTAAGTGGACAGCTTCTTTCTAAAATCACGAAATACTGACCTTGGATGTGAAATTGAGGATACTTAGACTCAAAATTTTGAGATGGAACAAAAAGAAGGATTCAAGTGCTCCGAGTCTACTTTCTAAACTACTAATTTATTCTGAAAATGATTGAGATTAAGGGGTTCAAATGAGGGACGTACACAAATTGGTGTTGTTTTTGTCAGAAAAACATCACATAGCAACTCTTGTACAACCCTCGTACGGTGAATTTTTTTTTAGTATTTTTAAAATTGCAACAGTCAGAAGTTAGCTAACAGTATGTAGTTGATGCATGATTTTTCTGATAATTTTTTAATGAATATTTGATTTTTTACTAATTTGCAAAGTGGACATATCCTGAAAATAGAATTTTGGCCGTGCTACCCCTACAAATTTTGGAAACTAATTGATTTGTTTTTTCTATAATTTTTTAATTTTTTAGAATGGAGTCTAGTTTCTAAAAATGTAATTTATTTGAAAAATTGATGAACGGTTAATTTATAACGAAAAAAATACCAAACACTGCTTTTTGGCAAAAAAAAAAAGACATACAAATAAAATAAATTATGGATGAAAGACTTAACATTTTCAGAAAGTGAAAAAAATTACATCGTTGGATAGCTAAGAGATAACCCAACATTACCCATGTGCTCAATTTTTTTGATATTGAACCATGTGCAATCCTAACGGTGAGCAAAAATTCGATTATGAGAAATATGGTGGATTTTTTAAAAACACGTCTCTGGTCGTTGGGAATGCCCTCCAAACCTTTGGGTTGGAATTCCAAGGAAATACCAAGCTTAAAGTTTGGTAATTCTCAAAGCAAGATATAACGCGAGCGCACTATAACGAGAGCGTGTTATAACGCGCTCGCATTATATCTCACTTTTACATGATTTTTGCTTCTGCGGGGAACATGTCTACTAGCCCATAACGCGAGCGCGTTATAACGCACTCGTGTTATGTCTTACTTTATGTCAAATGCAAATATATTAATGTATGCTGATATATTTTTATCTACATGTATGTATGTATGCTTGTATGGATGTAAGATTATATGTACAAATGTATTATGCTTGTATGTATGCATTTATGTATGTCTTCAGACAAAGGGAGAATTTAGAGAGTCTAGAGAGATGGAAAGGGGGTCAAAGTGAGAGTTTAAGAGAGAGGGAGTGGGAGAGAAGGGGTTGGATTGAGGGGGACTTAGCTAGGTAGGGTGGGAGGGATAGAGGGAGGGAGAGAGAGAGGGGGGGTCGGAGAGAGAGAATTGATGGAGAGGGAGAGAGAGAGAGGGGGGTGGGAGAGAGAGAATTGAGGGAGAGGGAGAGAGAGAGAGACAAAGAGAAAGAGAGGGTTATGTAGGTAGGGTGCGAAAGGGAGAGACTTGAGAGTGTGAGAGGGAGAGACTTGAGAGATAGGTAGTGAGAGGGAGTGTGAGAGAGAGGGAGTGAGAGAGGGTGGTAGGGATTGATTGAACGAGAGGTACACAGAAAGAGGGAGACAATAGATAGAGACAATTAGAGAGGGTGGGAGGGAGGGAGAGGTGAGATGTATAGATAGAGAGAAAGTGATAGGGGTTGAGGGTATAGGGTTGAGGGATTAGGATGGAGGACCTATAGGGTTGATGGTTTCTAGGGTAGTAGGGTTTAAGGTTTGAGGGTTGATGGAATAGGTTTTATGGTAGAGGGTATTTGATTGAGGGTATAGGGTAGAAGGTTTAAGGTTTAAGCATTTAGGGTTGAAGGGTTTGGGGTTAAGGGTTTAGGGTTAAGGGTTTACTTGGTTGAGGGTAGAGGGTTTAGGGTATAGTTTTGAGGGTATATGGTTGAAGGATTAGGTTCAGGGTCCAATGTAAGGGGTAGAGGGTTTAGGGTTTAAGGATTGAGGTTGAGGGATTAAGGGTTGAGGGTTGCGAATTGAGGGTTGAGTGTTTAATGTATAGGGTAAAGGGTAGAGGTTGAAGATTGAGGGTTTAAGGTATAAGGTCGAGGGATTAGGGTTGAGGGTCCAATATATATGGTAGAGGTTATAGGGGTTGAGAGATTAAGGGTTGAGGGATTAGGGTTTAGGGTAGAGAGTATTGGGTTGATGGTAGAGGTTAGAGGGTAGAGGGTAAAGGGTTTAATAGTTTAGGGTTTAAGGGTTAGGGTTGAGGGTTGAGGGTTTAGGGTTGAGTGTTTAAGGGTTTAAGAGTTGAGGGTTTAAGGTTCAAGAGGGTTGAGGGATTAGGGTAGAGAGTTTACTAAGTGGGTTTGAGGGTTGGGGGATTAGGGTTGAGCGTAGAGGGTATAGGATTGGCGGTAGAGGGTAGAGGGTTTATGGGTTAGGGTTTAAGGGTTTAGGGTTTATGGATGAGGGATTAATAGGCTATAGAGTAGAGGTTATAAGAGATGAGGGATTAGGGTTTAAGGGTTGAGGGTTGAGGGATTTAGAGG